>CM053031.1:36298063-36698063 GCA_028564925.1 Lithobates sylvaticus
ATCCCTGTGGTTGCCATGAGCAACAGCAAAGTCTGTAACACACATCTCACTGTTTTTAGCTCAGCTAGGACAGTCATTAACATCAGCCGTGGCTGGGCAACTGACCCCCTCCTGCAGATACCCGCTAGCTTACCCCGATCACCATGGGCAACAGCAGACATTTTGGTGCACTCTTTACTGTTCTCAGCAGAACATTGTAGCATACAGTCACCTTTTCCAGCGTTATGCAGATAGCTTGACATTTTGTAATCCATTGACGCGATCATCTGCCGTGGTTGACACGGTGACAACACTTAACACAGTTGTCACTTAATAGCCGTTTTTAGTGTCCGTCCCAGCCGCGGTCCATGCACTGTGTTTAAGGCCTATACAAAATGTCTTATTATTAAATTATCTTTGGTAATGCACTAGGTGTGCACGCCTTCCATTTCTGTTTTTCTTGTAGTTCCTTTCGAATTACCCCATCTGAGGAAGGCAGCATCCACCTAGTTTTGGGAAACCATATATACCTTTCACACCACCATTTTATATGACCTCTGTTGCTCCTCACCTTGGAAGACCTATTAGCGCTGGAAGTGACTGTGTTATTTGTATCTTTACTGGGAATTGACTGAGGCCCTCATAAATATCCCAAGCAACTAACTCCTAACTTCCACCCACTATGTCTGGAACATTCTCCAATGTCCCAGAGAACAGGGGGAGGTACCAGAGAAGCTGCTAGGATGAGTCAGCCAGCCCTGAGTCACTAAATCCTGACCCAGATTCATAGCTCAGGCCTAGCCCTGAGCTAAAACTAATATTTACCTATACTGACAAAAAACCCTATCTACATTCTAGCACACTAGAGGGCGCTACACTGTAAAAAAGGAAACATATCCTTTAATGCCGCGTACACACGACCGGACTTTCCGGCAAACTAGGTCCGACGGTCTTCCCAACGGACTTTTGCCAAAATTCCGACGGACTTTCTGAACGAACGGACTTGCCCATAAACTGTCGGACTAAGTTTCATTTTGTACATGATGGCGTAAACGGGACTAAACAAGGAAGTTCAATAGCCAGTAGCCAATAGCTTCCCTTGCGTCGCATTTGGTCCGTCGGACCAGCACACAGACAAACGTTTTTCCCAATTTAAGTCTGACAGAATTGAGTCTGTCGGATAGATTTGAAACATATTCTATTTCTAGGTCCGGCGGGATTTTTCCCGAAAAAAACGGATTAGCCCACACACGTTCAGATTGTCCGGTGGACTAATCCCGTCGGACCTAGTCTGCCGGAAAGTCCGGTCATGTGTATGCGGTATAAGGGTATTTGGCAGCTCACTTTAACTCTATCATCAAGCAACAGCTGCTTTGTAAATTTAAAGTAAAACTTTTGTTGTTGAGAAAATAAACCATAACCATCTAGGCTAACTATATGCAATACAATTTATAATTTTAACAAATATTTTTTCTGCAGTCCTACTTTTCTATATTCTAAAGAAAATGTAACTCTGCTGCAAAACTTAAAGCTGGAATATACTAAGCAGTCTATGTATATAGAAAAAAGTGTTGCCCATGCCACCAGAAAAATATACAGAATGAACTTCAACCAAAATCTTTTTAGAAACCAACATTGCTACTGAGGGACAGAATTTTACAATTACCTCCAACCCTTTGACCCCCAACTACTACACCTCCCTCCATCTTAAATGACCAGATGACAAATATCCATTTGGAGTCAAATGGATATAGCAGGCCTTTATTTTAACAAATAACATTTAACCACTTCCTGCCCATTATATAGCAGAATGAAGGCCGCAAAGTGGTTAAGTTATCCTGTCTGGGCATCATATAATGTCCAGCAGGATAAGCTACTCACGTGAGGGAGTGCAGTGCGGCGATGGTGTGGTATGTCGCTCTGACACACCGCATCTCCGATCCTAGTAAAGAGCACCGCCAGCATACGGGGTTGATTGGGATAGAGCATGGAGGAAGAGGAGAGCCGCGGGATCACAGAGCAGAATAGCACGCTGTTACAGCTTACATTACAATTGTCTCCACTCTGCTTGACACAGCCCTACCTCCTCCTGACCTGTGCCTGTGATACACAGAATGCCGGTCCAATGCTGGGATGCGTTCTGTGTATCCGCGGTACTGGGTCAGGAGGAGGCGGGGCTGTGTCGAGCAGAGCGGAGACAATTGTAATGTAAGCTGTAAAAGCGTGCTATCCTGCTCTGTGATCCCGTGGCTCTCCTTTTCCTCCAGTCCTGCATTCCTCTGCCCAGGCAAGGCTGCAATAGTGGGCACATTGAGGCTGCAATGGGCATAGTGTGGCTGCAATGGGCAAAGTGTGGCTGCAATGGGCAAAGTGTGGCTGAAATAGTGGGCACAGTGAGGCTGCAATGGGCACAGTGAGGCTGCAATGGGCACAGTGTGGCTGCAATAGTGGGCACAGTGTGGCTGCAATAGTGGACACAGTGAGGCAGCAATAGTGGGCATAGTGAGGCAGCAATAGTGGGCACAGTGAGGCTGCAATAGTGGGCACAGTGAGGCTGCAATGGGCACAGTGAGGCTGCAATAGTGGGCACAATGAGGCTGCAATGGGCACAGTGTGCCTGCAATAGTGGGCACAGTGAGGCTGCAATGGGCAAAGTGTCGCTGCAATAGTGCGCACAGTGAGGCTGCAATAGTGGGCACAGTGAGGCTGCAATGGTGGGCACAGTGAGGCTGCAATGGTGGGCACAGTGAGGCTGAAATAGTGGTCACAGTCAGGCTGAAATAGTGGTCCCAGTGAGGCTGCAGTGGGCACAATGAGGCTGCAATTGTGGGCACAGTGTGGCTGTAATAGTGGGCACAGTGTGGCTGCAATAGTGGGCACAGTAAGGCTGCAATGGGCACAATGAGACTGCAATGGGCACAGTGAGGCTGCAATAGTGGGCACAGTGAGGCTGCAATGGTGGGCACAGTGAGGCTGCAATGAGCACAGTGAGGCTGCAATGGTGGGCACAGTGAGGCTGAAATAGTGGTCACAGTGAGGCTGCAATGGTGGGCACAGTGAGGCTGCAATGGTGGGCACACTGTGGCTGTAATGGTGGACACAGTGTGGCTGCAATAGTGGGCATAGTGTGGCTGCAATGGTGGGCACAGTGAGGCTGCAATGGGCACAGTGAGGCTGCATTGATGGGCAAAGGTGAGGCTGCAATACTGGACACAGGTGAGCCTGCATTGATGAGCACAGGTGAGGCTGCATTGAGGGGCACAGGTGAGGCTGCGTTGAGGGGCACAGGTGAGGCTGCGTTGAGGGGCACAGGTGAGGCTGCACGGATAAAGTTGTTGTTAATATTTATTTTTGTAACTTAATTCTGCATAAAACATTTAAGTATCATTTCATGAGATAGTTTATGAGGGTGTGTTTAGGGGTGGAATTAGGGGCAGGGTAGGGGTTGGGTAGGGCACTGGTGGTGAGTAACCCTTGAGGCCTGAAATTTGACATTTTGAGCCCTAAAGTAGGCCACATCGTAACCAGGAAGTGCAGTTTATCGGCTTTTCCTCTATTCGCGCTGACAAGGCACTGGCAGAGGAGAGCCGATCAGCGGCTCTCCTGACAGGGGGGGTCTGCACTTATAATCAGAGCATTGATTATCAGTGCAGACCCACCAGGGATGCCCACTACAGCCCAACAGGGATGCCCACCCGTTCCCACCAGGGATGCAAATCAGTGCCAATCAAGGATGCCAATTAGTGCTGCCCATCAATGATGCCAATTAGTGCACATAAGAGATGCCAATCAGTGCCCATCAGTAATGCATGTCAGTGCCTCTTCATCAGTGCTGCCTGTCAGTGCCATCTATCAGTGACCATCAGTGCTGCCCATCATTTCCCATCAGTACCACCCATCAGTGCCCATCAGTGCTGCCTATCAATGCCCATCAATGCCACTTATGACTGCCCATCGGTGCCACCTATCATTGCCCATCAGTGCTACAAATCAGTGCCACCTATTAGTGCCCATTATTGCTGCATATTAATGCCTCATCATCAGTACCCATCAGTGCCGCCTCATCAGTGCCTATCAGTGCCGCCTTATCTTTGCCAGTCAGTGCAGCCTCATTAGCGCACATCAGTGAAGGAGAATAAAACATACTTATTTACAAACTTTTATAACAGTAACAAAGAAAAACTTTTCTTTTTCAAAATGTTTGGTCTTTTTTTATTTGTTTAGCAAAAAAATAAAAAACCCAGTGGTGATCAAATACCACCAAAGAAAGCTCTATTCCAAAGAGAGTTCTATTTGTTGGAAAAAAAAATGATAACAATTTTGTTGGGGTACAGTGTTGTATGACCGTGCAATTGTGATTCAAAATGTGACAGCGCTTAAAAGCTGAAAATTGGCCTGGGCAGGAAGCCCTTTATCACACCCCGATAAGTCAGGTTTTGATTAAGGGATTTAAATCCTCCTTGCTGTCATTTTACCGAGATGCACCCAATAGGAATGCCCATTATCTCCACTCCTCTTTGCTTTAGCGATGGAACCCCTAGCTGTTGCAATACCAACTAATCCTGATATCTCCTGTGGCCACCAAGACCACAAATGTGCTCTTTATTCAGATGACCTTCTAATGTACATCCCTGCGCCACACACAATGTTACCCACTTTCACTTTCTCAGTATTGCAAAAGTTGCCAAACTTTTCAGGCCTTCCATCGAACCATACTAAAACTCTGGCCTTAAATAAATTGCAGTACCACAATCTACAGTCGATTGGGTTTGCAATACTTTTAATGTCCAATGGGCTTCTTCCTGTATATCATGCCTGGGCATCCATCTGACTCTAGTCTATTGAAACCTTATACATAGCAAATTATCCCCTGCTTTTTTAACAAATACAAGAAGATTTAGATAGGTGGGCTACATATTCCCTCTCCTGGTTTGGAAGGATGAATGAATGAATGAATGAATAATTTGTATAGCGCTACAATGCGAACTGAATTGCCTCAAGGCGCTGTATTCGTGCTTTGTTGTCAATCTTCTTAGAAGAGGTAGGTCTTGAGTTTTTTCCTGAAGGCCTGATGGTTTTCTTCCATGCGGATATCGTTCGGTAGAGCGTTCCATAGCCGTGGTCCTTGGACAGCGAATCTCCGTTCCCCCTTAGATTTGTAGCGGGATTTGGGAATGAGGAGGAGGTTTTGGTTAGATGATCAGAGACTGCGATTGGGTGTGTAGTGTTTTATTTTCTCGAGAAGGTATTGAGGAGCGTCTCCATGGGTGCATTTGTGGGTGAGGCAGAGGGTCTTGAATATGACCCAATTCTTTACGGTTAGCCAGTGTAGGCTCCTCAGGGAAGGGAAGATAGATTCCCAGTTTTTTTTTTTCCTGTTATCAGCCTTGCCGCTGTGTAATCAACTTAGAATCAGTTAAAATGAATTTATTACCAAGGCTGCTCTATTATTTTAGGACTCTACCCATAGCGATTACTAAGCAGGAATTACTACGGTTGCAAAAGTTCTCTCGGTTCATCTGGGGAGGTAAACATCCTAGATTGAATAGGATAAAACTGTATACTCCAAAATCCCGTGGAAGACTGGGAGCTCCGAATTTCCTAGCGTACCACCAGGCTGCACAAATTACTCAGCTGGCCTACGCTACTGCAACAGGACCGAAACATCATTGGGTATCTATTGAAGCATTATCATATCATCGTTGCCCAATTAATATCCTATATTTAAATAGTGCCACACTATATCTCTTGAACTTACAAAAATTAGGTCTCTTGCGTTTTTCCTTTAAGTGGGGTGACTACTGCCAGGACTGGCCTTCCCAATTCTCAATCCACGTCCATCCAGGATATTTACCAGCCAAATGCAAATCAGTACTTTCTTAGATAATTCCTCTGCTGTGCCGGCCAGTTGCAGAGCCTACAAGTGTACATCACAAGTAAAACGTATAGGCCCTGCCACTGTCTGGGCTTCTTTAGCATAACACTTCTTTTTCTGAAAGCATTCTTTTACAGCATTTTTCACATCTGCCTAAAACACAGTACTGTGTGAAGTATTGGGACACCTGCCTTTATACGCACATGAATTTTAATGGCATCCCAGTCTTAGTCCGTAGGGTTTAATATTGAGTTGGCCCACCCTTTGAAACTACAACAGCTACAACTCTTCTGGGAAGGCCGTCCACAAGGTTTAGGAGTGTGTCTATGGGAATGTTTTACCATTCTTCCAGAAGAAGAGGCCTGGCTCACAGTCTCTGCTCTAATTCCTCCCAAAGGTGTTATGTCGGGTTGAGGTCAGGTCTCTGTGCAGACCAGTCAAGTTCTTCCACCCCAAACTCTCTCATTCATATCTTTGTGGACCTTGCTTTGTGCACTGGTGCGCAGACACGTTGGAACAGGAAGGGACCATCCCCAAAGAGTTTCCACAAAGTTGGAAGCATGAAATTGTCCAAAATGTCTCGGTATGCTGACGCCTTAAGAGGTTCCTTCACTGGAACTAAGGGGCCAAGCCCAACCCCTGAAAAATAACCCCACACCCCCCCCCCACCAAATGATTTGGACCAGTGCACAAAGCAAGGTCCATAAAGACATGGATGAGCGAGTTTGGGGTGGAGGAACTTGACTGGCCTGCACAGAGTCTTGACCTCAGCCCGATTGAACACCTTTGGGATGAATTTGAGCGCAGACTGCGAGCCAGGCCTTCTTGTCCACATCAGTGCCTGACCTCGCAAATGCGCTTCTGGAAGAATGGTCAAACATTCCCATAGACACACTCCTAAACCTTAGGGACAGCCTTCCCAGAAGAATTGAAGCTCTTATAGCTACAAAGGGTGGGCCAACTCAATATTGAACCCTACGGACTAAGACTGGGATGCCATGAAAGTTCATGTGCGTGTAAAGAAGGGATATGCAATTAGCAGCTGTTGCAAAACTACAAGTCCCAGCCTGCCTCTGGGTGTCATGCTTGTGGCTGTCAGAGTCTTGCTATGCCTCATGGGACTTGTAGTTCTGCAACAGCTGGAGGTCCGCTAATTGCATATCCCTGGTGTAAAGGAGGGTGTTCCAATACTTTTGGTAATATAGTGTATATACAGTACTGTATATAGTTTTAGCCAAAGAAGAGTTTGCCTCTAATTTATTTATTTTTTGTTTAAACTCATTACATAATTGAACCGTGGGATGTGCCAAACCATACGGCGTACGACCTTGACACAGATTCTTCTGAATTGAAATAAGTTCAAAACCAACACACATTCCGAAACGTTTTTTTAATTGTCCAGTAATTAAAGCAGTATTTAACAGATACCCTTGAAGGAGCGGAGTTCACCGAGCACAGAATATGGATAGTATGCGTGGACGGTGAGCTGAGTGGCAAATTATCTGCTATGTAGGGCACACAGAAGCTAAGTAACTATAGATTAATATGGGTCGCCTCACCTCTTGCCTGTAGAAGTGCTGATTAGGAAGAAAGAGACTCCTCTCCACTTATCCGCAGTGATGATACAGTAACTGGAAGCTTTGCAGATGTTGGCAATTGTGCCTATTCTTGCTAATAGTGCATTTTGAAGCACTTTGATATGTTTATGTAAACCTTAATGTGACCTCTGTATTATTTATAATGCCTCCTGTTTGCGCTGATGTCATAAATCACAAAACGGAGCGCGCTGTCCTTATGTACACATATACTTATGAAACTTTATGTTATTTTTGCTTATGCACTGTATACTTTAGAAATGTTGCTCCCCTGAGTTTTGCACTTAAAGCAAACTTGCCATTGCCATAAAACTACTAAATAGCTACTGAAGAGCGCAGCAATAAGCTGCAGACATCCATATAAAACGAATGTAAAATAAAAATCTCTATCGCTTTTGGCAGTTTTTATGGCTGACTTACCATCTTCTACCTTCTACAGTGGGTATAGAAAAGAATCACCGCCCTCAAAAAATGTTGTTGCTTTGCAGTCTGAAATGTAGACAGACACCAATTTTGTTTTATCCAGCTGTATTTACTTATGCCGCGTACACACGATCGGACTTTTCGACGGACTAAAGCCTCATACACACGATCGGACCGTGGACCAACTTTCCTGTGGATTTTTGTCCAAAGGGCGTTGGCCCAAGTTGGTATTGCATACACCCGGTCAGACTTTTTAGGCAACTAACACGAACGTAGTGACGTTTCAACGTACTGACGACACTTCAAAAGAGGACGTTCGAATACTTCAATGCCACCTTTGGTCAACTTCTGTATTGTTGTCTGATCTTTTGCATTGGTTCTGAGCATGCGTGTTTGTACTTTGGACAAAAGTCCGTTGGTTTTGTGTACACACGGTCAGACTTTGGTCCATCGGACTTTTGTTGGCAGAAAGTTGGTCCGTTCGCACAGCCAACAAAAGTCCGATAAAACCTGGAAAAAGTTGGTCCGATGGAGCGTACACATGGTCGGATGTTGGTCCAAAACAGCTAATTTGCATGTTGGTTGTCGAAAAGTCCGATCGTGTGTACAGGCCTGTCTGGCAGACTATCAGACGGACTTTTGAGCGGAGGTCCGCCGGACTTTCAAACGAACGGACTTGCCCACACACTCCAAAAGTCTGACGGATTTGAACGTGATGACGTATGACCGGACTAGAATAAGGAAGATCATACCCAGTAGCCAATAGCTGCCCTAGCGCCGGTTTTCATCCGTCGGACTAGCACACAGATGAGCGGATTGTTCGACTGGACTGAAAGATTTGAAGCTTGTTTTATTTCTAGGTCCGTCTGACTTTTGGGAAAGAAAAGTCTGCTGGAGCCCACACACGATCAAATTGTCCGACGGATTCCGGTCCTAGTCTGTTGAAAAGTCTGATCGTGTGTATGCGGCATTACAGGGCCGTCTTTAATATTGAATGGACCCTGGGCAAACATTTTCTTGCCCTCCCCTCCTACATCAACCACCAATGTTAGAGGGTATTTACACTGACCACCAGTGTAATGCCCCGTACACACGGTCGGATTTTCCAACGGAAAATGTCCTATCGGACAATGTTGTCGGAAATTCCGACCGTGTGTAGGCTCCATCGGACTTTTTCCGTCGGATTTTCCGACGGACAAAGTTTTATCTCCTGCTCTCAAATTTTCTGACAACAAAGTCCTACAGGACTTTTTCCGATCGTGTGTAGCGAATTCCGACGGACAAAGTGCCACGCATGCTCAGATCACATTACAAGACCAAAGCTATTGGCTACTAGCCTCTACGTAGTCCCGTTGTAGGCAACAAACGTCACCACGTTCAGAATGATCGGATTTTCCGACAACTTTGTCCAACCGTGTGTATGCAACAACAGTGTCGGACAAAATCCGTCGGAAAAAATCCGATGGATTTTGTGGTCGGATTTTCCGACCGTGTGTACGGGGCATAAGGGCAATTCTGCACTTACCACCAATGTAGAAGGAAATGTACACTGATCACCAATGTAATGAAGAATTTACACTGACAACCAATGTAATGGGGGATTTTACATCCACAACCAATAAAGGTGAATTTCTACACTGGCCACCAATGTAAGGGGGGATTTACACTTGCCACTGATTTAAAGGGATTTGTAATAGACCACAAGTTTGGATTTTTTTTTTTTTGCCGATTACCAATATAAAAAGGAGCTTATACACTGGCCATCAATGTAATGGGGATTTACACTGACCACTAATGTAATAGGAGCATTCACAGTAACCACCAATGTAAGGGGGACCTTCACACTGACCTCTAGTGTTAATGAAAGGATTGTACACCAAGCCCCAATGTAATGAGAAGATTTACACTGGCAACCAACGTAACTGAGACATTTAGCCTGCATTCACATTTGTTTGTGTCGGGAACGCATGCAAAATCACTTTCCTGACACCACATAAATGTGCTGCCCTTTAGCAGATACACAGCAGTTCCATTAATTGTTAATGACACCCTCACGCATCTGCTGAGATGTACGTATTCACATGCACCACAATTCAGGCTGCTGTGGCACCATGTCATTTTGAAAAAGGGTTTCACCTCCAATTTGCTTACATTTGCAGAACAGGCTGATGGTAGGCTTAATGACTGCAGTTGTAGGCAGGACTTTCAATCATGCCCCTTTATTTTCCCAGTGGGCAGAATTCAGCAGAAGTGATGGTGGATATGACAGCAGGGGGGCATGATATACATATTAATGCGGCCTCTATTTACATATCAATCCCGCCGGTACGCAGCTATTTACATATTAATGCACGTTAATTACATGCAAATACAGGGTCTGCAGGTGAGTCATCTGTACACAGCAATAGGGCAGAGATGGATAGCATTAGTAACCAAACTTCACACTGAGATATTGGGACACAGAACAGGACTAAAACTTCAAAGGACCAGGGAATTTAAACTGGGATAGTTGACAAGTAAGAGGTCGCTGCTTTGGGCCCCACAACAATGATGGGGACCAGGGCAGCTGCCCCTTTTTCCCTGCCTTAAAGATGGCCCTGGCAACTTATAGCATCCGAGTGACAGATATAGCACCAACATGTCAGAAACAAAAAAAAAATAAAACTCAAAAATAAAATCACTGATTTGGAAAAGGATCACCCCACCTCTTAAAAATGACTTGTAAGCTCAATCAACATTTGACTTTCAACTGTGATCAGCTGTGGTCATTTTCAGCATGGAAAGAGCTTTCCTCTGGCATGCCAGTCCCTGGTAGTGCAACTGAAGCAAATAATCAACTATGGGTGGCAAGGCACTGTCAAAAGATCTCCA
This sequence comes from Lithobates sylvaticus, assembly GCA_028564925.1. Taxonomy (NCBI): domain Eukaryota; kingdom Metazoa; phylum Chordata; class Amphibia; order Anura; family Ranidae; genus Lithobates; species Lithobates sylvaticus. The sequence goes on from CM053031.1 coordinate 36,308,807, forward strand.
GGACAAAGTTGTTGACAGTCAGGAAAATGGATGCAAAAAAAAAATTCAAAGGCTTTATTAATTTCTAGAAGCACGGTGAAGTCTATTATTAAGAAGTGGAATGTATTTGGTACAACACAGACCCTCCCTGGATCAGGAAGTCCCTCCGAACTTGACGAAAGAGCCAGGAGGAAACTGATCAGAGGGGCTACCAAGAGGCCTACAGCAACTCTGAAGCACTTGCAGGAATTTAGGACAAAGAGTGATCATTGTGTGCATGTGACAACAATATCACAAATTCTCCACAAATGTGACTTTTATGGGAGAGTTGCAAGAAAAAGCCACTCCTCAAGAAAGGCCACATGCAGTCATGACTGAGCTTTGCCAAAGTGCACCTTGAAGATTTTGAGGCCACATGGAAAAAGGTGATTTGGTCAGATGAGACAAAAATTTTATTATTTGGCCTCAATACCAAATTTTATGTCTGGCGGAAATCCAATACAGCTCACCATCCAAATAACACCATTCCTACAGTAAAGCATGGAGGTGGTAATATCCTGTTATGGGAGTGTTTCCCTGCCACAAGGACTGGAGCACTTGTCAGGATAGAAGTAAAAATGGATCGGGCAAAATACTGTCAAATTCTGGATGAAAATCTGCTGCCCTCTGCCGGAAAGTTGTCAATGGGAAAAAGGTTCCAGCATGACAATGACCCAAAGCACACAGTAACAATGACCACACAGGGGTTAAAGGAGAAAAAGGTGAATGTCCTTGCATGGCCTAGTCAGAGCCCAGACTTGAACCCCATTTAAAATCTGTGGAATGACTTGAAGACTGCAGTCCACAAGCGGTCACCATGACATTTAATTGAACTTGAGCAGTTCTGCAAAGAAAACTGGGCAAATATTGCAAAGTCTAGATGTGCAAAGTTAGAAGTAGAGACGTAGCCCAACAAAATACTGACACAAGGGGATGATCCTTTTTCCAACTCAATGATTCTGTTTTTTATTTATTTCTGACATGTTGGTGTTACAGTATATCTTTCACTTGAATGATATATGTTGAGCTTATAGCAAATACAGTAAATACAGCTGGATAAAACAAAAAAATGTGCCTATCTTTATTTCAAGCTATACAGCAACAAGATGTGATTATTTTAAAAGGGGGGTGATTATTTTCTATAATCACTGTACATGTTCTTATTGGGCAGTGAGGCAATCTTTCATAGTAATGAGCCAATGGGAAAGTGCAGTATGTGGAAGAGGGCAGGCCAGCTTATAACACTGCTAGAAAAGGTAGAGAAGTTACATGTCCATGTTACATTTGCTTGGGATTTGGGGGAAGTGGATGCGGAAGGAGTCATATACAAGTATGACCAGGATCTGCTAGGTGCCTGCATTGTAATACCACTAGGATATCAAACAAAGTGACTTCACTGCTCTAAGTGGGACTTAATACAAGCCCCTAATTCCATATAGAAAGGTGCAGGTTCAGCTAGCAACCGCAGAGTACTCCAAAGCAGAAAGTGAATGACCACACTCAAATATGTAGAAGATCGCAGGAGTTTATTAAAAATAATCCATCAAGATAGACACATACATCACCTTCAGGAGAGGTACAACGCTGATGCGTTTCGTGAAGCAAGCGTAGTCATACATGTCAATGTTTTTTCTCTCCTGAAAGTGCTGTGTGTCTATCTTGATGGATTATTCCTAATAAACTCCTACAATCTTCTACATATTTGGGTGCAGTCATCCACTTTCTGCCTTGAGGCAACTAGGGTAGGAGAGCTCCACTCTCATTAAAAAATGTATATCATGAGTAATTCCCTGTAGGCAGTTTTGTCATGTAATATTATTAAACATTGCCTCTCCATTTCAATGCGTAGCCAACAGTCAAAAAATTCTGATCTTGTTTCCTTGCAACCATGGCAATAGCGCTCATTTTGTAGACAGGATCTTCCAGAACTCCTCATTTAAGTTGCTCACTGACCAATTTATTTTCCTAATTGTACAGTACAGGACAAAACATTTTAGTTTTGAATTGAGATAAACTCCCAGCTTGGTCTGAACACAGATTCAGACCGATCTTTGCATGCATTTCGGCAATCTGGCATTCGTCCAAACTTCGGATTTTCAGCCCATTTGGGAGGAGTCACACATCATACCACCCACTGCATCCTTAACAACCAGTGATGTAACTGAATCCATTCATTTGCTGGGTAGGAAGTTCAGGCCATGTAAACAAAGCTGCTGTGATAGTTAAAAAAATACATCATGGGGTAGCCCCCATACTTCTTATAAACCCCTTCTAGTCTGGTATGGATTTTAAGGAAGAAACCCATGAAAAAATAAAATAGTTATCTAATTATCCGAGCATGCAGCATGGCAGGCCAGAAACGGGGTCCCTCCGTTATGTGACTAAGCAAGGAGTATTAAGTTGAGGGCATGTGGCAATTTGGAGCGGTCCCCATGTCAATTTTATTTTACAAAGTTCAATAAAGCAGCGCTATAAAAAAATTAAGAAAATACAAATTAAAATAAAAGTAAAAAATAAATATATTTTTTTTTTAATATAGTCCCAAAACAGACACACACAGTTAATGTGTGTGAACTACAACACACAGCAACCTATGTGTATACAAAAAAATAATCCAAATAGTGCACACCAAAATAGATTCTTGTAAAAAACACCTCTCGAAGACAGTGCACCTCCACCACATAGAGTGCATGCTTACCAAAAGGCAAGCTCTATGAGCCTGCGGCTAAAAACCTAGCCAGGGCCTCTGTCCGGAAAAGTGTTGGATATCCAAAGGTATTGATTGGGAAGGCTCTTGAACTAAGCCCCAAACGACCAGCTAGACTCGAACATCAAACCCCTAGGGGAATAGGTCAAGCGTTACCCAAAAATGTAAAGAGACTCACCATAGTGTAAAATGTACGATATAGGTTTATTAAAGATAAAAAGTGCACTTACAGAAATGCTGATAAAAATGGTGAAGAAAGCAACCGGCCGGCTTGCGAAAACCAGTCCACTGAGTTACAGCGCGTCAACCTCCCAAACTTTTTTTTTGTATACACATAGGTTTCTGTGTGTTGTAGTTCACACACATTCACTGTGTGTGTCTGTTATGGGATTATACTCAAAACATTTATTTTTTTATTTTTTTACTTTTATTTTTATTTGTATTTTCTTATTTATTTTTTTATAGCACTTCTTTATTGAACTTTATATTTGTACATGTGTGTATCTCAGGTTTTCAGCAGCTGCTTTGTTTTTTTATTTCATTTTTGGCATTTAGGGTGGTATTTTCTATTTTTTTTATTTTATTTTATACTTGTAAGGGGTCGGTGACCAAAACAGGTGATGGATGTCTTCTCTCTACTGAAAGAAAAATACCTATTTTAAATTCTTTTCTTTTCTCAAGACCTTTCTATTGATCTCCCTGGCTGATCCATAGCTAATGTGGCACCCTTTTTGCAGCTTTTCAGATCAGTTGACTCCACAGCTGAGTCTTCAGGGATTGTACCTGCAATAAGATGTGGGACCAGCCTATAACCTTGCTTTAGGCACTAGATCCTGCGTGGGCACTTATCTTGGCGTATAGTGGATTGCATTAAGTTGATACAGGTTAGGGACCATGGTATGACCATCATGGGAAAGCAAAGCCAGGATGAAGTTTGTCCATAAAATCCTACTCACATTGATTAAGAAATCTGCTGCAGTATGTTTTGTGCCCTACCCTGGTCCCCAACATGCTGGTTTTCCATTACCCAAGTGGCTTGTTGTAGGGCAGGCTACAACACTTTAAATTATGTAATAGCCATTGGCAATTCCATGTTACAGCTCAGTGATCCTTGGACAGTCCCTGGGCTCCAGCAGCCTACATTACCTGGCACAGAAGGCTTCAGCCTTTACTCTCCGCAGCAGTGAATGTTATGAGTACTCCTTTGGGGACTCCTAGCACTGTGCATGGCAGATGATAGATGCAGGAACAAGGGGTCAAGGGGTCAAAGGGTCTTTCTAGCTCAGACTCTTGGGGCGATAAGCTATTTCCAAAGGGTCCTCTCTATTCTGAGCACTGCACCTACCTCCTCCTTCCTAATCAGGGAGGAGTTTTCAGTCACCATGTCTGACAATATGGGCAGAATTTAAATTCTACTGGAAGCCATAGATCTCACGGGCTTGGTGATGTCAGTGGTTGATAAGGACTCAGCGGGTGCAAGCATCCACTGCTTCCTTAGCAACCATTGACAGCCAGAAGCTGTGACATTATTCCATACTGAATTCCCTATAGGTTGCTTTTATTTGGAATCAACACTGAGCTCATCTTTAGTCTCCAGTATATGTCTGTTAAAAAATGCCCAAACCCTTCCTTTTTTTTTACTCTCTCTGAAAGCTAGTCTTGTATGGTCACTGGCCTCATCATCTGACACTCAATTAGAATTTTTATTGTTTTTGTCTTCATTCCCATTGGAGAGATGCCCCACATTTTCAATTCCAGAAGCATTAACCTATTCAATAATAACAAATTTCTGGAGAGACACAAAAAAATAATAATAAAAAAAAACATAAAATCTGAAGCAACCACAGGTTCACTCAGCCAGTGGAAAATACATTTTTATAGTAATTCAGTGCCTAAATGTGCTCATCTCCTACCTTGCCCTTGTGTGCAAATGCTCAGGCTTAGTTAATACCATCGAATATTGCCATTTTTTTTTCTTGAAGCCATTTACATCTCGGTCAAATGTGTGTTGCCTCATTATTACAGTAGTCTTTTAAATTAATCCCTGCACTAATGGTTTGGTTGGCAAATTCACTATAGAAGATAACAAATAGACATCAGCATTTATGAGTTATAGAGCTCAGGCCTTATGAATTAACTTTTAATGTTAATTTATAACTTGGCTAGAAAGAAAGCATAGATTTTTTTTTTTTTTTTTTTGTATGTGTGAGTAATCGGTAAGGGGGGGTCTTAACCACAAACTCAATTATTGTTAACATTAATTGAAAAATGCACACAAAACTAGGTGCAGATATAGTGAGAACAATGTAATGTACCCCATCAAATTTATGCATGAATTATTGATCCGGTAAAACAGCAAACTGTAACTTCCTCCAACAGAAATGAATTCTCTCTATTAATTTGCGTTGCATGGCATTTTTTATTTTTTTTTTGCTTATCTTCAAAGGACAGAAAAAATTAAACAGCATGACCAGAACTGGAAAAAGACTAATATAAATTCTGCTATATTGATTGTAAATCATTTGAATTTGTTTAATTTAAACAAGCCACAAAATATATTTTCTTTTTAATGTATTTTTTAAAATATATTTTATTTTTAATATATCTTCTTTATTTAGGTATGGCTTTTCACTGTTATTATTAATGTTTAAAATTATTTAGCTCAATTTAGATCAATGTATCTATACTTTAAAGCTCAATAAAACCTTAAAAGATATCTATGAAATTAAAAGTAGGGACATATACATAGATGTACATGGTATATCCAAACCATTCAAATGTGGATTTTCAATGTTTTGCAGTACAAAAAAATTCATAGAAAAAAAAAAATCTCAGGATTTAGAAGTTTTCAAATGTAAAGAAAAAAATTGATAATTGTGATCACCTAAAATGTATATTTTGATTTTAGATTTTCTCGTTTGTATTACATTATTTGAAACGGAATGCTTAGAGTGCATGTAAATATGGAAAGAAAAATATAAAGGCATGCAAGATAAAAAAAAAAAAGGAAATTATATGCACATTCCTTATGCAGTTTCTAGAATATATATTGTGCAAACATTCACTTCAATTATCCAGCCATGTGAAAAGCATCTGCACATGACTGGGTATTCAAAGTGAGAAGAAATTTGCTTTCACAAGATTTTCAATTGAAGTGAATATTGAAAAAAAATTCTGTGAATAAAAAGTTCTAAACTATTTAGGAAAACAAGTAATTAAATATTAAAACATCCTGAAAAACAGAAGAACAGCAACACAAAAAACTTTAAAACGATGAAAGCTTGTTTTTATTTTGGCAAACTTTCCTTGTGACAACACATTATTTTAAATCAGATAATGATTGCACATTTTTTTAAATTCCACTGAGTTCTTAAAGCATTACTGTAAATTGAAATGTTTAATTCCTCTGTATAACAATTTACTTCCAAGTGTGAAAGCATTCTCTGCCTCTCTTTTCCGAGCTCATTAGCGACTCTGGTAATCCATCAAACCCAAATCAATTTCATTTTAATTAGACCTAAAATAAAGTACCTATGCCAAAACTTTTCTTCTGACATGTGTTAGCACCTCCGCATATTTTCTGAATCTTTTTCTTAGTTGAGTTAATGAATTTAAAAAGCAATTCCAGGTAACAAGTGAAACTAGCTACTAATATTAATCAGCAAAATGCTGTAGCTGTGCTTAAGGCTGAATGGTGAGCAGATATAAAAGAAACAAATTAATTCAGTTCTGTGTTCATAAATACATAATTCAATTATTTTTTAAATGCAATAAGTGTCAGTACTTGAATTTCACTTGGTTTCATCCTCTTGAATTTTTTGTATAGGAAACCTCAGTATTGGGGGCACAAGGAAATAATCAGTTCATGTGCTGACAAGGAGTATGCTGATTAAGCAGAGGCTTGATGGGACTTGTAGTTCTTCAACAGCTAGAGAGCCACAGGTTTGGCACCCATGGTTTAGAGCAGTGTTTCTCAACCTTTTTTCAGCCAAGGCACCCTTTAAAATGATGGGCAATCTCGAGGCACCCTCCAAAATGATGGACAGTCTTGAGGTACCCCATTTTAGAATGTAAAAATAATTCTGATTTTACATAATGCAGCAACATCAATACACATAGGACACCCAACCTTAAGGCTCCATTCACAACATGGCGTTCCCTTTTGCGGGCAGAATCGCCGCAATTCTACCCACGATTCGGAAACGCTGCAGAATACAGGACACCCCTTGCGATCCCCGTTACTTTGAATGGCACCAAATCGCGGCACGATTCTGCCATGATTGTCGCTCGACAAACCACAGTAGAATCGCGCAAACAGAATCGCAGGACGCCCAACACCCAAAAGAAGTACAAGAACTTATTTTGGGCATCGGGCGTCCCGCAATCCTGTTTGCGCGACTTTACCACGATTTGTCGGGTGATATTTGTGGCAGAATCGCACCACGATTACGGGGATCGAAAGGGGTCCCGCGATTTGCGGCACTTCACAATCGTGGGCAGAATCGCGGGGATTTTGCCTGCAAAATGGAACGCCATGGTGTGAATTGAGCCTATAGGTGCGTTATTCTTCCAAAGCAGATGCACTTTTGCAAACTACTGACTAGTATTCCAATGTTTTTTTTCTCTCTCAGTTATTCTCCATCACTCAGCTAATGAGACCGCAAAGCTAATGGAGAGAGGCAAGGGAGGGTCAAACAAGGATGATATGCAGGCCACTGACACCCTCCTTATCAATTGATGATGCCATTGGTCATTAGGAGGTTGGAAGCTAGAAGGTTGTAATGGTGTACAATGAAAACCTGTGGCTTTGTGTAACTAAAAGGCAGGTTTCATCCACCCACCGGCTTGTATACAATTTTGGGGCAATTTATAGGCATTTTGCCATGACACCCCTGAAGAAACCTCAAGGCAACCCTGGTTGAAAAAGGCTGGTTTAGAGGAAGTGGATTAATTGGTGCTGGTCGTAAATTATTGAAGGTAAGTATTGCAACAAAAACTGCTTAGTATTTTATTTTTTATTATATATAATAGATCTCTCTCTCTCTCTCTCTCTCTCTCTCTCTCTTTATATATATATATATATATATATATATATATATATATATATATATATATATATATATATATATATATATATATATATATATATATATATATATATATATATATATATATATATATATATATATATATATAGATAGATACATCTATCTATCTATCTCTCTCTCTCTATATATATATCTGTGTATATATAGGAAGGCCAGCATGGTGGCCTGCAATTATGGGAGGAGCCCGGAGGGTATACATACCAGACCTCTCCACGCGGCTGGTGTCGGTTCTAGCGCGCCGTAATACACGTCACCAGGCCGACATACAACTCAGTGCACGTTCCTGAGTTGTCCTACGTTCCTCGTTTCCAGATTTCTGATTCGATTCCCGATCGCACCCCCAGTTCGTTCCGCTTCAGCGTCGCAGGTAGGATTTATGCTTTTTTCGTCGTTACATCGAAACCCCCGTTTTCCTACTGAGTCAATTCGACCACCATGCCATTTTTCGTTGTTTCCTACCACACCACTCACCCCACTATCTCTGGTTGTTACGCACCGCTACCCAGTGCAAGCACCCCCTCACTCACACACACACACCGCAGCCAAAGCCAAATGTTCCTCGTTTCCAGATTACTGATTCGATTTCCGATCGCACCCCCAGTTCATTCCGCTTCAGCGTCGCAGGTAGGATTTATGCTTTTTCGTCGTTACATTGAAACCCCTGTTTACCCACTGAGTCATTTCGACCACCATGCCATTTTTTGTTTGTTTCCTACCACACCATTCACCCCACTATCTCTGGTTGTTACGCACCGCTACCCAGTGCAAGCACCCCCTCACTCACACACACACCGCAGCCCCCCCCCCCAACCCACCAGAGCATCTGTCACTGTGCCCCCCCCCCCATACACATCTTGTAGTCACCGCAAGCCCATATAAATGGGCCCCCACACCTTGCAAACCTCAGCAAGACACTCCACTCCTTGCCTTTCACGGCAACCCAGCCAATGTGAGGCACAGCCGCCCCCCGCACACCTTGCTTCACCGCAGGTTTGGGCCCGGCTCCCACATCCACCCTTCCCTACACCTCTGCAATCGTTGCAGCTCGACCTCCATTGGCCTCGCAGCCACAACTTCCCCAGTAGCAAACTCAGCTACTCACGCCTTTCTCTATCCCTTTTCACCTTTTCCTTAGGTCAGTAAGTCGTCCCTGGTCTCCTATACAACAGGATCGGACCACCCCTTTCTCTTTCCAGGTAATTTTGAGGGCTTGCATCTCTTCACCAGGGGGTCAACTACGGCCCCAAATCAGCTCTTGCAACCCATCTCTCACAAATAATTTCATGTCACCCCACCATAGGCACCAGGTCTCCCAGGTTTTGACCCCAACAGAGACTCTATCACTAGGGCAGCAAGCAGGTGCGTAGGTTGTCGTTGTTTCAGTTTTCCATTCTCTTCACACACCTTTTCACTACATATCCCTGTCACACATACTTATTTGGCTCAGCACCCAGGCGTTAGTAACTGTCACATACTTCTATGCATGTCACTCTGTTTTCGAAGCACAAGTCTTCACTACGCAGACAAGGTCACCTAGTCTCATGACTTGCTGGCAGTGCAAGTATTAGCTGACCGAACCTACGTCATATTGCTACAGATCGAAACATTCCTACTTAGCAAACCAATCAGTAGCCACTCTCCCCAGTACCGCCCTGGTGGGGCTCTGGTTGAACTAGTCCGTGCCGAGCACAGACGGACACCCGAGCATCGGTTACCTGGTCAGTCACCTCCTGGCTTACCTCGGTTGTCACGCATTCTCTGAGTTCCACAGGCCAAAGAAACAAACTCACCCAGCGCTCACGCGCATCCCCGATTGCTACCATACCGTCGAACGGTATCCTGCTTCGTTCACACATCTCCCCTCCCCATCCAAGCAGAACACCATAGTTTGATTAAAATCTCCAGGCGTTAGTAACTGTCACATACTTCTATGCATGTCACTCTATTCTCGAAGCACAAGCCTTCACTACGCAGACAAGGTCACCTAATCTCATGACTTGCTGGCAGTGCAAGTATTAGCTGACCGAACCTACGTCATATTGCTACAGATCGAAACATTCCTACTTAGCAAACCAATCAGTAGCCACTCCCCCCAGTGCCGCCCTGGGGGGGCTCTGGTTAACCAGTCCGTGCCGAGCACAGACGGACACCCGAGCATCGGTTACCTGGTCAGTCACCTCCTGGCTTACCTCGGTTGTCACGCATTCTTTGAGTTCCACAGGCCAATGAAACAAACTCACTCAGCGCTCACGCGCATCCCCGATTACCACCATACCGTCGAACGGTATCCTGCTTCGTTCACACATCTCCCCTTCCCATCCACGCAGAACACCATAGTTTTGATAAAAATTTCCAGGCGTTAGCAACTGTCACATACTTCTATGCATGTCACTCTATTTTTCGAAGCACAAGCCTTCACTACGCAGACAAGGTCACCTAGTCTCATGACTTGCTGGCAGTGCAAGTATTAGCTGACCGAACCCACGTCAAATTACTACAGATCGAAACATTCCTACTTAGCAAACCAATCAGTAGCCACTCCCCCCAGTGCCGCCCTGGGGGGGCTCTGGTTAACCAGTCCGTGCCGAGCACAGACGGACACCCGAGCATCAGCCACCCGGCCAGTCACCTCCTGGCTCACCTCGGGTGTCACGCATCCTCCGAGTTTACATATAGGCCCATGGAACATCCCACTCAGCGCACGCGCGCAAACCGTTTGTCCCCATGCCCGTCACACAGGTATCCCGCCCTGCCCCCCCTCCCCCCTTCATTTCCGCAATCCACAAACACAGATATATCCTCTCCTGCCCTTCAAAACTCAAAAAAAAAAAAAAAAAAAAAAAAGTAAACGAGAGAAACATGCATCCCCCCCTCCATCCCCCCCTCTTTTATTCTAGCAGACGCCATGTCTCTGGCCGGCAGCAACAATCTCACCCCCGCCCCATCACCTCCCGAAGCGGGCCCGGCAGACAACTTCGCACAAGCCTTCAAAGCTTGGACCATCCCCAGACTCTCAGCCGAGCTGAGGCGCAGGAACATCCCCTACCCCATCACGGCCAGGAAAGCCGAACTGTTCAGACTACTGTTCCCAAGCCCATCCCCACCAAACCCACCAGACACTCAGGCATCACTACAATCGATTGCCTCAGCAGTGTCCCAGCTACACACGCTGGTCTCCTCCCTATCAACTACCATCTCTGACGTCCAGGCCAGAGTGGGGACCTTGGAGCTCCAGCAAGTTACCCCCACTCCACCAGCTGTCGCCCCCGCCACCCCCACATCATGCATTACAGGAACCCGGACCCGATCCGACCATGTCCGCTATCCCTCACTGGTCTCAACTAACCCTAGTCTGAGTCACCACCTTCACGGCGCCACCAGTCTCATAAACCTCTCATTGTCACACAACACGCTGAAAGCCTACCAAGCTGCTTGGAGGACGTACCTACGGTTTCTGGACACAAGCCACGGGCGGTCACCAGGGGACCTCCACCATATCCTAGCCTTCATTTCCCACTGCTACACTCGGCTGGCGTTATCACACAATACCATCAAACTTTATCTAGCTGGTATCCAGCATTTCATTTCCTTACAAGACCCTTCTAAACCATCTTTGTTCGCTTCCCACGCAGTCAAGGCAATCCTGCGCGGCATCCTCAAAAAACAGCCGCAGGTCAATACCAAACGCCTCCCAGTAACCGGTGCCATTTTCCGGGATTTATCGATCATGCTCTCGCATTCCCCTTTTGGCCTTTTTCCCAGCCTGGTCATCCAGGCAGCCATGTACCTTGCCTTCTACGGCTTCTTACGGCCCAGCGAGTTTTCAGTTACCGGCCCTAGCTGCAAGACGCTACGCAGGCGGCACCTCGTACGCCATCAGACCTTTTTCATCCTGCACCTCGAGGCATCCAAAACGCAGCAGACTGGCCCAGGCACCGACATCAAACTGTTCGAAACCCTCAATGCCTGGTGCCCCGTGGCAGTTCTAGATCAGCTACTAGCACACCTACCTGATCCCTCACCTGACAGCCCGTTGTTACCATTTCCGGTCAGACCCCTTAGTAGCAATCAATTCGTCACGCACGTCAGGATCCTCCTCCGCAACTTAGGTCTTGACCCAGCGAAATTCTCAGGTCACTCCTTTCGCATCGGAGCAGCCTCCGCGGCCTCCCGCAATGGAGTCCCCGATCACGTGATCAGGATGATGGGACGGTGGAAGTCCACCTGTTTTGCCCGTTACATTCCCGATCCCCAGACCGAAATGTCCCGGGCCTTCAGTAACCTTGCCTTGTAGCATTTGCCTTTACTAAACAAATAAACCATTACCTCCCTAAAAACAAGTCTTTTGCGCCCTTTTCTTAACTACTCTCCTAGCAGAAAGGGCCTCACGGCCCAGCTCACCAGGGCTTACCTTACGGTAGACCAGGGCACACTTCAGGTCTAGTTTGTTGTCTGTCTTGTGGCGTGTTTATGTTTTGCTCCTTCACATCGTTATGGACCGAGGGCTCCGACCATAAATAGGAAGGCCAGCATGGTGGCCTGCAATTATGGGAGGAGCCCGGAGGGTATACATACCAGACCTCTCCACGCGGCTGGTGTCGGTTCTAGCGCGCCGTACCCGCCCACCCATTCCCTTTCTCAGAACACTCTGATATGTTTCTCTACAGAAACAGCCATTACTTCTCAGGTAAGCGCCCTTTTCTTAACTACTCTCCTAGCAGAAAGGGCCTCACGGCCCAGCTCACCAGGGCTTACATTACGGTAGACCAGGGCACACTTCAGGTCTAGTTTGTTGTCTGTCTTGTGGCGTGTTTATGTTTTGCTCCTTCACATCGTTATGGACCGAGGGCTCCGACCATAATATATATATATATATATATATATATATATAGATATATATATATATATATATAGATAGATCACAGGGTCACTGGAAGTGTATGTCCTAAGACCTATGCTGGGTAACTTTGGGGGTTATTTACTAAAGGCAAATCCACTTTGCACTACACGTGCACTTGGACGTGCAGTTGCTGTAGATCCGGGGGGGGCATGCAAGGAAAATAAAAAACATAATTTTTGCTTGTATGTGATTGGATGATGAAATCATCAGAGCTTGCACTCATTTCAGATCTACCCCTCACGTCTACAGCGACTGCACTTCCAAGAGCAGAGTGGATTTGCCTTTAGAAAATCAACCCCTTTGTCCTCATTGTTTCTTGCATTACCAAGTACATTTCAAGTTTAAAAACAGGTTGGATAATTTTATAAGGCAAAATCACTTAGTCATGACACTTCTTTCTGTATTTTATTTGTTGAAATAATTACCACTATGTAAACTGATCTTTTATATTATTTATCATTACTTAAAAAAATAGATTTATTTATACAAATAAACAATTTATACATTGTGCTTCTATTGGCTTTTTTTTTTTTTTTGAATAGCACATTAGGACTGATAATAAAAAAGCCAAGTATTATATTCTTAGACCTGAACTATTCATTTTGGACTCTCCAATGGTTATTACAGTCTGTAATTGGGGCAAAGTGTTATACCATGTTAGCCTTTGATAACAGTATAAGTTTGAATTTAGAGTAATACCATTTAACTAAAAGGTTGTAGTGCAAGCCACCAATAAATAGGCCAGCTCGCTTTGAAAGCTTTCACTGCAATCTTTTTTTTTTTAACCAATAAATGGTTTTAACCTTAATCCAGGCTTCTACAGTCTGTGGCTGAAAGTGGGTGAGGAGTAGAGTTGATTCTTAATTTAATATGATGATACATTTAGACTGAACCTAAATTTCAGTGTTATTTTGATTTCTTAAGGAAGAGACCGAAGGCAGTTTTTGCCTTATTTCTGCTACTGCTCTTGCCTGAGCACACCTAACTTACCAGATTGCCAATTCCAACAGGTCCCACCCTCTTATCTTAGTTAGTATCCTTGGTAAAAAAATGTAAAGGAAGTGGCTCCGGCTGTAGTTTGGCCACATTATCTCATCAGACACAGCTGCCAGGAGCTTTCAAAATATTCTGTACAGTTTATCATCATTAGCTGCTTTGTATTACATATTTTATTCAAGCTTTGACTGGATTGCCATTTACTTTACTGAGACTCCCGATTCGAAAGTCATTAATTTCTGAGGTTTGCAAACTAGTAAAAAGTTTGACTGAACAGCAACTAATTGAACGTATCAGAAGTTTGCTCATCTCTACTCAGAAGTGGCTCCATTAGCAGCTCTTTTTAGGGATATTTATTTTATTTTTTACATATACAAAAACCAAAAAAACAAAATGATCAAAAATGTTTAAAATCTACTAAAACTTGCCTTGCAAAAAAAAAAATGAATTGCTCTTAAATATTCTGCTTTACCGAAATCATTACAATTAAAAGTTTGACTCTAATCCCTGACAATATTTCACTTTGCTAAATAAAAAAGAAAAAAAAAAAGTAAAGTTTTTGTGACACATTTCAGATTGATTGGCAAAAAATAAACTCGTTGAAAAGTACCATAAACACAGATAGGTAATAATAAGCTTTGCACAGGCAACCGTCAAATATCATTATCCTGACATTTGGTTGTCGTACTGTGAAAAACATGTTATTAACTTTTTTTGTGTGATATAATTGACTAAAATGACTTTTGGTTTCCAAGGCTGATCTTTATCCCGTAACTATGTACTAATGCTTTATTAAAATTGTGACTCACAGGCAAAGGTTTACAATTGGTTCTAAAAAGGCAATTTAAAAATACTTAGGTTAGTGGAAGATTACTTACTAATATGCTTCTCTTCCCTCTGTTCACTCAACGGCTTATTTGTCTAGAGCTGCTAAAGGCCATGTAATGTGTAACTAAGAGCAAGAAAGACTCCGCAATGAAAAATGTAAAGACCAGAAAGACAATTCTGAGTCTTTATGGCTTACTTGTGCAACCTGTAATCATGGCAATAACATACTTTACTGTCAATGCCTAGGTTGTGGGCTCAATATATATAATCGTAAAGGTACTATTGTGATAATGCATGTACAGACAACATGATTATGGGCTATTATTTCTTTAAAGAGCAATTTCAGGCAGACGGTTAAATACACAAACTGAAACACATCAAGGACTATTTTGCCTGCCAAAAGATTCAAAAAAGTTGTGTGCATACTGCCGCCTTAACCTCCGCAACATCTCCAGAATTTGCCCTTTCCTAACTAACAACACCACAAAACAACTTACCGTATTTATCGGCGTATAACACGCACCCCAAGTTTAGGAGGGCATTTTAAGGAAAAAACGTTTTAGGAGGGAAGTTTAGGGAAAAAAAACCCTTAAATTTAAGCGCCATTCGCAGCTTGCCCAGCGTCATTTGCAGCTTGCCCAGCGCCATTTGCAGCCTTGCTCAGCGTCATTTGCAGCTTGTCCAGCGTCATTTTCAGCTTGCCCAGTGTCATTTGCAGCTTGCCCAGTGTCATTTGCAGCTTGCCCAGCGTCATTTGCAGCTTGCCCAGCGTCATTTGCAGCTTGCCCAGCGCCATTTGCAGCCTTGCCCAGCGTCATTTTCAGCTTGCCCAGTGTCATTTTCAGCTTGCCCAGTGTCATTTTCAGCTTGCCCACGTTTAAATTTCCCGCCGCCGAGACAGACTGCGCGAGCGCCGCCGAGACAGACTGCGCGAGCGCCGCCGAAACAGACAGAGCGAGCGCCGCCGAAAAAGACAGAGCGCCGACGAAAAAGACTGAGTGCCGATAGAAAAGACAGAGCACTGACGGAAAAGACCGAGCCGACTGTTCGGCTCCACTCGCAGTCCCGCCTCCCTGCTGTTTCGGAAGCGCAGGGAGGCGGGACTGCGAGCGGAGCCGAGCAGTCGGCTCGGTCTTTTTCATCTGCGCTCAGTCTTTTTCGTCGGCGCTTGTTATTTTTTGATGGCGCTCGCTATTTTTCAGCGCCACACGATTTTTTTTGTCACATTGTTTTGGGGGATCGGCGTATAACACGCACCCACGACTTTCCCCCGATTTTAAGGGGGAAAAAGTGCGTGTTATACGCCGATAAATACGGTATTCACTCCTTGGTTATTTCCCGCTTGACTACTGCAACTCCCTCCTCACTGGCCTACCTTTAAACAGGCTATCCCCCCTTCAGTATATCATGAATGCTGCTTCTAGACTAATACACCTTACTCACCGATCTGTGACTGCTTCTCCCCTCTGCCATTTTCTCCACATGTCTCCCTCTACCCCACCGTATAATATTAAAAATACTAACCCCAACATACAAGGACATCCACAACATCGCCCCCAGCTACATCACCAAACTTATCTGCAGATATTGCCCAAATTGTCCTCTACGCTCCTCCTGCTCTTTAGCTCCCTTGTTACCTCCTCCCATGCTCGCCTACAGGACTTCTCCAGAGCCTCTCCCATCCTCAACACCCTGCCCCAGTATGTTCAGTCAGCTCTTACCCTGTCCGTCTTTAGGCAAACTCACTTATTCACTGAAGCCTTCCCCACCTCCACCTAAGAACTGTACTTGAGTCACCTCCATCAGATCACCCCCTGCAGCCATTACCTTTTCTACCACTTCCCCCTCCCTTTAGATTGTAAGCTCCACGAGCAGGGTCCTCCTTTCCTTCTGTATTGAACTGTATTGTAATTGTACTGTCCCCCTTTTTATTGTAAAGTGCTGCGTAAACGGTTGGCGCTATATAAATACTGTATAATAATAATAATAATGATGAATCTATGAAGAAGAGGATCATGCAAGAGGCAAGGATATTTTGGACCATCCAGTTGGGCAGAGATTAGGAATTGAAGCCCACACTTGCTGGGTAAGGTAAAGCACCATGAAACTTGGGACAGCTATGCATGAGTTCAACTGAAGAGGGGGATCTTCTACATGGTGCATTATAATAGCAACAGATTGTCCACTTGCAGTGTTCTAGAGAAGGTAAACTGTGGGCAGGATTGTATTTACCATAATGAAATTTATAGTTCAGGCCCAGAGCAGCGGGGTTTTAGGGGGCAGCACCAAATCTCAAAATTTACATATATTGGTAACTTTTCTCCTTCTTTTGTTTTCATCCTTCGACCACCTCTGGATCTTTGAGAATAAATTCAGCAAGAGAACTGTAAGTAAGGGGATATTGGTAGAGGAACTTGAGACCAGACCCTTTGCAGTTCAGGGGACTTGGGGGGAGATTTAGTAAAACCGGAACATGCTAAATCTGGTGCAGCTCTGCACAGAAACCAATCAGCTTCCAGGTTTTATTGTCAAAGCTTAATTGAACAAGCTGAAGTTAGAAGCTGATTGGCTACCATGTGCAGCTGCACCAGATTCTGAGAGCTCCTACCCCTTTAGGTCATATTCTTTACATAGAAGAATGTTAAGAAAAAAAGACCAGGTGGTCCATGAAAAACTATTGCCTGACTCACTACCTTTGCTGGAAGTATGTTCCAAGCATCAACTACGCTTTCAGTAAAATAATAAACAACTAATAAAAGTCCTTGACAAAGCGCATGTGCGCAAAACATGTAAGTCACAGCAGCAGAACAAGCGTGCTGACCACACACATCCCTTCTTCTGTCTCTGGCACAGCGCTGACGTCATCTCAGGCATGCTGACTCTCCCTGGCTTTGCCAGACTAGTGTCCCCATTGGAAGATTTCCATTTTTATCCTGTCCTGGTGACCACCTAAAATTTGTGCTTTTTTTTCACTCTCTGTGACAGGACAAAAAGAGGGGGTGAATCTTGCTAATGGGGGAACCGAGAGAAATAAAAAACTTTGTTCCAATCCTTCTCTACTCTATCCAAAAGTAAATAAAACATTTTGTCATTAGTTATACTTTATTAGGTCCATATCTAAAATGTAAAAATTGCTCTACTCCATAAGGTTTATACAGCCATGGTAGAGGGCGTGATTAATAGGGAAAAGGTCAAAAGGCTATCATTCTTTCTCAGAAATGGTGGTCACCTTAACCCTCACATAAAAACAGCGTGGAACAGCATCATCAGCGGCATATCATCATTTACGTTATAATGTCCCTCTGGGTCCTAACCTCTGTAAACCCTTACTTCCACTTACTGTGCTCTACCAGCTTATCCCAAAGCTCTTTCTTCAACCATGGTTGCTTAAAGGTATCACTTTTCTGTCCAACTTATATATGCTCAATCTACTTAAACCTTTTAACAGGTTACAAGATGAATTTACCTTACCCACATCAGAATACTACAGGTACTTGCAGATAACCCACTGTCTGTTACACATGGTCCATCTATTCAATCCACTTCCTAAAATAGCATGGAATTATCTAACCAACCGAAGAACAAGTGGAAAAGGTATCACACTATTTTATAATTTACTGCAAAACGAATCAAATTTTCAAAAACTACCCCCTTTGACCAAATGGCAAATAGACCTGGGCCAAACCTTTACAGAATATCAATGGCTGACTGCCAGAGGCGCCACCTTTAATGCTACCCGCTCCACCAACCTATGGGAATTATCTCATAAGATTACTCTGAGATGGTACATATCGCATACATATCGCATATGAATATATGCTCTCCTCTGCTGAAGGGAACGCTAGGAAAACTGACAATAACTGGTCCCCTTGGACCTTGTGGTACAACTACTATGCTCAATCCTCACTATAAAACTTTGTTCTCTCTTGACTTAATTGCCCCTACGCTCCTATCCTAGCAGCTCGAGACAACCATTTCTTGTTATGGAGTTTACTGCACCAACCCTATATTATCTGTTTCAAATGGTTAACGGTTTTATCTCTTGTTGACACTGTGTAAATTTTTGCCTTTGCTTTTTTAACTTTTAAATTGTATGTTACCTTGCAAAAGTACTTAACATACATATGTTTGTTCACCTTTCCTTCAGAAATTCAATAAAAACAATTGAAATAAATGTGTGGAAGAGTCATAGATGAGTCTAAATCTGTGATAGCCTCATGAGGGTTAAGGGGGCACTTTTGCATCTTGAGCTGGCAGGGGCTGTGTCAAGTGTTCAACTGCATAAGAGGCTGAGCTGTATGCTGACACTTTATAAGCCTGAAATCTATAGAGTCCATTAATATCAGGGGGCAATGCTAGCTGGGAGTCTCCTACACAATACAAAAAAAACATAATAAATCTTTCCAGTAAAACGCCAATAATCCCTGCTTTATATTCACTATACTTTGTTTCTAAAAGATGTAATTTAGTGTAATAGTTCTTGTCAACTTATTTCCATTGACCTCAGAGAGATGCCAGCTCACAGTTCTTGTTTTACATGAAATGAACGACTCAAGCTGATGCATTTTTTAGTGTTTACACAGTGGATCTGTGGGTAATGTTTTGGGGAGTAACTTTCTATCTAATGCCGCGTACACACTATCGGACTTTCAGGCGGGATTGTCTGCTGGACTAGAGTCCGCCGGAAAATTCCGACCGTGTGTGGGGCTCCGGCGGACTTTTTGTTCCCCAAACTCCGGCGGACTTAGTTTGAAGTTTTGACTAAAAATTGTAGTCCGGCGGACAGTCCCGCCGTCTGTGTGACACACATTGTAAAGTCCGTTCATTTTGAACGTGACTCCAGGTAGACGGGACTAGCGAAGGAAGTCAATGCCACCGCCTCGATAGGCGACATTGACACTTTGCTAGCCCCGTCACCTGGTATGGATTTAAAGGGGAATCCCTACGCCGAAAAAACGGCGTGGGGGTTTCCCCAAATCCATATCAGGCCCTTATCCGGGCACGCAGCCCGGCCGTTCAGGAAAGGGATGGGGACGAGCGAGCGCCCCTCCCCCCCTCCTGAGCCGTACAAGGCCACGTGCCCTCAACATGGGGGGTGCCCTAGGGAAAGGGGGGCCCTGCGGCCACCCCAAAGCACCTTGTCCCCATGTTGATGAGGACAAGGGCCTCTTCCCGACAACCCTGGCCGTTGGTTGTCGGGGTCTGCGGGGGGCTTATTGGAATCTGGGAGCCCCCTTTAATAAGGGGGCCCCCAGATACCGGCCCCCCACCCTATGTGAACGAGTATGGGGTACGATGTACCCCTACCCATTCACCTAAGGGAAAAAAGTGTAAATAAAAAACAACACAATTTTTTTAAATACTTTATGGCACAGCTCCGGGGGTCTTCTTCCGTCTTGGGGGGTCTTCTCGTCGGACTCCTCCGCTATCTTCTGCTAGCTCTTTTACTAGCGGAGGAGCCTGGCTTTCTCCTTCGTGGATTCTTGTCCCGCTCTTCGGTTCTTCTTGCCGGGCCTCCGCTTTCTTCTTCCAGCTCTTTTACTAGCGGTGTCCCGGGCTTCTGTCGCCGTCGCTGTCGCCTTCTGCTTCTTCTTCTTCTGCTTCTTGTTCTTCTTTCTTCTTCTGATGTTGACTCGTTGCTGTCTCCTCTTCTAATGGCTCAGACGTGTTGCGCTGCCAGTTATATAGGGGCGGGGCCACCGTATCATGTCACATGGTGACCCTGCCCCCATATGATGTCACAGTCCCGGAGGATGCTGGTATGATGTCACAGTCCGTCGGAAAAGTCTGGGTGTGTGTGGGCAAGTCCACACATTCGGAAAGTCCGGCGGACCTCCGCTGGAAAGTCCGGCGGATTGTTTTTTGTGGTATATAAGTAGACATATGCTACATGCAAAAAGACCTTTAAAACATATTTTGTGTTTTTTTTTTCCTTCATCAAAAAGCAAAAAAAGTTTGGACATATTATTTTAATGATGCTCCAATCATAATACATCAGGATTTTACATGCATGCAGTGTAAGTACCTCAATTTTACCTGGTACCAGCCCCCTGCCACATGTAGGATGCGCCTCCTACCACCCACAAACTGAAGAGCTGAAGTTCTAACTTTTGGTTCCTGGGACAGATGTCTACAGTACAGTGCATTTCTGCTTTAAGCTTTCTATCCCTCTTAAAACTTCTAATGCCGTGTACACACAATCGGAAATTCAGCCAGCAAAAGACTGATGAGAACTTTTGGTCGGAAAATGCGACCGTGTGTAAGCTCCATCAGACTTTTGCTGGCCGAATTCCAGCCAGCAAAAGATTGAGAGCATGCTCTCAATTTTTGGGTCAGAAAAAGTTCCGATCGGAAATTCCGATCGTCTGTAACAATTCTGGCGCGCAAAATTCCTACGCATGCTCGGAAACAATTTGACGCATGCTCGGAAGCATTGAACTTAATTTTTTTCGGCTCGTTGTAGTGTTGTACGTCACCGTGTTCTTGACGGTCAAAAGCTCAGCAAACTTTTGCGTGACCGTGTGTATGCAAGCCAAGCCAAGGAATTCCATTGTAAAAACCATCCAAGATTTTTCTGACGGTAAAAATCCGCTCGTGTGTACGCGGCATAAGAGAACAACTGAAATTGAAATAATGGGTTTTAGGTGCACAGACCTATGAAAGTCTAATAGTGTTTCCTAACCTGATATCAGCTGAGGCTCATAGTACAAGAGAAAATCCTTTTAATTTGACTTGTATTTCTCTGAAATGTTTTGGGGTGCTGCTGATGTTGTGTACAAAGAAAGGAATTTAAAAAAAAATGACATTTTGATCTTGGGGTGATTATATTCATGTGGTAGGTGCATTGTGGCAGTCCAAACTGTACTGTAGGGTGTAGCAGCCCACTTTTATTAAAGAAAACAACAGAAAGTTCACACAGACATCAGTTTCCCGTATAGGGATTTCCACCATCAACATCAACTGAAAAATGCTGAGCCATCTGGCTCCCTTGTGAGCAGCACCACTGCTGTTCTTACCAGTCTCGCTGACTGTATTGTCCAGCTCCTCTATATCACTTAGCCTGCCGCATGGCCCAATCCTGGCCTCTGGATAGGCGTTCTCCTCACACCCCGATAGGAGCCCACCTTACTCCTGAAACAAGACCTCCTGTCTCCTGACTAGGGCACCTCCATCTCGTTGGGACCTTCTGTCCCCGATTCCTGGCTGGGGTTCCTTTGACCCCTGGGTGAGACCTTCTGTCTCCAATATTGGAGCTGTCTCCAAACTGGGAGCTTTGAGCTATAATCAGGCTTGAGTATATGACTCTGCACACCTGTGTACTCTGTGTACTCTTTCAGGCTGCAGACACCTGGTAATATCTGGACACAAAATTGAAGGTTCTGTCCCACCCAATACACTCCGGTACCTTCAAGCTGCAGGCTCGATCTGGGACTACAGAATCGGAAGAAAAACAAAAGCACAGCTTTCTCCACTAAGAAACAATTGTCTGGATTGCCTTTGCATTAACCCTTAAAGTGGTTGTAAACCCTTGTTTACAACTTTATGTTACAGGTAAGCCTATATTAAGGCTTACCTGTAGCTAACAAGGATATCTTCTAAACCTGCACGGTTTAGGAGATATACCTGTATTTGCCTGTGCCGACGTCATGCGGCACATGCGCACTTAAGACAACTAAAGCAATGGCGCTATATGCCGATGCTTCAGTTGTACTGTGCCGCTCTCGCACGCAGGCGCGGAGTGACGGCATCGCTTCTCCGGCTAATCACATCGCCGGAGCCGCGATACCCGGAAGTCACTCTGGGACAACATGTCGGCGGTCGGAGGGGGAGACGCGGACCGATGCGGGGGCTTCGATCTGAGGTAAGTGATACATAATTAGCTAGTATGCTATGCATACTAGCTAATTATGCCTTCATCTTGCAGGGTTTTTTTTTCCCTTTTTTTTTGCTGAGGGTTTACTTCTTCTTTAATGTGCATCCTGTGTTATATCCTCCTACATTCTCATGGTGGCAGGGCCTCACCCTGTCACAACATTTAGAGAAAAGTACAGTGTGTTCTGCCAAAGGACAGTGATGTTGGTAGTCCCCGAAATGACCCTTAATGATTCCATAACAGCATGCACTGCATTAAGGGACCACACAACGCTTTAAATTAAAGGATTTGTATCCTTTCTATGTCCCCCTCAAAGCCACATAAAATCGCACCTCCCATCCGCTGTACACATTATTCCCCCTTTTCTTTTTAAATAGCAACATGTTTCTCTGACATGAGGTGGGTATCCTTTGCCACTTTACTGCTTTTGGCTGCCATAGTCATCCTCCAGAAACCCGAAAAAGACTTTTTCCCCCATTGACTTTAAAGGGGATAGGTTTCAGTACCATCTAAATATTGCACATTTTGACCTGTTTGGCCAAACTGTCTATGACTCGAAGAGGAATATTGGAGCAACACTATTAAAGTGGTTTTAAACCCTTACATATACCAACTGAAGTGACTGGCCTCAGGTGATACACTGAGAAAAAACATAAGTTGTACAAGTTTTCCTGCAACCATCTCCTCCATGGCCATTTAAAAGAGAAGTGCAGGATTAAAAAAAATAAAATAAAACAATCATGCTCACCAATGTAGATGCAGCATCAATGTGATGATGCTACTGTCCCCTGTCACCTCTACACTGAGAATTGAGCAATCAAAGACTGCAGATTACTCAGTTCTGTTCTGAGCACAGAGTGGTAACTGTAAAGCGGGCTACACATGATACAATTTTTATACAATTCTTTTGGATTTACCAAAACCATATAATAAGAGGTCAAACCTAAACACTTTCAAATTGTATGCAATCAGGAAGGTCCTTGCACTACATAGTTGAAAGTAAATATAAGGGAAATTGAATAACTAAAATTGTATAATGTTTATTAAGCCTTATTCACCACGCTGTGCTCTGCCCCTTCAGTGCTCACTAGAGCGTCAGACTGTGGAAGGGGCGGGATTGGCTGGCTCAGTCTCTCAGCTGCACACCGAGAGGCTGAGCCAGCTGTTGATCAGACATCTGGGAAGATCCTGACATTATTGTCAGGATCCCTGCAGAGCTTGGCCAGCTCTGTGATGGGAGTGGACAGCTTTAGCCTGCTGTTGACTGAATATGGGTCACAGGAGTGTAGAACTAAGTGCACTCCTGTGACCTCCAGCAGAAGTATAGCCAAGGGAGGTTTGACCATACTTTTTCTTTAAAGTACAGAACTTACACAGCATTTCTGAGCTCCAGAAGGCAGGGACTGGAGATCTGATGTCATACACAGCACAGCAGAGAGCTGAGTGTAATCTGAGACCTGAGTGAGGGGAATAGACAACCCAACTATACAGAGTCTTATAGGAAAGGATGCACAGCTGAGGCTGTCAATCACCTGGTATGTGCTGGAGGGGAGGGTGGGGCTCTCCCAGTATTGTCTGGTGTCTGCATAGACCGTAAGATTTGACTCATACAGATAGCAGAGGAAGGACACAGCAGATGGAAATCTCATTAGGTGCTTTGGAGAGAGGCAATTACACAATATAGAAAGATATGCTTTGTTCATTTTTTATTTCAGAGGATTACAACCACCCTAAAGATTAGGAGGTACCATTAGTTCGCAGTGAATCCCTGGAATTCATGAAATTCAGGAATCTTAAATTTTTAAAACGTTGCAGGTTTGCTGCCAGAAATAAGGAACAGAAACAAATATATATTACAGCGCTCACAATAAGAAACAATGACTTAAATAATCATATAATCAAATTCAGTAGTGAGTGAATGTCCATATAAAAATGAACGATCTGCTCCAATGTAATGTTTTTACCTGGGTTGACATCAGTTGGAACAATTAGCATTATAGGAATTATCTAAAGAACATATATCTAACCAATATCATGGCCGCCAGCCTCTCTAATGGGAATTAGCCATGCGGTAGAGGAGATTTGTTTTTTGTCCCACCGACAAAATGGCCGCCATATTCAATCTGATTGGTTGAGCAAAAGGGTGGAGGTGTTCTTCTCCCTGTATTTATTGACGGCTCTTTCAACCGGAATTGAGGTCCTTGATGACGTCCTGAGGGAGGGCGAAACACGTTGACATAATTTCCGGTCCTGAGTCCAACAGACGTCACTTACAGTTATCGGTGGAACGCACGCTAATAGCAGCATTTAATACTTACAGTCTTCTGACACTTTATGCCTGTTTATACTCTGCATTTTGTAAGTATCCATTCTACTTTCGCAATTAAAATATTGCCACACGGTACTTCACTATAGTTCCCTCCTTTTATTTCATTTTGGGTACTAATTTCTATAGATGATTATCATGAGCATGTGTGAGCTGTCTGGTGAATTGATGTTAAGCTGCCATCCCAGGCCACCAATATAAGCCTGAAACGACCCGTAGACTGAAAAGCTAAGGGTCCATTCCATCGGGTGAGTGGGGACACAGTAAGGGGTGGTGCGCACCTCAAATTTTTGGCGCACTTTGCACTTTATGGATTGGAGCACATCGTTCACTTTTATATGGACATTCACTCACTAATGAATTGGATTATATGATTATTTAAGTCATTGTTTATTATTGCGAGCGCTGTAATATATATTTGTTTCTGTTTTTCAAGTGAATAGCACTTTGTGTACAGCAGCTGCAAGATATATATATTCTTGTTAAAATCTTTTTCACAATCGTTTCACATTCAGCGCGAGTATATATATCTAGAATATATTTTGTTCACAGAAATCAGGAACAGCCTACAATTCAGGGCATTGTCCTTGCCCCTAGATAGCAAAACAACAATGAATGGAATCACATCAGCCCTATTCTTATTCCCCGTACACACGATCAGATTTTCCGAAGGGGAAATGTTGGATGTGAGCTTGTTGGCGGAAAGTCCGACCGTGTGTATGCTCCATCGAACATTTGTTGGCGGACTTTCCGCCAACAAATGTTGGCTAGCAGGTTCTCAAATTTTCCACCAACAAAATTTTGTTGTCAGACTTTCCGATCGTGTGTACACAAGTCCATCGCACAAAAGTCCACGCATGCTCGGAATCAAGTACTAGCCGGAAGCGATCGGTCTTGTAAAACTAGCATTCGTATTGGAGACATCACAACGTCTTGTACGTCACTACGTTCGAAATTGTTGGTCAACATTTGTGTGACCGTGTGTATGCAAGACAAGTTGGAACCAACACCCTTCGAACAAAAATCCATGGTTTTGTTGTGGGAAAGTCTGATTGTGTGTACACAAGTCCTTCGCACAAAACTCCACGCATTCTCAGAAAATCAAGTACTAGCCGAAAGCGCTCGGTCTTGTAAAACTAGCGTTCGTAATGGAGACATCACGTACGTCTTGTACGTCACCACGTTCGAAATTGTTGGTCAACATTTGTGTGACCGTGTGTATGAAAGACAAGTTGGAGCCTACATCCTTCAAACAAAAATCCCCGGTTTTGTTGTCGGAAAGTCCGATCGTGTGTAAGGGGCATTAGTGTACAGTATTTTGGAACTTCTAGAGAGAGCTGCAAATTCTGTGTAATAATAGATACTTATTTTTTTTGGCTGTTCCCAGCTTCCCATTGTGTGACAATAGCTTTCTTATTGGCCATACAATCGTCCTGAGCTCAACTACATGATTTGCCACCATAGACTTCAATATAGGCTTGCTTGCTGCAAAGTTCTGTGACTGAACTTAGGCAATTTCACTTATCCCTAATCACTATAGAACATTGTATATTGTATCATTTATGAGTGTAATGTGTTCAAAACTTGCCCAATAACTTAAGCTGAAAGAGAGTTAGAAAACTGAAGCTTTTATTACTTGCCATTAAAAGCACACATGTGATGGACATCTGACTGCTAATATCTGCTAATATCTGTATTATTTTATGATAATGCACCTGCATTTCACACACGTGCAATGCATTTTGGGTGATAGCCACATGGAGGTGCTAATATCCTAGTATATCATTTCCATTTCTAAAACTCTATAATTGTTCGCATACATTCCCATTGTCTTACTCCTCGGTGCTTCAAAATACATAATTAGCGCCGTTGTGTGAAATTAAACTTTGGCTTTGGCCTTATGTATTCCATTGTGATTTTTTTCTGAATAAATAGTTCTGGTAATTGTATGTATTGTAGAGTTAAATTAGCTCAACAATAAGAAGTAAAATTGTTTTAGAAGTGAGTCCAGTGTGGTTTGGGAATAGAGCTCAACTGATATGAGTGTGGAAATATTCTTAATTATTTAAGAAGTTATAGCAAAACTGATAATGCTCAATGGCGCATAGATGTAATTGAAATTAAAAAGGGGCAGAGCTAATATCTTTTTAATAAGTAGATTATCAAAAAAAATGTGCCATAATTAAGGATGATCTGTTAGCTTGTCCAGCTGTTAATATTTTATGAATAATTGACGTACCATTTTGGGCCTTCTCTGCCCAAACATTTTAGTTATACATATAAATAAATAAATACGTATATAAATATGTAAAAGACACATATATGAAGAAATACAGTACATATACAGAAATACAGTACATGTACATAGCATAGTTCGTAAAGCCGGTACATTAGTCCTGATTTTTGGGAGTTTACTATCTAATCTCTGATGGGCCCTTTTCACATGGACATGGATCATTCTGTCAGCAGCAGCTGGCCCATGGCTGGCAGGCAATCAAGAGGCAATATGGCACCTCCGGCCTGCCTGTCTGAAAAGGAATCCCTCTTCAACGTGCCACAACCATGTCCATTGGACACAGTTGCATTGCTATTGCAGTGTGGATCGATCCACTTCTGTGTTGTATGTTGGCAGGCAGGATCACCTACTCAAATCCACAGCTCCCCTCAAGACTTGTTTCTCCTATACATGAACAATTTGGGTGACGGGCACTGTATTCCGTCTCCACTTCCAATCAGAACTGGATAGGGGGGTGGTGGTGCAGAGGAGGTCCTGGACTAGAAAAGGGGGTTGGTATGACAAAGGCCCTCAATTAGGAAGGGGGTGCACAGGAAGTCCTGGACTGGGGGGGGGGGGTGTGCTGAGGAGGCTCTGGTCTAGAAAAATGGGAGTCGGTGTTGCAAAGACCCTGGATTAGGAGGAGGACTGCAGAGGAAGCCCTGGACTTGGAGAGGTGTTCAGAAGAGGTCCTGGACTTGAAAATGGAAGTTGGTGTAGCAAAGGACCTGGATTAGAAGGGTGGGGTGCAAAGGAGGCCCTGAACTTGAGGGGGGTGCAGAAGAGACCCTGGACTAGGAGGTGGGTGTAGAGAAGGCCCTGCACTGGGGGTGTGCGTGCTGAGGAGGCCCTGGACTAGAAAAAGGGGAGTGGGTGTTGCAAAGACCCTGGATTAGGAGGAGGACTGCAGAGGAAGCCCTGGACTTGGAGAGGTGTTCAGAGGAGGTCCTTGACTTAAAAAGGAGAGTTGGTCTGGCAAAGGACCTGGATTAGGAGGGTGCGGTGAAAAGGAAGCCCTGGTGTAGGAGGGGAGTGTCTGTCACGCATTTTTTGTGGCACAGTCATTAAAGCATTGTTCTTTTAAGCCCCTCCCACTGTTGAGGAAATCTGACCACTCTCACAGTTTTAGGGTGGTACTCAAATGCATGGCCTGATCCCCCCCACACTTGATCCAGTGCTGTGCCCATCTGTATTGGCTCTCTGCTCTCTTCTTGTATTTCCAGGGCAGAGTCTATAGATGCACACAGCCCAGCTCAGGAGGTAGCCAGCAGGTATGCATAGAAACCGGCTTCCTATGGTGGCACACCAAGAAGAAGAGGAGCCAAGAACGCCAGTGGGGGGCCTCAGAAGAAGAGGTTAGGGTGCCATTCCGTGCAATACCATTGCACAGGGCAGGTATGTATAAAACCTGTTTGTGTTTTTAACAAAAGAAAAAAAAAGAATTTACGAATACTTTAATGCCTAAGTGTAAGCAGAAAAGGACTCCTGGTTTGAGAAAAGACTGATACAAGTGCATAAAATCACCATATAATGGAGTGAATTGTATTTTAGTCTTCTAAAAAAACCTATATGCATTAAAAGAGCTCATTTTGCCATTTCAAATTGAAACTCCTATAGTGAAGGTTACTTGCGGAAACTGAAGTTCTTTTGGAAACTCATTCCAGTTCCCCAGCTGTGGAAAGTCAGAAAGCATGTGTTCCTTAATCACCATTTTTCATCTATTTGCAAGCACCCCATAGATTGTGACATTTTACATGGGGAATACATGGTTAATAAGATTGTACAGCTTAAAGCGGTATTAAACCCAGAACCAATAATGTAATATTACATCTTACCGATCATTAAATATGGTGGCTGCATTAATTTCCTTTTTTTAGGCATTTTTTGCCTGGGGATCTGGCCAGTAACACACCTCCTGCATTAGAGTGCCCCCACTCTGGATGAAGGAGCAAAGGGGCACCTTTGGACAAGAGCATTGTCAATCTCAGGGGAGAGGAGTGTTAAATGTACTAGCAGATTTATATACACTAACAAATTGAATCCAAACTCCAGCTAATACTTTATAAGTATGTAAAGGGAACATGGTGGTGGTTGTTTGTCACGTCCTCCATGTTTCCCTCCTCATTGGGCGCCAAGCAAGATTCACATGAGAGGCCTACCCTGAGTTGGGTTCTTCTGGACTGTTATGCCGCATACACACGATCGGAATTCCGGCCAGAAAAAGACAGATGAGAGCTTTCATCGGAAAATGCGACCATGTGTAGGCTCCATCAGAATTTTGCTGGCCGGATTTCCGACAGCAAAGAATTGAGAGCATGTTCTAAATTTTTCCGACGGAAAAGGTTTCTATCGCAAATTAGGATCGTCTGTAGCAATTCTGACGTGCAAAATTCCTACGCATGCTCAGAAACAATTCGATGCATGCTCAGAAGCATTGAACTCGGCTCGTTGTAGTGTTGTATGTCACCGCGTTCTTGACGGTCGGAATTTGGTGTGACCGTGCGTAGGCAAGACAGTGTAGGAAAACCGTCAGAGCTTTTTCCGACAAGAATTCCGATCGTGTGTACGCGGCATTAGGCACGTTGTTACAGCGTCACTTTTACACACACACATATGGGGTACCTTTACTTTCACAGATGAACGTACATGATGAATAAATGCTCCTTCTAAATGTATTACGACTGTCTGTAATCTAGTGCTGATACCTTGTAACTTTTGCTCGTGAGCTGTATATCTGGATATGAACTGTACATTTTGCTCAGAATGTTGTTCTGTTCCTTTTCTTCATGGAATTTAAGTTTCAATAAAAATCAATGTTTCAAAAAAAAAAAAAAAAGATGAACGTACACAATGTACGCTGACACTGTAACTGTTCTCCAGGTAACTCTCAGTTTCCCATGCTGATGCACAACTTCACCATAACCTGCATTTTGAAGGGACAGGCTGAGCCAATGTCCACATCCATCTGTCCAGCATTTACAACTACAACACCAAGTAAGGAAACCGCCGCTCTAGGACAGCCCTCCAGGGCAAATGCTCGTCTTTCTATTCAAGGAGCCCCAGGTGCTGGCTAATACACACACAATAGGCAGGCAATAGCAGGAAAAACTCAAATAATCCACAGCAAAGGAAAGGGGTACAGAAATTGTGACGCGTTTCACACTGAGATCAGTGCTTACTCATAGCTATAACTTTTTTTTCCGGTGTAGTGGAGCGCCCCGCCTGCACTCTGCGCAGGCTCCACACATGCACTCGCTCATCTCTTGAACTTCTGTACTTCTGTACAGGAACCTCTGCAGTGCAATCCGCGCTGGTTGCTTTGGGAGTCCGCGCCAATTATAACAGGTACACTCTATTGACAGGCTGCTTATTAAACTTCTGGTACTCCTGGCAATTAGTTATGTGTTCACTTCACGAACTTCTGGTACTCCATTCTACACTGATGTCTTCATACCGCAATGTGTTATAGACCCACGTGGTGAACTGTGTGTGCCGGTCACTTACGATACACCTCTTTAACCACTTGCCGCCTGGCCACCGTCAAATGACTGAGGAGCGGTGCGGCTCTCGTTCTGGGTGGACGTCAAACGTTGCTGCACCGTGTTCCTAGGACCCGGCACGACCTCGATCTCTGTAAAGAGCCGATGATGCGGCTCTTTAACCATGTGATCGGCTGTGTTCAATCACAGCCGATCACATGTAAATGAGGAATTGCTGGTAATTGGCTCTCATCGCCTCACACTGTGTAGCTAGGAGAGCTGATCATCTGTACACTGATTACAGTAAAGCCCCTCACTGCCACCAATCAGTGACACCAATATGTGCCCATCAGTGACACCAATCAGTGATACCAATACGTGCCCATCAGTGACAACAATACTTGCCTATCAGTGACACCAATCAGTGCCTATTAGTGATGCCAGTCAGTGCTGCCTTTCAGTGCCCACAAGTGCCTGCTCATCAGTTATATGAATGATTGGATGGCTGCACACTCAATACTTTCAGAAAACAGCTCTATTGTAGAACAAAGTCCATAAAAAACAAACAAAACTGATCAGGCAGGGGAGAGAAGAGGTAGGTACTGGTAGACACGTTTCACACTTCTGTTCATCAGTGCCTCCCATCATTGCCTATTAGTGCTGCCCATCAGTGCTGCCTATCCATGCCATCTATAAGTGCCCACCAGTGCCACCTATCAGTGCTCATCAGTGCCGCATATCAGTGCTCATCAGTGCAACATATTAGTGCCTCCTTATCAGTGCCACATAATCAGTGCCCATAAGTGCCGCCTCATCAGTGCCCATCAGTGAAGGAGAAACATTACTTATTTACAAAATTTACTGACAGAAACGAAGAAAAACTATTTTTTTGTTCAGCCTTTTTTCTTTTTTTTAGCAAAAAATAAAAAACCCAGCAGTGATTAAATACCACCAAAAGAAAGCCCTATTTTTGTGTAGAAAATGAAAAAAATGTCAGTTGGGTACAGTGTTGCATGTCCGTGCAATTGTCATTCAAATTGCTACAGCGCTGAAACCTGAAAAATGGCCTGGGCAGGAATGGGGTTAAACGGCCCTGTGGAAAGTGTCCCACCCTTCCTACGCTCTAGTGATCTCCTATGGGGGTCCTTTGGGATACATCTGTTGATTGAGAGAAGCCACCAAGCTCCCAACCTCATATACTATGTATAACGGCTTCCACACCATACTGTATTCTGACAGCCCTGAGAAAGATAGGAGACATGAACTAGCAGAGAAGTTGTAACCCGTTATGATCATGTTAGATCAGGACTTGGATGGCTTACACATATTGTTCACCTATATTGGTATTATTGAGATAGATATAAGTACGGTAATTACAGATAAAAGAAGCTCTACCACCTGCTGGCAAAATCGAATGCTGTATCAAGACTTGAAAATACAGTGATTTCCTATGGGAACTCCAGAAGCATTTGTATTGTACTGTGTTCAGCAGCAGAAGCAGGAAACGTTTAGGTAATAATGTTTATTTGTTCTGTTGGAGGAATATTATTGCAAGCTCCCGAGGCAGCTCAGGTTTTTTACTACTGCACCAGTGGAGTAACTAGAACCTTCAGGGCCCCGATGCAAGAAACCAGGAAGGGCCCTCCTGACCCCCGGACAGGGCCCTTTCCTCCGAGCCCGGTGGTGGAACAACAGGGACCGGTCTCAAGTGGGTGGCTGCATATAAAGGAACCGATTTCTCCATTTCCCCCCGGCTTTTCCTCCTCTCCCTCCAGCAGGCATTCAGCGGCTGCAGGAGGAAAATGGAGAGATGGGTTCCTCTATGCCAGTGTTTCTCAATCTTTTTTCAGTCAGGGCATCCTTGAAGTACACCCCTAGGTGAATGGGGCTGCACTGCAACCACCCCGCAACTGAGTGCATTGCATGCAGTTGCAGCATAGTGATGATGCATTTAAGGGGTCAAAACAGGCGGTCAGGAGGCAAAATATTGCCTCTTTACCGGCTGTCAAATGTCTCAGAAAAGTGATCTGAGCATGGATTGCTTTTCAGAGGAACAGCATTTTTTTGCTGGTACTATGAACAAGCAAGAGAAAATATCAGTTCTGATTGTACACATATAGGGGGTCAGGATTAAACATGCATACATAAAGTGTGTATACATACATGTAAACACACATACACATATATAAACACACACACACATAATACACACACATATACTGTATATATATACACACACACACACACACATATATATATAAATACACATATGCACACACATATAAACACATGCACACACACACCTATATACATACATGTACATGCACATACACATA
Organism: Lithobates sylvaticus; assembly: GCA_028564925.1. NCBI lineage: Eukaryota > Metazoa > Chordata > Amphibia > Anura > Ranidae > Lithobates > Lithobates sylvaticus. Next base: position 36,341,653 of record CM053031.1, read on the forward strand.
TACATGCATGCACATACATACACCCATACATACACACACATACATGCACACACATACATGCACACACACATATAAAACACACCTACATACAGAGAGCCTTTTAAAAAATGGCAGTGCTTTTACCTTACCGCTTCCTGCTGGGTACTGCACTGTAGGGGGAGACAAAGAGCACAGCACTGTGCTTTCACTTTAGGTCAAATCAGTGTGACCAGCTCCCCACAGTGCCGATTACAGTTCGGCTGAGTTTCAGTCTCAGTTGCCCTTGTCGCTTCTCCAATCGAGGTATACAGGGCCTCCTGCAGCATGGGGCCTGGTCGCCAAGGCGACCTCAGTGACCCCTATACTTCTACCACTGTACTGCACTACACTATACCCTTAGAACAGAGCTGCCTTGAAAGCATGCAGTTTAGGGAGACTCTATGGTTGACTTGCTAAAGGCAAATAGGCTGTTCACTTTGCAAAGGAAGTTGCACCTTGCAAAGGAAATTTCCCACAGCTTAGTGAATGAAGTGAAGCTTTGTTGACTTGCATCATCCAGTCATATGCAAGCAAATAAATGGGTTGATTTACTAAAGGCAAATAGACTGTGCACTTTGCAAAGTGCTCCAGAGCTTAGCTTAGTAAATGAGCAAAAGTTCTGCTGACTTTCATCATCCAATCATGTGCAAGCAAAAATGCTGTTTTTTAATTCTCCTTGCACGTGATTGGGTATTGTTTAAAAGTGAAGCTTTACCTCATTTACTAAGCTCTGGAGGAACTGCACAGTCTATTTGCCTTTAGTAAATCAATCCCAATGTGTTTTCTTTTTGTATTTTCCTTGCATGTGATTGGGTATATTTGCAAAAGAAAACTCCACCACATTAACTAAGTAATGGGCCAAATTTCCTTGCAAAGTGAAACTTTCTTTACAAACTGAACAGCTTATTTGCTTTTAGCAAATCAACTCCTCTGTCGCTGAATAGAAGGGGTAGGAATAGAGGGAGCGCCCAATATCCAATGAAATGTAAAATAAAGGGTGTCATTTGTAATTGTTTATTGAAAGTAGAAAAAGATGGTAATGCCAACGCCATCCACTGCCGTAACAAAACACAGCTATCTCAGAGCAATTCTGATTCTGGCATTACAGACATATCCGTGTGGAATTTTACCTGTTTTCCCTGTTCCCCATCTACAAACAGTAGCAGCCCTGAGGAATGGGTAGTCTTTTCCCACAAAGCGTGTTGGCTTGACCATCTTTTGCTAATTTCAATAAACAATTACAAATGACAACCTTTTTTTGTGTTTCATTGGATATTGGGCACTCCCTCCTCTCCTACCCCTGTTAGTACATGTGGAAACAACCTCAAGGCTGTACACATAGGCAGAAGCCCAGGCCCCTAAAAAAGGGCTCACCATCTCCTTCCAGGTGTAGTGGAGCAGAAAGCATTGGTAGAAAACTCTTCCATCCTACCCCCACCATCAATTAACCAGCGACTTACAACCAACTGAGTCAGTCCAGCACGATCTCCAACCCTACAGAAGTTATTGAATAGAAGGGGGGGAAACTGATGGAGGTATGAAAAGCAGCACTTAGGGATGCCTGCAGCATTCTCCTAAACCTCCCTGTCATGGACCTGCACTGGACCATTTTGAAAGGCAAAGCTCCATCAGTTGAGATGAGTTGACACCAAGCCCCATCACCCAACGTTCATACTGGCTGCCTCACTGACCAAAATGAATATTTAGGAAGCAAGAAGGTACAGACAAGCTTCAGCACTATCAAGACATTCCAAAACTATGTCAGAGTAACCTGGAATTTAGACCAGAAACTTTGGGAGGTTGCTACTCTTCCCCCTGGGGAGTCTCTTAAGGGGCATATTAACATGGGGATGCTTATTGAATGTTCTTTACAATAAGGCCCCTTTCACACTGGGGCGTTTTTCATGCGGTGCGGCGCTAAAAATAGCGCCTGTTCACCGCAGAAAAAATCCGGCCCCATTCACTCCAGTGTGAAAGCCGACGGGCTTTCACACTGGAGCGGTGCGCTAGCAGGACGGTAAAAAAAGTCCTGCTAGCAGCATCTTTGGAGCGGGATAGGAGCGGTGTGTTCACCGCTCTATACCGCTCCTTCCCATTGATTACAATGGGAGACCGCCGTAAAACCGCGGCAATACCGCGGTTACCGCGGTAATACCGCGGCTACGGCGGCGCTCTGCGGGGGGTGTTTAACCCTTTTTCGGCCGCTCGCGGGGGGTAAAACCGCACCGCGAGCGGCCGAAAACCGCGGTGAAAACGACGGTAAAGCAGCGCTAAATATAGCGCTGCTTTACCGTCACCGCGGCTCACCGCCCCAGTGTGAAAGGGGCCTAAAAGTCCCGACAGGGCCCCGCCACCACCAAAAGCAATACCCCCCTCTAGCTAAGTTAAAAAATAACTGAGACTAAGCGTTAAAGGCTGCCTTAGATCTCACACTGCAAATATATAGCTATGAGAAGGAGTTTAGAAAAAACTGCTCAGAAGAAAGGAATAATATAAATAAATATAAATATATATATAAATATATATAATATATATATAATATATAATATATATATATATATATATATATATATATATATATATATATATATATATATATATATATATATATATATATATATATATATATATATATATATATATATATTAGGGGTGCTGAAATTAATTGCTGCATCGATGCATCACGATTCAGGTGTCCCCGATGAGGCATCGATGCATACGACCAGAAAAATCTATTTCCGGGTGACGTCATCCCGACTTGCTACAGTCAGCGGGCAGGGCTGAGAATTCCCCACTGACATCAGGAGAGACGTGAGACATGAGAGGAGCGAGGAGAAAGGCGGGCCAGGCAGTCACATGAGTGGCGTATACACACACTGAGAAATGCAGTATGAAGCTCCATATTTTTTAAATAGGACTTACAGCGGGGCTATCAGCACAGAGCGTACACGCTCCATGCTGACAGTTCCCCCGGCTTCCCCGTTTGTACATTCCACTGTGTTAACTCCTAGTGTGCTGGAAGGTGCAAACGGGGAAGCCAGGGAACTGTCAGCACAGAGACAGTACAGGGAACTTCACAGGGCTCTTTGTCAGCTGTGGATTGTAATCCCTCCTGACCTCCCAGCAGCAGTGTGTGTGAATGCCTATACCCTGTAGTACAGCGGATTAGTGCAATTTTTAAGGGAGTGAGATTATTTTTAATTCAAAGCAGAGTTCCAGTAAATTTTTGGTTTATTAAAAGTCAGCAGCTACAAAAAGTGTATCTTCTGACTTTTAATAAAAAGACGCTCACCTGTCCCTTCTCTCCCTCACCTGTCCACGCCACGCCATGCACACCATATGAATTGGGAATTGGATCCCTTTTGACAGCTTCAACACCTCGACCAAATGGAGACACCTCTACCTGAGAAGCTACTCCAAGGAATAGTGTTAGTGTGGGCCATCAGGCTCTCAACATGTTTCGTGGTAACACGCTTACTCAGGAGAAAAAAGAGGGGATAGACACCAAAAAGCTTATCCAATCAGTAAATGGCTAAAAACATGTCTTGATGGCGGGGGCATAAACACAAAGACTAATCAAAGCCAAGACCTGTAGGAGAAGTCTGTCCACGTGCGTCCACCTCCAGGTGGAGTAGCTTCTCAAGTAGAGGTGTCTCCCTTTGGTGGAGGTGTTGGAGCCCTCAAGAGGGATCCAATTCCCAATTCATATGTTGTGCATTTTGTTGTGTCCTATTGGACTGTTTTATATATTGTATATGAGGAGGAGTTACTGGGCAGGAATTCCAAACAAAAATTAAATTTTTCATGGAACTGATTACACTTAATAACATTAACATTAACACATATCATATTTTCACTTTTGTGTTCAGATCCACATTAAAGTGAAACTAAACTCTCTTAACGTTAATTATTTTAATCTTAATGCTGCTAGCATTAGTAAATACAGGCATACCCCACTTTTAAGTACACAGTGGGGTTTATTTACTAAAGCTGGAAAGTGCACAATCAGGCTCACTTCTGCATAGAAACCAATGAGCTTTCAGGTTTTATCACCAAAGATTAATTGAACAAGCTGGGGTTAGAAGCTCATTGGTTTCTATGCAGAAATGAGCCTGATTTTGCACTTTCCAGATTTAGTAAATAAACCCCATTGTGTACTTAAAAGTGGGGTATGCTTGTAGATAGGAAGTTATATTCAATTTACTTCTTTTAAACATTTTTGATTAACATTTCTTAAGGGAAATAATAATAATAATAAATAAAATAAAAAAAGCATTTTTGCTTGCACATGATTGGATGATGGAAATCAGCAGCTCTTCGCCACATTTACTAAGCTCTGGAGAAAATGAGTGCAACTGCACAGTCTATGGGGTTGATTCACTAAAGGCAAAGAAACTGTGCACTTTGCAAAGTTGCACTTATTTTCCGCAGAGCTTAGTAAATGAGCAGAAGCTCTGCTGATTTCCATCATCCAATCATGTGCAAGCAAAAATTATATATATATTTTTTTATTTTATTTTCAGGTGATTGGGTATTCTTTGCAAAGTGATGCTTTACCTAATTTTCTAATTAAAATAGCGGATTTTAATTCCGTTTTCAAAGTAGCCAAACATGCTAAAGGGATTCTTCACAAATGATGAATCACATGAAAGTGGATATTTACTTCAATTATCCTTGAAACGTAAATTCCGGTTCACCTTGAATACCTATTCATGTGCACATGAATAAAACTAGAATTGCCTTTTGCCATCATGTAATATTTGAAGCGAATATTTACACAATTAAATTTTGTAAAGATCCCCATCTCCTATTAGTAAAACAGTACAATAATCTTTATATGTCAATCTCTAGTACATAGAGGTGACTGGTACACTTTAAACGACTGATAAAATGGCAAACTGTATAAATACATTTCTGCTGTTTGCCTAGTTCAGGTATACACCTACTGGAATAGCGGTGTGTCTCAATGCTCATTTACGCAAAGTCGTACAATGCAAGGAGTTCATTTCTTATGTAAATTCAGACTGAGATTTGCAGATTGAACGCAATCACCGGTGGGAGTAGCAGGCTATGTTTTAATTAGTAACACAAATACAACATTTGTTAAATGCTCTCTGGAAGTTTTCAAAGTCACTCTATAAAATGTGGAATTAAACGTGTTACTTGGGGGATTATGTTGCCTAAAGATTGCAAGATGTTTACAGAGATTGGTTTGGTTTACGCAGTTGGTTTGGCTGAAAATGAGCTTCTAAAAAAGTTTACTTATATATCTCTGAAACTTAGTGCTACAATCAAAAATGTTCTGTATGAACGACAAAAATGTGGAAAAAGATAAATGTAGGAAATGTACTATTTACAAGGAAATAGCTTTTTTTCAATTTTTTTACTATATATGTCTAATAAAATTCAAAGAAATAAAAATGTACGTGTCTAAATTTGCTACTAAATTAAAACCCTATACGTATCGGGAAAAAAAAAATGTATAAGATGTTAGGGTAAAATGCAAAACTTAAAAAAGAAATAATGTGCAGAGCTAAAAACATCACCTATACAAATAAATACATAAATAAACTAGGGCTGTGGAAATTAAAGATTAATTCCTAGATTAATCTTTAATTTTTTTGATCGATCAAATTTTTTTTGATCCATCAAATTTTTTTTGCTCCATCAAAATTCTTTTGATTGGTACTCAGCTCTCCGCCGGCTTCCGGGTCTTCAGGGAGTTCCATCGGAGATCCGGTGACGTCACGAACATCGAGGTCACCAGACTCCTCCCCCCTTCCCCAGGTGCCTCCATCTGCTAACGAAGGGAAGGGGGGAGGAGTCTGGTGACTTTGAAGTTCTGATTGAAAATAATGCGTACGGGGGAGGAGCTACGCATGACGTCACCTGCTGCTGCCCTACAGAACAAACACGATTGTCGGCTTTACATGCTGTGTTTTTATCATCTTTATGTGAATACTTTGTGTTTGAACACAAAAATGTAATCTTATACTTAAGCGGTGAGCACTTAGATCTTTTCTTTCTACCCATGACCTGGCGTCCTTGCTGAGATCTAAGGAGACGTGAGAGAAGTTTATGGTCTGTGTTAACCGTTTTGATACCCGCTTGCATGACCACCTGTTTGCACAGGGGTCCATGCCATAAGATGAGAGTGATTAGTTAGACCAGAGGTGTGTGGGATTGTCACGCTACTGTGGAAAAAAAATACTTATGTCAGTGCTACAGTTTGAAATTAAACGTATTTGTGTGAACTGTGAGGTTAAGTCATGGATTGTGGAAACTAACTAGTGTCGGGTGATTGTATATAGTGTATACCACATTTACCACTGACTAATGCAGAGTTGCAATGCAAGGAGATCAGCTAAAAGTAGTTGGATTTGTATGTGCGTTATAATTAATCGAAATTAATCGATTTTAAAAAAAAATTGATTAATCGAACATGAAAATTTTAATCAGTAACAGCCCTAAAATAAACAAATAAAGTCTCTGGAACTCAAGGGTATTTAGGGAGAAAAAGATTTGGAGACTCAAGTGGCTAACAAGTGATTGTGGTGCTTGTAAATGCATATTGCTGCTCTATTGTTATCCCTTACAGAGTCTGGTCAAGTGCTTCTTGAATCCGAAATTGACTCTAATTGGGCAATGAATGATCAGCCTCAGCCAGAAACGCGTCAGCCTGCATCTCAGCTGCTTTTGCAATATGCATTCGTTAGCTATATATTTAAAATACAGACTTCAGCAATATTTCATTCCAGTATGGTGTTTCTCCTTTGCGTTTGCATTAAGTAAGGACGTTTACAGTAAAACATGCTTCCACCTTTCCTCCTGAAGAACATTGCTTTGTCACAAAACCCCTCTTATTTTTGTCCACGTTTTTGCAAGCTGACATTTTTGATAAATGAATGGAAAAGAGCTTCGCTTTCAGAACCCATTAATCAGGTTTACATGTATTTAAGCCTAACATAATCTCAACACAAGGGCTGCAGGACTCAGTTCTGTATTCCATTTGAGAAATGGCTCTACATGGGTGACCAAGATGCAATGTACAATATATTCTATTGTACTTGGACGCAGAATTCGTTGCTGTCCTTAAAATAAATTACTTAGCTCTTATGGATTTCTCCATATCCAATTAATTTGAAGAATGCAAGAGAGTCGATTTCCCTCTAACGAGTATCTTTTGCATTTTAAGAGTTGACCTGTGCATAATTAGCTTATATTTTTTTTTCCCGAGACCCCTGGACTTTCGCTACTGTCCACACAGAGGAAAAGTCACAGAGCATAATTAATCTGCATAGAATTTGCTGATCTTTTATCATTCTGAATGGTCATCTTTCTTCAGTAACTAATGTGAGGTTCCAAGAATAAATATTGTTTATCCCTACTGTCCGAAACAGAAATGGGCATCAAAGATGATTCAACCTAGGCAAAGTCAGATGAAGGTTATTTCATTTGCAACAAAGTTACTTTTTATGTTGATACAAACTTGCATCAGAGACAGCATTGAGATCCTGTAGTAAAAAGAAACAAGTGTTCTGAAATCTTATAGACTGTCTTATGTTTTTCGTATTGAGGGATTAATGGGTAATTGTAAACTTTTCTACCATAAAAATTAAAATCAAACATTATCTCTTATATCATTATAACACTTTTGCTTGCACTACTTTCCTGTATATACTTCCCACTGTCATTCCATCTGCATTCTTTTCCCGTATATACTGCACACTGTCATACCATCTGAACTCCTTTCCTGTACATACTGCCTATTGGAATGCCTTCTGCTTTGCTCTCCTGCACATTCTGCCTGTTATTATTCCCTCTGCGTTCCTATCCTGTACATACTGTCTAATGTCATACTCTGCATTCCTCTTCTATATATACAGTACTGCCCACTGTCATACCTTCTGTCATTCTTTCCTGTACATACTGCCCACTGTCATACATTCTGCCATCCTTTCCTGTACATACTGCCCACTGCCATATCTTCTGCCCTCTTTTCCTGTACATACTGCCCACTGCCATATCTTCTGCCCTCTTTTCCTGGACATACTGCCCACTGCCATATCTTATGAACTCCTTTCCTGTACATACTGCTCATTGTTATGCCTTCTCCTCTCCCCTTTATTCTGTCTGTTCTTATACCCTCTGCATTCCTCTCCTGTACATTCTGCCTGTTATTAAGCCATCTGTATTCCAATCCTGTACATACTGCCCATCGTCATGCCTTCTGCATTTCTTTCATGTACATTCTCCCTATTAATATACCATGTGCATTCCTATTCTGTACATACTGTTTACTATTACCTCCCCTGAGTTCCTCTCCTGCACATACTGCCCATTGTCATACCCTCTGCATTCCTCTCCTCTATATACTGCCCACTGTCATACCTTCTGCACTCTTTTTCTGTATATACTGCCCATTGTCATACCTTCTTCCTTTCATGTACATTCTCCCTTTTAATATAACATTCCTATTCCTATTCTTGACATATTGTCTACTATCATATCCCCTGAGTTCCTCTCCTGGACATAGCATCCACTGTCATACCCTCTGCATTTCGCTCTTGTACATTTTGCCCCACTATCATACTCTCAGAATTTTGCTCACGTGCATACAGCCCACTGTCATATCCTCAGCAGTACTGTACTGTACATACTATCTGATGCCATACCCGCAGTAATCTCTTAGATATCTTAGATTCTCTCTTAGATATTGGGCTAATTGTGATACCCTCTGCATTTCTCTCCTGCACACACTGCGTGTTATCATACCCTCTGCATTCATATTCTATACATACTGCCCACTGTCATACCATTTGCACTTCTTTTCCTGTACTGCCTGTTATTATATTCAGTTTTTCTCTCTTGTACATACTGCTCTCTATCACACCGTCTGAAGTTATCTCCTGTACATGGTGCCCATTGTCATACCCTTAGCAATTCTGTCTTGTACATTCTGACCCTTATCAAACCCTCACTACTTCTTTCTGGTAGATATTGCCCACTGTCATTCCCAGAAATTCTGTCATGTGCACACTGCCCACTCTCATACCCTGTGCATTCTTCTCCTGTACACACTTCCCACTATTATACTGTAATACGTTATCGCCTGTGCATACTATGTGTTATCATACCGTTTTAATTTCCCTTCTGCCCTGCTGTCATACCCTCAGTAGATATCGCCTTACACACTACCTATAGCCTTGCCTTCAGCACTTCTCTCCTGTACTTTCTGCCTTCTCTCATACCATTCATACTCCTCTCTTTTACATTCTGCTCTGAATCATATATTCCATAATGATCCTTTTACATTCTGCCCTTTATCATACCATCCATACTCCTCTCCTGTGCATTCTGCCCTCTATCATACCCTCCATACTCCTCTCCTATACATTCTGCCCTCTATCATATCCTCCATACTCCTCTCCTGTACATTCTGCCCTCTATCATACCCTCCATACTCCTCTTCTGTACATTCTGTTCTCTATTTTACCCTCCATACTCCTCTTCTGTGCATTCTGCCCTCTAACATAACATTTATACTCCCCTCCAGTCTGCCTTTTATCACGCTCTCCATACTCTTCTCCTTTACATTCTGCCTTCTATCATATTCTTCATACTCCTTTCCTGTATATTTTGCCTTCTATCCTATCCTCCATTCTCCTCTCTTGTACAGTCTTCTCTCTAGCATACCCTCCATACTTATAATGACCGTATTTATTTACAGCTAAAATAGAACTATAGGCAAAACACTTATTTTTCATTTTGGATAGGGAAAGTGAGGTTTATATCCTCTGTCAGATTCTGTTTTGCCGTATGTGTCTCATTTCAGAGATTTCATTTCCTGTTCCATACAGGAAGTGAGAGGAAATGTCGCCCGCCCGCTCTCAGGGGCCGCCCACCCGAAGTGAGAGGAAATCTCTCCAAATTCGGGGAATTCCTTGGGGATCCCCAGCTCACCAAACTAGTGTCATTATTGGAGGATTTTCTCTCTATTACTTTTCTGGGGATAACCCAAAATTTGGGATTTTCTTTTACTTTCACTTTCAATGATAATGGTAAACAGGAGAAATAGAGAGGGTGAATCTCCTAAACAGGGGCACAGACAGCAATACAAACCTAATGGGTGTTCTAATCCCTCTCCACTCTATTTAAAGATAAAAAATAAAAGTTTTGCGTTTAGTTATACTCTAACTCTAAACTGATGAACTGTAATGGCATTTAAAGTGGTGTTTCCACCAAAATAAAAAAAAAAAAATATCTTAAAATTCATTAAAAAATAAATAAATAATAATTCGAAATTTTTATTTTTTTTACTCATCTCTAAATGCCTGTTGCTAGGGGGTCCCTCGTAGTCTGCCTCCTTCAGTGCCCGGGCACTGACATCTCTTCCCCTCGGCGCAGTCAGTCATCTGGGACACGTGACAGGTCCCAGATGACGCATGCGCAGTGGGTGCCCACAGTAAGAATGCTGGCGCCGCCGAGCGGAGCAGGGGAGGGGGGGGGGGCTTCGATCCCCTGCATCGCTGGACCCTGGGACAGGTAAGTGTCCGATTATTAAAAGTCAGCAGCTGCAGTATTTGTAGCTGCTGACTTTTAAGTTTTTTTTTTTTTTTAGGGGGCACCCCACTTTAAGGAGTCACCTGTTGATAATTTTGGGCCCCGTAATGTTTTTGTTTTTGCATTGCACCTGCACTCATCTTTTATTTAATGTTTGTGTTCACTAAAATTCATTTTAGTGTATTTTTTCATGAAAGTATAGATTTGTTAAACAGTTAGCCCTGGTTTACACTGATGTGATTTCTTATGTGTTCAAGGAGGCATGGAATCACATTACAAGTGAAATAACATGACTTTCTATGGTGGCCGTTCACATATATGCAGTCCGAACGCAATGTGTTTGGTGAGTTGCAATGCGATTTTCATCTCCATAGAGCCGATTTGAAACTGCACAGAAAATACATAGTTGTTCAAAGACTAGGCGATTCCAGTGTGATTTCTAGCAGGCTATAGTTTCTTTCTGAGCTGATTTCCAGAGAGAGATAAAGAGAATCACAGCTGTATCCAAATCACATTGAAATCGCACCTGAACCCGCATGAAGCTGCACTGGACATTATCTTTGAAATCACACTAAAAACCTCAGGTCAAATTGCACCGCATAAGTGTGAACCTACACTTACTCAATTATCAACATCAGATTTTGCAAATGCTACCATTTCTTTGTACAAGGCCTCTAATTCTGGAAAATATAAAAGTTTTTTTGTGGTTTTAAGTGACTGTATAGCCAAAAATTAAGATTTTAAAATGTGTGCGGAAAATCGCTCCAGAGAAAAAGTGGTTAATGAGCATTATTTACCTGCAATAGCACATTGGAGCACTAAGGTATAATATTTTATTTATGAACCTGCATTGCTAGGCTGGATCTCCCACAGATGTCTCATAAGTGCTGTACGTTATTCTGCCTGCCAGGGTTTTTATATCTGTATGTTTCCTATGGAGCCTTATTCCTCCTGCTGCAGTCAAGTCAAACAGGGAAATTCTGACCCCCTTTCACCGTCCACCACCAACTGGCATGTTGGTTGAAATTAAATTAATAAGTAAGTACAGAGATGTGGACTCCTGAAAACCTGAATTTTAGATGCCAGTGGGTGGTTTAAAGGGACAACAATACCTATCATCAATATACATAAGTATTGAGTGGACAGCTTGGGAATCCCTTGTGATATCAGCCTCCTGATTTTTTTTTGAAGAGTGATCTAAAAGTTCTAGCCTTTAATCCATCTGCTAGTGAATCTGGTCCTGCTATGTTACCTTAAAGCAGGGCTTTTTTCTCATAGAATAGGTACAGGAGCTCCCCTCTCTCATCACCCCTTGTCTCTACCTCTACCCATCTCCAAGCACCGTCCCTTGTCTCCACCCCCTACCCATCTCCAAGCACCATCCCTTGTCTCCACCCCTATCCACCTCCAAGCACCGTCCCTTGTCTCCACCCCAACCTACCTCCAATCACCGTCCCTTGTCTCCAACCCCCACCCACCTCCAAGCACCCTACCTTGTCTCCACCCCGTACCCACCTCCAAGCACCGTCCCTTGTCTCCACCCCCTACCCACCTCCAAGCACCATCCCTTGTCTCCACCCTACCCACCTCCAAGCACCGTCCCTTGTTTCCACCCCTACCCACCTCCAAGCACTGTCCCTTGTCTCCACCCCTACCCACCTCCAAGCACCGTCCCTTGTCTCCACCCCTGCCCACCTTCAAGCACCATCCCTTGTCTCCACCCCCTACCCACCTCCAAGCACCGTCCCTTGTCTCCACCCTTACCCACCTTCAAGCACAATCCCTTGTCTCCACCCCTACCCACCTCCAAGCACCATCCCTTGTCTCCATCCCCTACCCACCTCCAAGCACCGTCCCTTGTCTCCACCCTTACCCACCTACAAGCACAATCCCTTGTCTCCACCCCTACCCACCTCCAAGCACCATCCCTTGTCTCCACCCCACTACCCACCTCCAAGCACCGTCCCTCCCTTGTCTCCACCCCCTGCCACCCCCCCCCTACCCACCTCCAAGCACCGTCCCCCTTGTCTCCACCCCCTGCCCACCTCCAAGCACCCTCCCTTGTCTCCACCCCCAACCCACCTTCAAGCACCGTCCCTTGTTTCCACCCCCTACCCACCTCCAAGCACCCTCCCTTGTTTCCACTCCTATACCCACCTCCAAGCACCCTCCCTTGTTTCCACCCCCTACCCACCTCCAAGCACCCTCCCTTGTTTCCACTCCTATACCCACCTCCCAGTACCACCTCTTTTAGAGAAAACAGAACCAAGTATAATTTTGTGGAATTAAGTAATCTGTATGGGATTTGGTAATTATAATAAGAAAAGCATTCAAATGGATTCCACGCAGCCAGAAGCAATAGCTCCCCCAAGTAAAAATAGATCCCCCAGCAATAATAGACACCACTAACAATAATAGATCCTCCCAGCAACAATAGACTGCTTGCAACAAAATACTGCCTCGCAACAACAGACTTACCACAAGAACAATAAACTCCACCAGCAACAATAGGTCTCCCAGCAGCCAGCATTATTAGATTCTCCAGCAGCCAGCAACAATTGACCACCAGCAACAATAGACCCATCCATCAACAATAAATCCCCACATCAACAATAGATCCCCTAGCAGCCAGCAACAATAGATCCCCCAGAAGCCAGCATTAATAAACTCTTCAGCAGCCAACAACAATAGACCCCTTCCTCAACAGTTGATCGCTCTCAGCAACAATTGACCCACTAGCAACATACTATGGGGGGGGGGATCTTATGTTGCTAGTGGCTCAATTGTTGCTGGGGGCAGCAACAATAGACCCCCCAGCAACAATAGATCCCCTGGCAGATGGCTTTATTGGACCCTTCATCACACCCTACTATCTCATGGCACTGCATACATTCAGTGCTGGAGGTGCCAAAACTGTGTTCCCCCATGTTCCCACTGAAAAGTAGAGCCCCGCCTTAGCTTGGGTTCACACATATGCGATGCGGGAACCAGCGCAATTCCTGTGAGGGTTCCTGCATCTCATGTCTCTCGCAGGCAGTTCACACTGGCCTCTGTTAACCGCTGTGGGTGTCAATACAAAGTTAATGACACCCCCAGATTGGTACGCAGAGTGAACTGTGAAATGGTGCAGGATGTGGATTGCATGGGTGTGATCACGTGATCCAATTCCAATGCAGACCCAAAAAAAAAGGGTCCTGCACCACTTTGGTCCGAATGCGAGAAATCCACTCCAAGCCAATTATATATATTGCCATTTCTTACCGGCTATTGTTCTGTAGATGCTCGTGTGAGAGTTTGCCTTGCTTTAATCACTTGAGCGAGTGGTTATCTTTTAGAACACACTCCATGTATTATTACATACTTTTGGTTCAGTGCATTAAAGCTGAGGGAGTGCAAGAAGTCTTGCCTCTAGCGCTATGAAGGCTAACAGGAAAATCAATAAGCCAATTATGATGCATGCATTATACATACTAGGAGGAGAACAACTGGGGGAATCAATGGTGGAGAAGGATCTGGGGGTTTTGTTAGATCATAGGCCTAATGATAGCATGCAATGCCAAGCTGCGGTTCCCAAAGCGAGCAAAATCCTTTTTCTGCATTAAAAGGGGTATGGACTCCAGAGAGAGAAATATATAATTTTGCCACTGTATAAATTAGTAAGACCTCATCTGGAATATGCAGTTCAGTTTTGGGCACCAGTTCTCAAAAAGGATATCGGGGAACTGGAGAAAGTGCAGAGAAGGGCAACCAAACTGATAAGAGGCATGGAGGAGCTCAGCTATGAGGAAAGATTAGAGGAACTGAATGTATTCTCTCTTGAGAAGAAGAGATTAAGGGGGATATGATCAACATGTATAAATATATAAGGGGTCCATATATAGTGAACTTGGTGTTAAATTATTCACTTTAAGGTCATCACAGAGGACAAGGGCAGCAGTCTTTATGTCTGGAGGAAAAGATATTAAGCCTCCAAATACAGAAAGGCTTCTTCACAGTAAGAGCTGTGGAAATATGGAATACAGTATACAAGAGCTGGTTCTGGTGAGCTCAGTAGATTGTTTTAAGAAAGGCGTGGATTCTTTCCCAAATATACATAATATAACTGGATACTAACATTTATAGGTAAAGTTGATCCAGGGAATATCCAATTGCCTTTTGGGGGATCAGGAAGGAATTTTTTTCCACCGCTGGGGCAAATTGGATCGTGCTTTGTTCTTTTTTTTTGCCTTCCTCTGGATCAGCTGTGGGTATAGGATTGTATATATGGAGAGTTTTTCATTTGTGTGTGTTTTTTTTTCCTTTTTCTATGTGGGTTGAACTGGATGGACGTGTGTCTTTTTTCAACCAGACTAAATATGTAACTATGTAATTATGGGGGCATTCTGTACACAAAACATCTTGATGATTTTTCTAATACTAAATTACAAAATGTATATAAGGTTTTTGTATTACAAAATGGATAAGGTTCTCTTCTTAAAACCAATATATTTTTCTTGTTAGAATGAGGGCCAGATGTTTATAAAGGGGGTCTGTTAATGGTGGGGACTATTTATGTAACAATATGATGGGGCCAAATCAAAATAGGGTATTTTTTTTTAATTTACTTGACATTCCCACTTTAAAGCAACCCTGCCATTACCTGAAAAAGGCTAACAAGAATACTTACCTGTCTGATGATTCCAAGTCTGATTCTCCAATGCAGAGCTATGGCTAGACATGTGCAGAACAAGAAAAATAGTTTAGTTTTGTTTGGATTCGTTATGTACATAAATTTGTTTAGTTAAACTTGTTTAAATTGTTTAATTTGTTTTCAGAATTTGTTTTGTTTATTCAAATTCAAATTTAATTTCATTCAAATTGCATTCAAATCGAATTCCATTCAAAATTGAATTTATTCTATTAGAAATTTGAATTTTTGAAGATGATTATATTGTTTCTATTCCATTCTATTCTATTTTTTTTTTCTGTTCTATTTTTTCTTTTATATTCCGTTCTTTTCTTTTTTATTCTATTCTATTATTTTCTGATCTATTCAAATTCGAATTTATTCTATTCAAAATTAAAATTTATTCTAATTGAAATTTGAATTTCAGAAAACAGTTATATTGTCATATTCTGTCATATTCTTTCAATTTGTTTCTATTCTATTCTATTTTATTATATTCTATTTATTCTATTCTATTTTTTTACTATTCTATTATTTTATTTTCTATCCTATTCTTTACTATTCAATTTTTTTCTATTATATTCAAATTCAAATTTACTATATTCAAAATTCAAATCTCAGAAATGGTTATATTCTATTTTATTCCATTACATTTTTTATTCTATTCTATTTTTTATTCTATTCCATTCCTTTATTTTCTATAATATTTTATTATATTCTGTTCTTTTATTTTCTATTCTATTTTCTTCTGTTTTACTCTATTCATTTATTTTCTATTCTGTCTTTTTTTCTATTCTTTTATTTTCTATTCTGTTCTGTTTTAGTCTATTATATTCTAATCTTTTATGTTCTATTATACTCTATTATGTTCTTTTCTATTATATTCCTTTATTTTCTATTCTAATCTATTCTTTTCGGAAATTCAAATTGGATTCAAAAACGATTCAAATACAATTTAAATTCCAAAAGTGTTCAAATTTGATTTGAAAGTATTTGAATTCAAATTTTTATTTTTTATTTTGGATTTGTCTAAATTCGTTACTATTGTAATTCAGAAATTTTCATATATCCGAACGTACGATTAACGAAAAATGGATCTGAATTTCAATTCAGAACGAGATGAGCCACACATGTTGAGCGATGGCTCCCGTGGTGTTTGACATTTAAGGTTGTGTCAGATGCTACATCCTCCACTGTATGCTATTGTAACTGTACTCTCCCTTTATATTGTAAAGTGCTGTCCAAAATGTTGGTGCCATATAAATTATGAATAATAATCATAATATTAACCACTTCCCACCCGCCGTATGCAGAATGACGGCCGGAAAGTGGTTCTGTTATCCTGACTGGGCGTTATATGACGTCCAGCAGGACAACAAGCTGGTGCGCGCACGTCGGGGCGTGCAGCGTGGCGATCGCGAGTGCGGCGTGTCAATCTGACACCCCGCATCCCTGATCGTGATATCTGTCAGAGGCTTCTTACCACGTGATCACCTGTGACCAATCACAGCTGATCATCGCGTGGACCAGGAAGTGCTGGTAAACAGCATTTCTCAGTTCGCGCTGACAGTGTGAGCCGATAGGCGGCCCTCCCTGTCAGAGGGGGGTCTGTGCTGATAATCAACACATTGATTATCAGCACAGCCCCATCAGGTGTGCCACAACACCTTTTGAAATGTGCCCATAAGCTGTCAGTCAGTGACCCATAAAAACACAGCTCACAGTGCCTATCAAAGTGCCAATCAGTGCCCATATCAGTGCTAATCAGTGCCCACCACAGTACCAGTCAGTGCCCATCTCAGTGCCCAGCAGTAAAACCGGTCAGTACCTCAACATCAGTGCTGTCCATCAGTGCCACCTGTCAGTGGCAATTAGTACTGCCTACCTGCCAATCAGTGCCACCTGTCAGTGCCCATCACAGCCACCTGTCAGTGCCCATCAGTGCCTCCAGTCAGTGCCCATCAGTGCCCACCTATCAGTGCCCCACCAGTGCTGCATATCAGTGCCGCCTGTTGGTGCCCATCAGTGCAGCATATCAGTGCCCATCAATTCCTACATATCAGTGCATCCTCATCAGTGCCCATCAGTGCCACCTCATCAGTGCCAACTCACCAATGCCACCTCATCAGTGCCCATCAGTGAAGGAGAAAACAAAATGTTATAACCGAAAGAAAGAAAAACATTTTTTTTTCAAAAATGTTTTTTTTTTTTTTTTAGTTTGTTTAGCAAAAAATAAAAACCGCAGAGGTAATCAAATACCACCAAAAGAAAGCTCTATTTGTGGGAATAAAATTATAAAAATGTTGTTTGGGTACAGTGTAGCATGAGCGCGCAATTGTCATTCAAAGTGCGACAGAGCTGAAAGCTGAAAATTGTCCTGGGCGGGAAGGGGCGAAAGTGCCTGGTATTGAAATGGTTAATAATAATAATAATAATGTGACAGTGCCCAGGCCTAGCACATGCTCATTCCTACTTGCTTGAGAAAGGAGCGCTGCTATACAGACCATCTATAGCGTTGCAAGCTCAGAAACGCGTCGCAGAGACGTCACGCCTCGCGCCTAGCACTGTTTGCGGTGCAAGCCTCGTTCTGACACCAGAGACACGGCCGTGCCTGAAATACATCCTGCAAACGAACTCGGCTGCACAGACCCTACAGTAGGCAACAGGGCTTAAACGTCTTCACATTCACTATCCCTTCCCCTTTTAAATCCAACTCTTTACAGAGACTTTGTTTCCCCCAACCCCCCCCCCCCTCGTACCACCCGGAACCCTCTTCTGAACATTAAGAGCTGTGATACCCATCTGACCTCTCTTTGGATTGATGTTACCACCCCTTTGGAGGACCACCGTAAGGAAACAACCCCACCTGCTGCATCCATCTGCCTTATTCACCTCCTCCAGGACATGAGAAGGACGACAGCTTCTGGGCGAAACTCCTGCGACTTGTAGTCCCACTGGCCCTCCATCTACTGAGATTTGTCTGAATGCAACACTACTTGCTAAAATGTGAGTGGATATTGTTTTTATAATAAATGTTTATGTGATATATACTCAGAGGCACCCCTCTCCTTGTCTTTCTCATTCCTATTAAGTAGCACTGAGGATTTTTTGCTGGCAAAGGTC
The DNA here is from genome assembly GCA_028564925.1 of Lithobates sylvaticus. Classification (NCBI taxonomy): domain Eukaryota; kingdom Metazoa; phylum Chordata; class Amphibia; order Anura; family Ranidae; genus Lithobates; species Lithobates sylvaticus. The sequence continues at coordinate 36,360,023 of CM053031.1, forward strand.
ACAGAGGATACAGTAGAGGTGCGCTGACAAGGTGGGTATCATTGGGCTGGAACATTGTATCTTTTAGGCTCGGTTCACACTACCCCGACTTGGGATCCGACTTGTCAGACCTCAAGTCGCCCTAAGTCGCTTGACATTAGGAATTACATTATAATCAATGAGAGCCATCTTAATGTATACTACTGAAGTCGCTCCGACTTCAGAAAAGGTTCCTGTACTACTTCAAGGCGACTTCTAGGTGACTTGTACCCATAGAATTCAATGGAAGCCGCCTCCAAGTCGGATCTCCATCTATATTGAAGCGACTTTACAGGAAAATAAATTTGTTTACTCAGGCAAACCCCACCCTCCCAGAGAGCTGATTATTCTGTGATTGGCCACAGCCAAAGTCGCCTGACCTGGGGGCGACTTGAAGTTGTGTTGTAAATAACTCAAAGTCACGTTGAAGTTGCTTCCAAGTTGCTTCCAAGTTGCCTTGCTAAGTCGCGCTGTAAGTCATGTTGCCCCAGTGTGAACCGGCACTAAAGCTAAAAAAATAAAAATAAAACAATAACAACAAACACAAACGAGAAAACATGTATAAAAAAATGGCAATGACATCAACCATTATGAAAATAGACAGATTTAAAGCACCCAACACGTCAACCTACTGTGTACATTTTGTCATTTGTCATCCCCAAAAAGTATGGAATCCATCTCCTGCCAACAAATATGACTAGATTGTGCCAGATGATTTTCAGAGATTTTCCAAATATATAGATTTTTTTCCCCTGCTGAAATAATCTTCCGCTATCCTCTGGCATAGCTTCCCCATGAAATAAATCTACCTAGCGCTGTGACAGGGGCTATTACACGTGTTCATACATAAAAAGCAGATTTATTTTACAGTAAGTATTACAGATTTATATGGAGCTTTAAGGTGTTACTTTTTTTTTTCCCAGGCAATCTCTTTGATGCTTAAAATGCCATATATGTTCTCTGTAGAGCCGCCGAACAGACTGCGGTGATAAAAAGGGCTTCATTTAGTGAATTCTTGCTGACAGCTAAGAGCTGAACGTTGCAGTTTTGTACCCTTAAGATAAGACACTCTGCACACTTGTAGTAGCTTCTTTTGCAGTTTAGGAGGTAGTAATCAATCAACAAATGACAATTCTAATTAGCAGCTTTTCTAAGTGCAATATTAGAGCTTTTAACAGCAAGTTTGTGTTGCCTGTTAATTCTCCATTGCCAAGCCTGTCTGACTGGGGCGGTTGCATGAATTCCTTTCAAGATCAATCTGTCTTAATTAAAGGGCAACTCCAGATAAAAAGCTAACTGCACCATTAATTATTTGTGTTACTTTTAAAAAGGGTTTCAAAAAGGTTGCGTAGACACTGTCAACATTAGAAATAGTTAATGAATTCTAATGCATAGAGGGAAATCATGGTATATACAGTGTATAGTATATAGATTTGCTAACATCTGTCAAAGTCTCAGTCTTTTAACCACTTCAGCCCCGGACCAATTGGCAGCCAAAGGACCAGCGATTTGCGATTCGGCACTGCGGCGCTTTAACTGACAATTGCGCGGTCATGCGACGTGGCTCCCAAACAAAATTGGCGTCCTTTTTTTTCCACAAATAGAGCTTTCTTTTGGTGGTATTTGATCGCCCCTGCGTTTTTTATTTTTTGCGCTATAAACAAAAATAGAGCGACAATTTTGAAAACAATGCAATATTTTTTGCTTTTTGCTATACTAAATATCCCCAAATAATATATAAAATAACATTTTTTTTCCTCAGTTTAGGCCGATACGTATTCTTCTACATATTTTTGGTAAAAAAAAATCGCAATTAGTGATTATTGATTGGTGTGCGCAAAAGTTATAGCGTTTACAAAATAGGGGATAGTGTTATAGCATTTTTATTAATATTTTTTTTTTTTTACTAGTAATGGCGGTGATCAGTGATTTTTATTGTGACTGCGACATTATGGCAGACACATTGGACATTTTTGACACATTTTTGGGACCATTGTCATTTATACAGCAATCAATGCTATTTAAATGCATTGATTCCTGTATAAATGACACGTGCAGTGAAAGAGTTAACCACTAGGGGGAGGGGAGGGGTTATGGGCTTTGACGTGTGTGTTGTTTTACATTAGGGGGCGGGGCTGACGTCTGACGTCATTGATCGGCTTTCCCGATGACAGGGAACAGCCGATCAATGACAGGCAGAGTAGGAAGCGCGGGGAGAGGTTTGTTTACACAGACCTCTCCCCGTTCTTCAGCTCTGTGACCTGATCGCGGGACACTAGCGGCAATCGGGTCCGCTGGTCCCAAGGCCGGGGTCACGGAGCTCTCGACCGGGTCGCGAGCGACCCATGGCCAGGCAATTAAAGGGCCACGTACCGGTACGTGGTTTTGCCTGGCCGTGCCATTCTGCTGACGTATATATGCAGTGGGCGGTCGGGAAGCGGTTAATGAAGATCATTCTGACACCAGATTAATAATGAATTAAAAATTATATATATATAAACACACACACATAGTATATATACACTATATAACCAAAAGTATTGGGATGCCTGCCTTTACACACATGAACTTTAATGGCATCCCAGTCTTAGGGTTCAATACTGAGTTGGCCCACCCTTTGCAGCTATAAGAGCTTCAACTCTTCTGCGAATGTGTACACATGGTTTAGGAGTGTGTCTATGGGAATGTTTGACCATTCTTCCAGAAGCGCATTTGTGAGGTCAGGCACTGATGTTGGAGAGAAGGCCTGGCTCACAATCTTCATTTTAATTCATCCCAAAAGTGTTCTATCGGGTTGAGGCCAGGATTCTATGCAGGCCAGTCAAGTTCCCCCACCCCAAGCTCGCTCATCCATATCTTTATGGACCTTGCTTCGTGCACTGGTACACAGTCATGTTGGAACAGGAAGGGGCCATCCCCAAAGCTCAAGGAGGAGCCATCCCCACCCCAAGCTCGCTCATCCATGTCTTTATGGACCTTGCTTTGTGCACTGGTACACAGTCATGTTGGAACAGGAAGGGGCCATCCCCAAACTGTTCCCACAAAGTTGCGAGCATGAAATTGTTCAAAATATCTTGATATGCTGACCCCTTAAGAGTTATCTTCACTGGAACTAAGGGGCCAACCCCTGAAAAACAACCCCACACCATAACCCCCCCCCCCCCCTCCACCAAATGATTTGGACCAGTGCACAAACCAAGGTCCATAAAGACATGGATGAGGTTGGAGGAACTTGACTGGCTTGCACAGAGTTCTGACCTCAACCCGAGACCTGTCCTGATTCCTTCCTGCTGCTTTTCAAGACTTTCTTGGGTTTGGAGATGCTTTGCCACCCAGAAGTCTCTCCGAACCTCCGAATTCCAGGTCTCAAATGGGATTTACCAATCCTGAGAGCACTGTAAATAAGTCCCCCTTAAAGGAATCACAATCCAAATAACAGGGAAGCATATCTGACATTCAGGGCCCATCCAGAGCATCCTGTAATATTTAATCATATATATATATATATATATATATATATAAACAGGATTTTTTCAAAAGGTAGCGCTAAAAGTAAATAAATGTATTCTTTTAACTTACATGTGAGTTTAAGTTGAGAATATAATAAATACGGACACTACACAAAGTACAGTGACATAATTTTCAATGGTATAAGGAATGAACTGAGCGCTGGAGAATTGTTGCGCAGAAGCTTACTATTTGGATAAGGTTAGAAGAAGCATACCTGGGAGATGAAGGATTCTGTGTGCAGAATGTAATCCTGTGGGCATTCTCAGGGGGCAGGCAATTGAGGAAAGGTGAGGTGTTGAAGAGATCCCAGGGATCAAAGTTCTTGTCAGGTGATTCAGTAGGTAAACCATGTCCATTCCGAATACGTACCAGATCTTGGATGGCAGAAAAGCTTTCATGAGGCTTTGGATAAAACTTGTAAGCTCATTTGGAGGTATGGATTCAGGTATTCCTCTGAACGTTATATTGTTCCTCCTCGAGCGATCTTCTAGATCTGCTATTTTATTTTGGAGTCGCTGATGTTCATTCTCTTGGTCTGTTTAAGCATCTACAAGGTTATTGTGAGCAGAGTACAGATCCACCATTTTAGTTTACAGGTAGTGTATTTTGTCAGTATGGGTTTGAACTGTGGCACTCAGGGGAGCCATCTTGTCAGAAAAGTCACTGAATATAGTTCTTCTGAGGGACAGCAACATATCCTAGTGCTTTCTGATATTGATTGGTTTGTGGCAGGGAACATTTCAATCAAGGACTCTGCCTGTCTGCTCTGGATGAGGCAGGGAGACATGACAGGCTGCATCCCATGAAAGAGCACATCCTCCTCCCTACGCTGCCTAGTTTTAGCAGGGCTGCGTGTAGTGGGTGTGAAAGGGGAAGAGAACTCGCCTGAGTCCTGGGGAGGATTTGTAGTATGTTTCCCCGCGCTGTTGTGGCTGTGAGGCGAGCGGGACACACCGCTGGAGCTGGAGCTGGGGCCATCTTGCTTACCTCACACAGCCGCCGCTGGATAGAAGTCCGTGAGATGCTGGGGAGGTTTGTTTCCCTTCCTCCTTGTGGGCATGGCTCCCGGGTGTGATCGCCAGTAAAACTAGCGGGTCCAGGGCTTGGTGAGTCTCTTCCTTGTGCTGTATACATATTTCTGAGTGCGTAAGGCTGCTGGAGCTCTCTTCCAGCTCTGCTGGAGCCATCTTCCTCGCCTGCCGGACACGCCATATATATATATATATATATATATACATTACACACCAATTTTTTTTTTAAATATTTTTCAACTGACCTCTAACGTATTATTAGTCAGGACTTGTATAGCACCAGCAGTTTGCTCAGCATTTTACATTATAAAGGGAGACAGGATAGGCTTCCCTGAAAAAATTCATTTTCAGGGTTCACCTAAAACTGGACAGAGTAGGAGATAGCTGAACAGATTGAGATAAAGAGTTCCAGAGAATGGGAGAGGCTCTGGAAAAGTCCTAAGAAAACAAACGAAAGGCGCCTCTAAGTGTAGAATTAAAACTGTTTAATTGCCCCAAAAGGGTTAAAAACACTTACAGAGTATGTAGATTGACAAGGCATATCATTAGTATCCGTCTGGAAAAGTCCTGAAGACGGGCAAGGGAGGAGGAAACAAGGGAGCTAGAGAGGCTGTGGGGGGGAGTGGAGAGGATGGTTTAGTTGATATAGTGAGGCAAAATTGGTGATGTAGCTTGAGGCAAAGTTATAAATGACTTTGTATATTGTTGTTTGGATTTTGAATTCTATTCATTGGGCAGTCTGAAGCCAATGGGGGGACTGGCAAAAAGAAGTAGTGGACACTGAGTGGTTGGTAAGCTGGATGAATTTGGCAGCAGAATGCATGATAGACTGAAGGGGGGATAGCCTACATATAAGTAAGCCTATGCGGAGGGAGTTACAATAGTCAAGGCACGAGATCCACATCCACACAGGCACAGCTTCCACTAATCTCAGTCACATCATTCCACCCCCACCCATCCCATCCATTCAGAACAGCCACAACCCACAACACAACCCACACACCCCCACAGCCTCATCCCACCTGCACCATCCACCCCACACACATGTGCCAACCCCACAGCTATAGACCCATAGACAAAATCAATGTATATAGATCTTGTGGCCTTAATCTAGATATCATTTTGATTTAATTTTTAGATGGATTTGCGGTAGGCAGACCCTGAGACAATTAAATGATAATACCAGCGTGCATTATTCAAAGATCTAGAGTGGGAGATTGTAACCCCCCCCCCCCATCCTTGGTAAGAATTTGCTTTTAAGTTTACATAGCAACTTCCTATGTAACATAGAACGTGTCTGTCTTGACAATACACAGGCCTCTTAATGAGTTCTTCCTTTATTTGTATTTGTTTTTTTTATTTTTTTTTCTAGGATAATTAAAAAAAAAAGTTTGTCAGGGATGCTGACGAACCTGATGCATGGCAGTGGATGCAAAGAATTTAAATGTGAGATATCTTGGCAGTAGGCATGATGCATGTGTATTCATAAATCACTGGACACGTTGTGAATGGAGGGCTTTGTCCCTTTGAATGGTATCCTTGTCCACTGACTTTATTGTGTATGGAGTATTGATGAACACAACGACATTGTGATGATTACAACATAAATCATCACCCTTCATACAGCACTGAGTGTATATTTTAGAATTGTGACTTTTGTCTATACTTTGAAATTGGTCTGGTCCGCCTCAAGCCATATGAAGGAATCCTAACATATTTGCTTTAGGTGTTTTTGCCTACATGTACTGGGGTTGATTTACTAAAGGCACATAGACTGTGCACTTTGCAGTTGCTCCAGAGTTTAGTAAATGAGGTAAAGCTTCACTTTGCAAGGAATGCCCAATCACGTGCAAGGAAAATAAAAAAAAACAGCATTTTTACTTGCACATGATTGGATGATGGAAGCCAGCAGAGCTTCTGCTAATTTACTAAGCTCTGGGGTAACTTCCCTTGCAGAGTGAAACTGCAAAGTGCACAGTCTATTTGCCTTTAGTAAATCCACCCCCATGTATGAATACATATTGCACTGTATATTGAAAACTATATTAAATTGTAATTTCAGTCAAATTATAACTATGGATAAATCTACTCTTATGTCCATTCTAAGACTATTCTATCTACCCAGCAGTGGTGGCCAGTGGTATTTTTATTTTTTTGGGGGGGCATCAAACAGTGCACAGACAGCCACCCCCCAGGTCGGGTAACCCACACATCCGCCCCCCCCCCGTTGGTCACCTGGGCGCAACACTTACCCTGGGCTTCCCACCGGCTGACGGATGGTGGCCAGTTAGCTTCCCCTTTGTCTCCTATGCTTGCGTCTCCTCCCTCCTCTTCCCAACGGCCAGCATAGCGTCTCCTTTCAGGCAATCAGGAAACGGGTCTCAGTTAAATAGGGCTTCCAGATTCTGATAAGCTCCCTGTCCGCAGACCCTAGCAACCTACGGCCAGGGTTGTCGGGAAGAGGCCCTTTTCCTCATCAACATGGGGACAAGGTGCTTTGGGGTGGGGGGGGGCCATGCACCCACCCCCCCATGTTGAGGGCATGGGCCTGGTATGGTTCAGGAGGGGGGGGGGCTCGCTCGTCCCCATCCCCTTTCCTGACCTGCCAGGCTGTGTGCTCGGATAAGGGTCTGGTATGGATTTTGGGGGGGCACCCACGCTGCTTTTTCGCTGTGGGTGTTCCCCTTAAAATCCATACCAGACCGAAGGGCCATGACGTTTTTTTTTAAATTTGGCGTGGAGTTCCCCTTCAAGATCATCAGGGCACAAGTCACATGCCAAAGTGGGATCAGTCAAGACAGCGATCCGACTTTGATTCGACTTCAGTGATATTCTATGGGCTGAAGTAGGATCAAAGTTGGACCAAAGTAGTGCAGGGAGCATTTACAAAGTCGGACTGACGTGTGTCGTACCTGTTCTCTAATCTATCCTAAACTAAATTTCCACTAAATTCGTAACTGTTGCTTCAACTTTTGAAACCATATACATATCTTTAAAGTGGTAGTAAACTCTTTTTTTATTAAAAACAAAAACAAACGAATACCTCTTAAACGTGCACCATTCAGAAAATATTCTGGTGAGCAGCAGCAGGTGACATCACCGATGCATGCGCTCTGAAGCAACGGCATTCCTGGGCTGTGCCTTCAGAGCTGTGTGCCGTGGCCGAGACTCCCACCGGAGTGACATCATAGCCGCTCTGCCATTCCAAGCGACCGCAGTCCACAAGCCTGTAAGGATGACTGGGTGAAGATGGAAGCTGGACCCAAGAGCACATCCAGAGGTTTGTGATAAACAGTATTTCTTCTGAATGGTCTGGAGTTGTAAATGGAGTACCTCAGGGCTCTGTCTTGGGACCAATTCTGTTTAACTTGTTCATAAAAAATATAGAGATTGGTATAAAAAGTTTAATCTCAGTTTTTGCTGATAATACACAGCTAAGCAGGACAATAACTTTACAACAGGATGGAGCAACTTTACAAGAAGACCTCTGTAAAATAAAGGGGTGAGCAACTAGATGGCATATGAGATTTAATATTGAAACATTTAAAGCGGTGTTTCAGCTAAAAAAAAATTTTTTTAAAAGTCAGCAGCTGACTTTTAATAAGTACACTTACCCTCCCAGGGCGCCTGCGATGTTGGTCGTGGAGGTCGAGATGTCCCTCGGCGCTCCGGTCCCAGCGCCGCCATCCTCAGTAAGGGAAACAGGCAGCGAAGACTACAGCTTCACTGCCCATTTCCTACTGCGCATGCGAGAGCCGCGCGGCGCTTTGTGAATGGGACGCGCTGTGTTAGGGAACACACAGTTCCCATAACACAGCGCGCCCCATTACCCAGAAGACAACACGTCGGAGGACAGAAGAACAGAGATCACCGTGGCGTAGGAAGGAGGCAGATTAGGAAGACTGCCTAGCAGCAGGGATTTCTGATCAGGTAAAACATTTTATTTATTTTTTTCCAGAATATTAATGCTTTTTTTTTAAGGGTGTCCCCCCACTTTAAAGTGGAAGTAAACCTTCTCTAATAAAAAAATAAAAAAAAACCTGCAGGACAAAGGCATAATGAGCTAGTATGCATAGCATACTAGCTCATTATGAATTATTACCTGAGATCAAACCCCCGAAGCGACCCTCATTCACCTCCTCTGTCACCGCCATGATACCCGGAGTGACTTCCGGGTATCGCTGCTCCAGCGCTGTGACGTCATTGTGGCGCATGTGCGTGGGAGCCGTCAGTGACAGCATGATTGCCTACACTAACGGCACGCTCAGTGCACCTGCACCATTGTCTATGGCACGCATGCGCCATAGACATCGTTCCCTGTTTTTAGGAAAATATCTCCTTCACCGTGTAGGTTTAGGAGATATTTCTTGCACCTACAGGTAATGCCGCATACACACGACCGTTTTTCCTGTCGGAATAAACTCCGAAGGTTTTTCCGATGGAGTCTAGCTGAAACTGTCTTGCCTACAAACGATCACACCAAAGTCCGACCGTCTAGAACTGGGTGACGTACAACACGTACAACGGGACTAGAAAAAGGAAGTTCAATACCAATAGCTACCATGTCGTACTTGCTTCAGAGCATGCGTCGTTTATGGTCCGTTGGAACAGCATACAGACGAGCGGTTTTCCCGATAGGAATTGGTTCCATTGGAAATATTTAAAACATGCTCTATTTCTAGGTCCGTCAGACTTTTCAAAAAAAAAGGCACACACACGATCGGAATATCCGATAAAAAGATTCCGTCTGACTTTTTCTGTCAGACATTCCACTCGTGTGTACACAGCATAAGCCTTAATGTAGGCTTACCTGTAGGTTAAAGTGGTCGGTAAGTGTTTACAACCACTTTAAAGTAATGCACCTCAGCAAAAAAATATGAATGCAAGTTACTTGCTAGGAGGAGAACCTTTGGGGGAATCTTGGATGGAAAAGGATCTGGAGATCTTGGTAGATGACAGACTCAGCAGTAAAATGCAACGCTGCAGCAAGCATGGCTAGCAGACTATTAGCATGCATTAATAAAAACTATAACTCTACCACTTTGCAAAATTTTGGTTCGGCCACATCTTGAGTATGACAACCAGTTCTGGTCACCATTCTTGAGGAGGAATGTGCTGGAACTGGATAGAGTCCAGAGAAGGGCAACAAAGCTGAGAAGGGGGCTGCAGGATCTCAGTTATGAGGAATGACTACAAACTTTAAATGTATTGTCACTGGAGAAGAGACGGGCAAGAGGAAATATGATCGCAACACACATATATCTGATTGATAATTCTAGCATAGAGTGAAAAAAAATTCAGTCTTAGATCTCTTAGGAGGACACGCAGCCACTCAATGAAGTTGGGCAAAAAGTGGTTTGACCTTAAACTGTATACAGGGTTCTTTACTATTAGTTATTATTTCACAGTTGGTGGTGTTAGCGGGGAGTGCCAATAATTTTACAGACTTTTAGATGAGCATCTTAGCAAATGTAATGTACAGGGATATGAAAAATGTCAGTGACATAAACACACACGCTGAACTGGAGGGACTGTTGCCTTTATTCGTCCTTACCAACTATGTAAATTACCTGTTAAACAGAGCTCTTTGGTCCCACACTCACTGGTCCCAGGAGCTTCCATGTTTGCCCCTTCCAGGTTCCATCTCCTAGCCTACTTAAATGGCCAGGCCGTGATGACATCACTCCCACGTAAGTGCACGCGAGTCACATCACCATGGCGCACAGCAGGTGCCATAAATGTGGTCTAATGCCACGTACACACGGTTGGAATTCTCGTCGGAAAAAGCTCTGATGGTTTTCCCGTCGGAATTCCGATGGAATTTCGCTCAAACTGTCTTGCCTACAAACGGTCACACCAAATTCCGACGGTTAGTAACACAGCGGCCTAAAACACGTTCGACAGCACTATAAAAGGGAAGTTTAATGCTTCCGAGCATGCGTCAAATAGTTTCCGAGCATGCGTCGGAATTTTGCGTGTCGGAATTGCATACACACGATCGGAAAATCCGATAGAAAGGTTTTCCGTCGGAAAAATTTAGAACAGGTTCTCAATCCAAACTCCGTCGGAAATTCCGACAGAAAAAGACCGATGGGCATACACACGGTCGGAAAATCCGATGAAAAGCTCCCATCGGACTGTTTCCATCGGAAATTCCGACCGTGTGTACGCGGCATTAGGCTGTGCATGTGTGGATCAGATCACATTACTGCTGACAGGCATTGGGGACATTTATGACAAAAGAAACCAAAAGGGTCTCTTCTGTTGTAAATACCCTGCCTGTCAGCAATTTTTGCTTATATGACTTCTTACTATTTTAGACCCTGCACCGGAAGATTATGATGGCAGGGGTGGGGGGCTTCAGAGGATGAAGGACACAACAGCACAAGGGACACATCTCACTGAGGTCTACACAGTAATTTCTTTGTAAGTTCTTTTTCCCTGCTTTATTTCTCAACGCCTTTGATATTAAACAGCATTCTTGCTAAACATTCTTTTAGGGATCTTGTACATTAGCTGTCCTGAGAAAACTGTATTAAAAACCATCAGTTGTGTTTGAAAATTATCTGTATAATGTGCATTGTGAAATCACAGCAGTCTTTGGAAAACTTGCCTTTGAGTAATACAGGAAGAACTGCAACCCAATTATAATATAATCTCTAACCCCAATGCAATACAACTATATCAACGCAGAGCACTGATACACTTACACAGAGGAGCGCCTAGGGCCCCAGTTACCGGATTATCAGAAAAGAAAGAGGAAAAAAAAAAAAACATATGCAGCAATGCAGGGATTCCTATCCTATTTTGTTATTGTGAAATCACAGCCCGTATCGCCGTTTCCCCTCCGCCGGTCTAGCAGGACATTAGAAACTGAGCGTCTGTTTCATAAATTCCACAGTGATTCTTGATGGTATCATAAGACAGATGGGGTCTGAACGCAGTCAGCGACAGACAAGAAATGGAAGTCTGAGGAAGATAATGTGTCAATACTATCATGGCCCTATGCTGCAAGAAATTGATTAATTAGTCTTCTCACAACAATCTGCCGCAGGTTTCCGGCTTTGTGGTTGTTTTGGGAAAAAAAAAATTGAATCTTATGATGTACTGAAAAAATACTTGCAGAGTAAATTTTTGGCACTGCCATAGATTTTTAAAGCCTAAGTTTAGTTAAAGGAGAGGTACAGCCAAAGCTTGTTTGGCCCTATTACCCCTGTGGATCACAGGAGTGCTGCACTCCTGTGGCCTGTTTTCAGCCAACAGCAAGCTAAAGCCCGCTGTTAGCTGATGTCACAGAGCCGGTCCAGGCTCAGGAAAGGTCACGACCATGTGGTCGGAGTCCACCCAGGAGCCTGGACCAGCACCTGGCTCAGCCTCTCAGTGAGCCGCTAAGAGCCTGAGCCAGCAGCTCCCATCCCCTTCACAGCCCAGCACTCCAGTAAGCGCTGGAGGGGCAGATCAGACAGCAGTGACTGGCAGTCACTGCTCTCTGCTCAGAGGGGCGGTGAGAACTGAGCAATCAGTGGTGTTTGATCACCCAGTTCTCAGTCTTAGAGATGGCGGGGAAAAGATACAGCATCACATCCTGCTGCATCCACCTAGGCAAGTATAATTTTATTAAAAAATTCTTCTCTTTTAATTTATTTTTTAAATTAGTACAAGTTGTATTAGTACAACTGCACTTACATTGAATAAGAAGTGTCCCTTATGCTGGTGGCTGCTGTCTTGGCTGGAATCTTCTGTCCTCTGCCCCGCCCCCACCCATGCAGTGGTAATCTTTCAGAGGTTAAAACAGCAAATGGACTTGTCAAAGGCATTCACCAAGAGTGCCAACTACAGTATGTCCATCCTTTCTGCCTCCTCCTATATTTAATCCAAAATCCTCCAAAATGAACTAACTCTAAACCTGCAATCTGCCACATTCTAAACCTAATCTATCTAACCCTGTAAAGCAAAAATCGCTGTACTTACATATTCTGCAGCTGTTCCAAGTCCAGCTTCCAGCGGCGGAAGCTGTGTGCAGGAGAGAACTGACAATGGCTGTGAAATGGCTGGAGAGTAACGTCACCCATAGACTTACTTACTACTCCATTGTTGGCTGCCTGACCTGCAACCGCCTCAACACTGAAGCCACCGCTGACAGCTAATGCTGGGACCGGATCAGGTGCAGAATAGGTAAGTATAATGATATTTGCTTTACAGGGTTGGAAAGATTAGGTTTAGAATGTGGCAGAGAGCAAGTTTAGCGTTAGTAAGTTTATGCCTGAACTTCCAATTTAAGTGCTCTATGAATGAAGGATGACTGCAGGATAGGCAGATGAATGAAAGGTCCACATCCTCCATCCATAAAGCTTTTCATTGATGGAAACAACAGGACCGTTTCTATGACTAGAGTAGTGGGGCAGAAAGGGCATGCATAGTCGGCAAAACAGGTAGGTGTCAAGAGTGCTGACTATGCCCACCCTTTCCAACCCCCCCCCCCCCTCTCCATTCATAGAAACTGTACTAAAGCTTCCATGAATGAAACCTCTGTATGAATGGAATAGGTGGACATTTCATTCATCCTCCCATTCTCCATTAAGCATAGCTCCCAACTGTTCCTGTTTGAGGGACTGTCCCTGATTTGGAGCAATGTCCCTCTGTCCCTCTGTCCCCCTCATTTGTCCCTCATTTTGGTCTGATCTATATAGTTGTATATAAAATGCACTTTGTATATTTCAAAAGGTGTTTCCCAGTGCTAAACCTTTCATCCAAATTCTAAATTGCTGCATTTGTACATTTTAAGAGCCAATATAAAAGGAATAGTAATAGTAGTGGTAAAAAAAAAAATGTCCTTGTGGATTTAATTAACTTTTTTTTGTTAATTCTCCTTTAAGGGGGTGTGGCAGGGGCATGTCCTATGCCTACATACGTTTGTTAGTAGGTGTCCCTCATTCCCATCTCAAAATGTTGGGAGGTACTATTAAGGGAAGTTATAATACGGCCTCCCTAAAGGGAGGAGGGGGCAGAAAAGGCAGGGATAGCTGGTGCCTTTGACAGGTCCATCAGCTATTTTTTCCCCATGCAGCACCAGAATATTAATGCTGTGTGAAGGTGGCCATCTTGGTAGAGGCAGGGCTTTGCGTTCTCATGTTAGAGCTGTCCAATGATGACTGGTGAGGAATATTCAAGAAGCCGCTAGAGAGGTGAAGGAAGCACAGAATGAATCAAGTACAGCTTCCTCTCCAGCGAAGAGAACAGTGATCAGCACAGTAATGACGTCACCAAATATAATTTCAAATCTCCTAAGACTAACAGAGGCATCAGTGTCTAAGATTTACACTGCTTATATATATATTGTGTATATATATATATATATATATATATATATATATATATATACCTTTGAGGCTGTAAGCACAGGAGTTCCTAGGCGCAGGACATACAGTGCCAATTTTCAAGAGAATTTTAAGACAGGGTGCTGCTTAAGCACAATTAACATTTCTAAATGTTCCCTATAAAATGGCAAATCATCACGTTTTGAGTTTAGGTTCATGGTAAAGCTCAGATGTACTTTCAAATTAAATTACATAATACTTCCAGATGTATCAAAATAAAAGATTTTAAAACTCTTTTAGTTCACTTATTTTAGAAAGCAGCCACATCATGAACATGCCTTCCTACCGTCTCGAATTTGCCGGGACCGCCCTGGTATTTGATGTAAGTCCTGGAGTCCCAGGGAATCAAGCCTGAGTCCTGGAGCAGTGCCCAGTGCCGGAACATGTTACAGCACTGCCTGGGCTCCAGGCACTTGCCCAGAGGGCACCAGTAGCATCTGTGGCTGCCGGTGGCTTGTGCAGGGTGTCTGCATTCCTGCAAGCCGCATCCATTGCTCTATATGGCAGCCAGCATCTCTCATGGCCGGCTGCCTCTAACAGTGCAGAGCCACTGAACCCACCTCCTGCCCGGCTCTGATGATTTCCTGTTTACAGCAGGAGGAGGAGGTGGGAGGAAGGACATTGCTCTGCATGCACTGATCTGAGGTCTGTGAACATTTATATTAGACTTTGCAGAAAAGGGGATACAGTGACTGGAAATGGTGATGGGGGGGGGGGTGGGGACTGTCAGGCAACCATTCTATCATTCTATACTTGGAATGATTTGGGGGGGGGGTATATGCTATGCGCACTAAAGGAGGGGAGGACTTGTGCTAGAAGGGGGGTAGAATGAAATGTGTCCCCCCTACCCCCTCAGCAGATATCACATATACTCTTCCCCCCCAAAATGAGATTCTGGCAGAGGGGATGATTGTGGCGCCTGGAACCTCAGGCACCCCACAAGAGATGGGGGGCAATTGCCCTAGGAGCCCAAGCTAGTACCCCCCCCCCCCCCCCGCTAGGCAAGTTAGTGGAACCAAGTGATAGTATTTTTTCTGGCACTGGGCTCCAGGACTCAGGGCTGGTTTACACCATGAATCACACAGGAACGTGCTGTGCATTCTTGTGCAATTCCCATGTGATGCAGGTGCAGTGAAATTTCAGCCCATTCATTTGAATGAGATGAAATTGCGCCAGACCGCACCAAAAGTAGTGCATGTACTACTATAAAAAAAACAAAGCAACATGTATCACATGGTCCAGTATTACTGTATTATATGATCTGATGCAAACAAACTTGGAATAGTGCCTTATCATTGGTGTCAGTGAAAGGAACAGTGCCCTGTCGTTGGTGTCAGTGGTAGGAATGGTGCCTCATCATTGGTGTCAGTGGTAGGAATAGTGCCCCATTGATGGTGTCAGTGGTAGGAATAGTACCTCATCATTGGTGTCAGTGGTAGGAATAGTGCCTCATCATTGGTGTAAGTGGTAGGAATAGTGCCCTGTCGTTGGTGTCAGTGGTAGGAATAGCCTCATCATTGGTGTCAGTGGAAGGAATAGTGCCGTGTCGTTGGTGTCAGTGGTAGGAATAGCGCCTCATCATTGGTGTCAGCGCAAGGAATGGTGCCTCATCATTGGTGTCAGTGGTAGGAATAGTGCCCCATTGTTGGTGTCAGTGGTAGGAATTGTGCTTCATCATTGGTGTCAGTGGAAGGAATAGTGCCCTGTTGTTGGTGTCAGTGGTAGGAATAGTGCCCTTTCTTTGGTGTCAGTGGGAGGAATAGTGCCTCATCATTGGTGTCAGTGGGAGGAACAGTGCCCCAACAACTGAACAAAGAACAACATCCAGCTCCTGGGCCACAGTCAGGAGACCTCTTCTATAGAGAAAAATAAAACGCAAATGACTGCAAGTTTATGAAGTAATATGCACACTCCCCACTTACTGGAATTATCTTTTGCTATGAATATATATAGTACCATAGCTTTAATGTCAAGCATAACCAGCGGATTTTTTTATGACTATCAGTAGCCACAACCAGCAGATATGGTTATGAGGCATCTAAGTTGGATGTGAGTTTCCGAGCTCCACCATAACTTTTAAGCATTCTTTAGAATCGAATGAAGTGTATACTTGGGAGCTTTGTACAAAGCACTGTAAATTAAAGAACACTCCAACAGGTTTGAACATTTTTTAGCATCTAGCAAGACCTCAGGAAGACCCACCAGTAGGTATAAACAAATAAAACATTCATAAAAGTAAGAAAGTGTTCTGAATTCTGTTAGAAAAAACCTTCTGTGAATATGCTGACAGGAAGTCTGCAGTTAATCAGAAGACTGGATTCTGTTCCAGAAATTCGGACAGGGTATTTCCAGTTTATAGAATGACAAAATGAAACAAGAACAAAGAAAAAAAAAATATTGCTATTCTGTAATACGGGTCAGTAGTGTTTAGTACAGATTATTTGGCACCAGTAATTTGGCACATTGTATGCTGGCATCAGAATTGTTATTTATATATTATGGCACAGACAGGGCCGGTGCAAGGTTATTTGTCTACACAGTGGAAGGTGCATTTTGCTGAACTGCCAGCTATTTTTTACAATTTTGTAACAATTTTTTATTTATTTTTCACAATGCTGTTAAGGGGCTTTGGTGAAACATCAGGGGTCTAAACACACCCCTGATGTCTCACTGTTGGGTCAAAGAAAAGAGATTGAGGACATAGATTCCACCATCTCCTTCTCTGCAGCCTCAGCTGCACTGGACAGTAAATTAACAGAATGCTCTGTACAGAGGCTCCTGGTCATTTGCAAATGGAAGCATAGTAAACATAGTTTACTGTGCGTCAGTTATGAATGAATACAGTGAGTGTTCGGTACTGTTCACTCACTGTGTGCATTCACAAAATGGATATGACATATTTAACGGCCCCTCCCTTGCCCTCCAACCAATCTATGTGTGCAGCAGCTGAAAACGGCTCTTTTGGATTCCTCTCCCTGGTGCCCTCGGCAAGCTATTTTCGAAATCTGCTTGTGCTGTGCAGCAAAGGGGATCAGTATCTGACAGGACACCCTGTCTTAGTTGGAGACACAGGGGATCAGTCCCTATATTTGGCCTATCATTGCACTGATCATCCCCTCTCTTGCTCCTGCCTATCAGCAGCCTTGTCTGGAACCCCAAAAAGTGGCTGGGGATTTGAATTTTACTGTTCCCTTTCCCTATCCTGGTGCCCTCTGGCGGATGCCTAAGAAGCCTTTTTCTGGTGTTGGTGCTGGCCCTGGGCACAGATTTTGCTTTGGCACATAAATTTTTTTGCCCTGCATTATAGGTTATTATTAGGTGTGATGGTTCTGCTTCCTGGAATGGTAGGGGATCACTTGAAAGATGAGTAGGTCTGAGTGGGGGAGCTTAAAATGTAAGTTCACCTTTTCATGAAAAATGAAAGGGTGAACTAACTATAAATATCCTGGCCACCCCTCTGGACCCCGTCACACATAGCAGTGTTTTTGCCCTGTGCTGCTGGTGTAGCAGTTCATGTTATGTACACCGCAATGTACAGGAGTGAGTATCCAGCATAATGCTTGCAATAGCAAATGATCATTGCTTAACACAGCCACGTCACAATGCTGACCAATCTAAAGCACATCTGAGGCTTCTTTTTACATTAAGGTATCACAGAAAAATGATTCTCATTGCTCAGTGTAATCACATGGTTGCATTGACCAATGAGAGCTTGCCTTTGTGACCATTATGATGGGCCACTGCACCGGCATCAAGAGGGATCACGGCCACTAAGTGCAAGAGGATCTAGAGGGGTGGCCAGTTCACCTTTTCATTTTTCATGCGCAAGTGAATTTACCCCTTAACCACTCGCCGACCGCCTACCGCATATTTACTGCGGCAGGTCGGCTCTATTGTGCAAAATCACATACCTGTATGTTATTTTGTGCAATAGCCACTGAGGGGTGCGCGTACACTGCCGGGGGAGTGATCGCATGCTGATTGGACACAGGGGGAGCCAATCAGAGGGTTCGGCAGAGGCAATGTCCGCCGACCACCCGTGATTGCTCCGCACAGAGATAGAACGGCGGTCTGCCGATGTAGCCAAGGATTCTATGCATTAAGGTGAAAAACCTTCTGTGCTGCAGCTGCCCCCAGAGCCCCCCTTTTCCTTACCTGAACCCGATCGTTCCAGCGATGAGAAGGAGCCCAGAAGCTCCAGCCGCTGTCTCAGGTCCTCATTGGATAGATGGATAGCAGAAGGAGCCATTGGCCGTGGAAAATTTGAAAACATGGTAGCCAACATTTGTTTGCGGAAAATCTGACAACAATTGTCCGCGGTCGGATTTTCCGCCAACAGCCTGACATGGAACATTTCCCGTCAGAAAGTGAGATCATGTGTACGAGGCTTTAATCTTCCATAAACAACTTTTCGCTATAAAATATAATTGACTATTAGACCCCTTTCACTGCTAAAACAAGCAGTGCTTTATCGCTAACACTCGGGCGGCCCCAGAGTGAAAGTGGCCTTATAGCATTTGATACTCATTGATATCCTGCCTAAGTCCATGGCCTAATTATTTTGTCCTATGTGTGACACCGAGATGGCAAATGCTTTTCCAACTTTTAAATTGATGAGCAATTAATAGGTGAGCCATAAGAATTGAGAACCTGCCGCCAACGTCCATAGAGCACAAAATTACAATTGTACTTTGCAACCGGCACCCGTAGATTGGTTTGAAATGCCAGGATGTGTCAAGGAAAAGGAAACTTTCATTCTCATTAAGCTTTTCTTATGAAAAGATTTTGCCAAGGTCTTCGGTGCTTGTTACATCTTTTGTCTGAGAATGAGGCAGTGTCAAATAATTATCTCTCACTTGCATTGTCGATGTATTAGACAAATGGCAGGCGGGTTTGTGTCAGCTCTGCTGAAGGTTAACCCAGAGTGTTGAAATATAAAAAAAAACTTAAGCTTGCTTTAAAATAGGATTTAAAAAAATAAAAATAAAGATTTGCCTTTTTTTATATCAATAATTGTTATAAATGTCATCTAGAAATTAGATTAAACGTATTATCAACTTTTTTTGCTGTTTGTTTCATCAAACAAACCAAAATGCCCCTTTGTTGAGAACAATATTCTTTGGCTAGACAAAACTGGCATGTTGGTTGGACGTTGGAAATGTATCCCACCCACAATTTAATTTGGGTGGCATAGTGGTGTAGTGGTTAGCACGTCTGTCTGGTAGCACTTGGGTCATCAGTTTGAATCCCAACCATTGCACTACCTACCTGGAGCTTGCATGTTCTCCTGGGTGCTTTAGTTTCCACCACTCCGAAGACCGGCAGGTTTATTGGCTTCTGTTCTAAATTGGCCCTAGCATCAGTTCATGTGCTGACAAAAAGCCTACTGATAGGAGGAGATGGCAGAAAGATCAGCTCATCGCTGTTATACTTCTACTTTCACTATCCAGTGACAGGCTGGGAGCAAGTCCTGAACACCCTGGGGAAGTGGGTTGAAAGATGCTTGCTGACCATCAGACTGAGGACATCTAACGGCAGAGAGAAGTACTCCAGGAAAATGTCTGGATTATGCTGCGTACACACATGTTTTTTTCTGACGGAATTCCGCTCAAGCTTGACTTGCATACACACGGTCCCATAAAAGTTCTCTAAACTTTCGACCGCCAAGAAAGCAGTGATGTACAACACTACGATGAGCCGAGAAAATTAAGTTCAATGCTTCCGAGCATGCGTCAAATTGTTTCCGAGCATGCATAGGAATCCGACCGAAAAATAGAGAACCTGCTCTAAATCTTTTGCTGGCGGGAATTCCGCCAGCAAAAGTCCGATGGAGCATACACACGTCGGAATTTCTGACCAAAAGCTCTCATCGGAATTTTGCTGGGGGAATTTCCGATCGTGTGTATGGGGCATTAAAGGTGAATATTGCAGAAAAAGCTGGATTTGTGAATATGTCTTTTAATGGGCTACTTTTTTTTATCTTGTTATTTTTTTAGCTGCAGATTTGCTTTGTATCTACAGTATATATAACTTAACCATATGTTAGACCAGCTGGACCATTTTAGAACTGTAATAAATTACCAGTAATGAGTCAAGAAATTGGAAAATGTGTAATATATATATATATATATATATATATATATATATATATATATATATATATATATATATATATATAATATATATATATCAATCATTTATTTTTAAGTTCTAAAACTTGTGCTAAATCTTTTTTGTTTCCCTATCTTTTTTTTTTTTTTTCATGAAATGTCTATGAAGAATCTCTTGTACTATCATGCCAATAATCAAACCTGTTGAATAAGCATATCCAATACATATATATATATACTGTATCAATATATATTATTTTTTATGGTACTTATATAGCGCCATAAATTTTTGCAGCGCTTTACATATACCTTATACAGTCACATTGGTCCCTACCCTCAAGGAGCTTACAAACTAAGGTCCCTAACTCACATTCATATACTAGGGCCAATTTAGACAGAAGCCAATTAACCTACCAGCATGTCTTTGGAGTGTGGGAGGAAACTGGAGTACCCAGAGGAAACCCACGCAGGCACAGAACATGCAAACTCCAGGCAGGTAGTGTTGTGGTTGGGATTCAAACCAGTGACCCTTTTTACTGCTAGATGAGAGTGCTACCCACTATACCACTGTGCCGCCCTATATTTATATATATGCAGTATATATATATGTATGTGTGTATATATATGTATATGTATATATATATATATATATATATATATATATATATATATATATATATATATATACAGAGAGAGAGAGAGAGAGAGAGAGAGAGAGAGAGATAGAGAGAGAGAGAGAGAGAGAGATCTACATATATATATATATATATATGTGTGTATATATATATATATATATATATATATATATATATATATATATATATATATATATATATATATATATATATATGTGAGCATGTGTGTGTGTGTATATGTATGTATATAGATAGAGATATAGAGAGAGATATATATTTTATTTATTTTTACTAAAAAAAAAAAAAATTGTGCAAAACCTTAGTCGAACAGTCAGTGATAATTTGTTTGCATTAAATGTCTATGAAGGATCGTATTTATCCAGGTCATGGTATTCTTAGTATTCACCTGGACGTGTTCTCTAAAAAAATTCAACTTATCCACAGCTTCATTAGTTCTAATGAGTGTCATGAAAATACCTCAGCATTTATATGCTGGTTTGTTATTTGGATCCAGTCTAAATTGGCCCTGGTATGTGTGTGTGTGTGTGTGTGTGTATGTATGTGAGATAGGGACCTTAGACTGCAAGTTCCTTGATGCCAGGGACTGAAGTGAATGTACAATAAATAAAAACTGAAAATTGTTGGCACTATATATAATAGTCAATAATAATATATAAATAATTATTAATCAAAAAATTAATTTATATGCACATCGGTAACGCGGTCACTTTAATCCAATCACCACTTTGCATGAAATGCAACTATTAAATTCTTGCATTACTCGGCTATAGCATTAAAAACAAAGGTTTAGCAGTTTTAACCAACATCCATGAGCAAAAGTTCTCATTCAGTTTCAGAGGGCATCTGTCATGAAGTACATTCAACCAGTATAGAAAATAGCCTAATACTATCGACTAAGACCATTCAACTAAAAGAGGTAATACTATGAGGGAGATGTTTCACACATTACAGGGAATTTAGTGATTATTTGTGACTTTCGTGAAAACTCACTGGAAAGAATGTCCATGTGCTGGAACTAGAATGTTATGAGTCAGAGAATATATAATATTGTCTATCTGAGGCTTCTGACAGAGATATATTGCTTTATGACAAATCCTGTTTAAGTAGCGTCTTGGAAATCTTACAGATAGGCAAGTCCTATCCCAATATTGATCAGTGGTTCCAAATTAATAATACCTACTGCAGTAGGGAAGAAAAAAAAAAACACACTCCCGGTATCTCTTTTTAAATTATATTCTGAATTTTTTTATACATTGTTTTTTATACACATAAATATACTACATAAATGTTATGCATCTGCCCTTGATGACGTCATAGCCAACGAAACGCGTTGGACATGGCTGGATGTCTTGATGTCATTGCGCATGCATGCTACTGGGGACTTAGTATTCTGGGAGTTGTGGTTTTATACTAGGGCGCTGTATATGCAGCCCATTTATGTAAGTGTTTTTAAATGTAATAACAAAGCATTTAACTTGGATTGCACACTATTGGGAGCATGTCACTCTTCTGGAGGAGAATTGGAGACATGAGCTGTGGCGTTTACTTTTGCCGTTACCTTATAGATTGCATTAACCAAGTGCTGTCTGACTTCTCATGTGAGAATCACACATCCTCTGCGTGTTATATGGTGGAGGACATGGGGTGTATACTTACTGTATATGCATTTTCCAAAGTATTGAATGAATAAATATAGACATTAAACACCAAGACTGCATCTTCTGAATTCATGGCCTTCGCCTACTGTCAGAAACCATGTATCAGACTGAGACAGAAGTACAGTTAAATCACACTTGTTTACTACTAATAAAAAAAGGTAAACAGAGTAAACGTAGTCAAAACATAGCCAGAGTTCAGGAACCTGAACAGATAGTCAGACAAGCCAAAAAGTCAGGGAGCCAGAGAGGAGCATAATAGAACAGCAAGCAGGATCTGGAACCAGAAGGAATGTCAGCCAAGCAAGTCTTTAACAGGAACACAGTAGAGCGTCTCTAGAGATGTGACCAAGGCAAAGGTAGAAATCATCTAAACTGAACGGCTTAAGTAGGCAGGACTGACGAGCAGGCTATCATCAACAGGTGAGTTGGAGCTGGCAATTAGCGGACAGCTGAGTGGCCAGCTTTGAGAAGGAAGAGCTGAGCCCAGCCCTGACAGCATGTAAAAGTCAGCCGACGTATATAAAAAAATCAGCCTATCAGTTTGCCATGTCCCAGATAAACTTCCTGTAGTCTCATATATGTGCAACATTTGTTTCCCTTTTCAGCACATCCTATTCAAGTTGTACAGTATATGTGTATGTCATGTCTGGAGGAAACCAGGCTCCGCTCATCACCTGGCCAATACCATCCCTACAGTGAAGCATGGTGGTGGCAGCCTCATATTGGGGATGTTTTTCATGAGCAGGAACTGGGGGACTAATCAGGACCGGGGAAAAGATCACTACAGCAATGTACAGAGACATTTTTGATGAAAACCTGGTTGAGGACAACGACCCTAAGCACACGACCAAGATAACAAAGGAGTGGCTATGGAACAACTCTGTGAATGTCCTTGAGTGGCCCAGCCAGAGCCCAGACATGAACCCGATTGAACATCTCTGGAGAGATCTGAAAATGACTGTGCACCGACGCTCCCCATCCAACCTGATGGAGCTTGAGATGTCCTGCAAAGAAGAATGGGAGAAACTGCCCAACAAAAATAGGTGTGCCAAGCTTGTAGCATCATATTCAAAAAAACTCGAGGCTGTAATTGGTGCCAATGGTGCTTCAACAAAGTATTGAGCAAAGGCTGTGACTACTTATGTACATGTGATTTTTTTTTATTTTTTTATTTTATTTATTTTTAATAAATTTGCAAAGATTTCAAACAAACTTCTTTCACGTTGTCATTATGGGGTACTGTTTGTAGAATTTTGAGGAAAATAATGAATTTAATCCATTTTGGAATAAGGCTGCAACCTAACAAAATGTGGGAAAAGTGAAGCGCTGTGACTACTTCCTGGATGCACTGTACTGTATAACAGTGTCGATGTGCAAATCCTGAAACCTTCCCCATCGGCAAAATACAATGATCAGTGTTGCCGGCTATAGACGGCTGCACTGATCGTCCAGGAAAAACTCGACAGGAGGGTTTCACTCAAGTTGATTGATAGAGCCAACCAGCTAGCCCAACCAAATAGCCCAGACATTGATTTAAATTCAGCCAATCCCTGCTGGACCAGATCAATTTCAATCCATATATGGCTGGCTTTACTTCCTGTTGTATCTCTGAGCCAGTAAAGGAAAATTTCTCTGAAGGAACACAGATATATAAAAAACATTGCCAGTGGTCTCTCCCATCCCCGACTCTACCCAACACAAGAAAACTATTTAAAGTATAACTAAAGACAAAACTTTTTTTCAGTTTTTAAATAGAGTGGAGAGGAATTAGAACACCTGTCAGTTTTTATTGCTGTCTGCGTCCCCGGTAAGGAGATTCACCGTCTCCATTTGTCCTTATCATTGAAAGTGAAAGTACAAGAAAATCACAAATTTTGGGTTGTCCCCAGAAAAGGAATAGAGGGGAAATCTTCCAATGGAGACACTAGTTCTGGGGACTTGGGGTCCCGAAGGAACTCCCTTAATTTGCAGGGATTCCCTCTCACTTCCTGTTTGGCTATGTGACAGGAAGTGAAGTGAAATCTCCTCAATGGGACACGGATGGTGAAAACAAAATCTGACAGGGGTTATATTTCTCCCTTCTTCTATTAAAATTGAAAAAAAAATATTTGCCTTTAGTTCTACGTTAACTTTGCATACCTCTCTGTATTTAACCGTGTAATTAACTTGTTGACACAGCATGGAGTAAGGAGGCGAGGAATTCTGAATAGGGGGGTGTGCTGAAAAAGTCTCTATGATTATAAATCGCTGGTTTACAAAAGCTTCTCCCTTTTTATCTTTTTCAACAATTTGGTAATTTTGTAGGTACTGTGAGTTTTTGGCTTCAATCCAATGCATATTTATGCCAGTGTTTCATTGCTCATTTTTATTTATTTATTTTTGCCTTTTTGCTTTAGGTAAAGGTAATTATAAACATTTAGCTGTATTTCAATTAAATTTAATTTAAGAATTTATAATGGGAAAGAAAAAATACTTTTGATATATCAAATAATTACAAACACCACCTGTTGTACCTTATTTTGCAGCATACAGATGAAAATAAACTAAAAATAAACTAAAAAATTATATATCTATGCCATTATTTCACTTCTGATTTTAATGTTTTTGCTTGTTTGCTTTAGACACAGGCAATTGTATACATTTAGCTGTATTGCAATTAAATAAACATTTAGGATTTTATGACGGGAAAGAATACATACTTTTGATATTTCAAATAATTCCAAACACCACCTGCTGTACCTTATTGTGCCGCAATTTAAAGCTGAATCCCAGGCAAATACCTACACAGATGAAAAAAATTTAAATAAAATAATATATATATATATATATATATATATATATATATATATATATATACATACTGCTTCTCTCTCTCCTAGTCTAAGCTCCGCTGTCTAGGGGATTGCAAGAGACTTATACCAAGTCATATTCAAGTACTTAAAGTGGTTGCAAAGGAAGAAGTTGTTTTTTTTATCTTAACCACTTGCCACCCGCCCATTGTAAATAGACGTCGGCAAAGTGGTTGTCATATCCTGACTGGACGTCATAGGACGCCCTCGGGATTTAGAGCCGCTGCGCGCCCCCGGGAGCGCGCATCGCAGCGATCGTTGTTGCGGGGTGTCAGTCTGACACCCCGCAACTACGATCTTGGTAAAGAGTCTCCGACTGAGACTCTTTACCACGTGATCAGCCGTGTCCAATCACGGCTGATCACAGTGTAAATAGGAAGAGCCGGTGATCGGCTTTTCCTCACTTGCGTCTGTCAGACGCGAGTAGAGGAGAGCCAATCGGCTGCTCCTCTGACTGGGGGTGTCTGTGCTGAATGATTATCAGCACAGCCCCCCGAGGATGCCCACACTGGACCACCAGGGATGTGCAGCACAAGGTATGCCACCTAGACCACCAGGGATGACACACAGTGCCTACAATGGATGCCAATCAGTGCCCACAATGGATGCCAATCAGTGCCCACAATGGGCATCACTGATTGGCATGCATTATTGTTTGGCACTGATTGGCATCCATCAATACAAAACAATGCTGCCTATCAGTGCCCATCCGTGCCACCTATCAGTGCCCATCCGTGCCACCTATCAGTGCCCATCCGTGCCACCTATCAGTGCCCATCCATGCCCATCTGTGCTGCCCATCCATGCCCATCTGTGCCGCCTATCCATGCCCATCTGTGCTGCCTATCCATGCCCATCCGTGCCGCCTATCCATGCCAATCCGTGCCAGCTATCAGTGCCAATTTGTACCACATATCAGTGCCCATCCGTGTCACCCATCCGTGTCGCCCATCCGTGTCGCCCATCAATGTCGCCCATCAGTGCCCATCAGTGCTGCCTATCAGTGCCCATCAATGCCACCTCAGTGCCACCTCATTGGTGCCCATCAGTGCCCATCAGTGTAGCCCCATCAGTGAAGGAGAAAACTTACTTATTTACAAAGTTTTGAAACTGAAACAAAAAAAAACATATTTTTTTTCAAAATTTTGCTTAGCAAAAAATAAAAACCGCAGAGGTGATCAAATAACACCAAAAGAAAGCTCTATTTGTGGGAAAAAATGATAAAAATGTCATTTGGGTACAGTGTAGCATGACCGCGCAATTGTCATTCAAAGTGTGACAGCGCTGAAAGCTCAAAATTGGTCTGGGCAAGAAGGTGTTTAAGTGCCCTGTATTGAAGTGGTTAATGCATTAAGATAAAAAAACCTTCTGTGTGCTGCTTGCCCACTCCCCCCCCCAATCCTTACCTGAGCTCCCTCCCAATCCAGTGATGTCCACAAGTGCCTTTGCTGTCTGGGATTCTCCCTCCTAATTGGCTGAGACACAGCAGCGGTGCCATTGGCTCGCTGCTGTCAATCAAAGTCAGTTAGCCAATGAAGAGAGAGAGGGGGCAGGGCCGTATGGCGGATCCATGTCTGAATGGATACAGGGGGCTTCTGCTTGGCTTGGGTACCCCCATAGCAAGCTGCTTTCTGTGGGGGCACTCGACAGGAGGGAGGGACAAGGAGCGTGGCGAGGGACCCAAGAAGAGGATAATCTAGGCTGCTCTGTGCAAAACCAACTTTTACTGTATACTAACAGGCTGTGGGTGGATCCAGGATGACATGGGCTCAGAGAAAGTGGGTTGAACAATTCTCGATATTAGACTGAGAACATCTAGTGGCAGAAAAAAAGTACTGCAGGGAAAATTTTGATTGTGAATATTTCAGCAAAAGCCAGTTCTGTTATTTTATTTTTTAAGGGCTATTCATTTCAAAATTATGTTTTTGGGGCGAGAGCTCAGCTTTAATGATTCATTTGTGAATACAGAATTGTATTATTTTGCGTCTTTTATATTTGCCTGTAGTTCAGCTTTTAACACAATCCCAGTTGGTGCCTTTGCCGAACAATAAATAAAACCTAAATCCACGTCTCTATAGAAGACATCTAAGATTCTTTCATTGTTGTCTCTGTTGCGGCTACTTCACTCATCTCCCTTAATGAGAAAACAGCTTAATTATAACTCCAATGAATCCGCAGCAAAGTACGCTCCCAACGTCTGAACCCACATTGATGTTGTTCGCTTTCTCGTCTTCGGTGATTATATACCTGTGGAAAAGAAATAAAAAATTCAGGGAATTTTATTTTGGCTGTAACCTGAACTATCTTGGAGCAATTACAGTGAGGACTCGGGAACTTCCATTAAACCCAATCAGCGCTAACAAGCTTTTGAATTTTCTTCATCAGTGTCACTCTGGGAATGGTTTCAACATTCTTTGTAATTAAGTTCCTTTTAAAGTAATTCCATCGTAGAAAAATAATACAATTATGAATTATTTTCAACACGCAGTCTATGTTTTTGTCATTTAATATATCATATATTTTTCATCATGGTGTACAGCCCTTTTAATTCCGCCTTTAATTGATTTTCTGAGCCTTTAATTGACGCTTATGTGGGATTGCATATGAAGCTGTTTGGATTTTTTTTTTTTTTTTTTTTAAAAAGCCGTATGGCATTAATATGAATTTTGCAACTCAATCAATGGTGCATTGTAAGCAAAAAAGGCTGATTAAAACATTGTATTGCAAATATATATTGACATAGCATATGGTAAGGCATAAATCTTGGAAGCCATCGATGTCTACAAAAATACAATATTTAATAACGTGCATATACAATGGGATGCAAACATAGCAGGAGTCCGATGTATAGTAAAATGGTACTGTATATGTATTTCCCAGCTTAAATTGTATCTAAACCCAAAAACTAAGAAATTGAATGTGTTGCAGCTGACTAGTCCTTATACGGCGTACACACGGTAGGAATTTCCGATGGAAACAGTCCGATGGGAGCTTTTCATCGGATTTTCCGACCGTGTGTATGCCCAACGGTCTTTTTCTGTCGGAATTTCCGACGGACTTTAGATTGAGAACCTGTTCTCAATTTTTCCGACGGAAAACCTTTCTATCGGATTTTCCGATCGTGTGTATGCAATTCCGACATGCAAAATTCCGACGCATGCTCGGAAACAATTCGACGCATGCTCGGAAGCATTAAACTTCCCTTTTATAGTGCTGTCGAACGTGTTTTATGCCGCTGTGTTACAGACCGTCGGAATTTGACAGTTTGAGCGAAATTCCGTTGGAATTCCGACGGGAAAACCATCAGAGCTTTTTCCGATGAGAATTCCGACCGCGTGTATGCGGCATTAGACATGGAAGTCTTGTAAGTTTTCTTTGTTCTGGCTAAGAACATTTTCGGTGAGTACAGAAAATACCAGATAATTACAGTAGGTGCCCCTGATATTGTGTTTCCAGCGCGATCCTGTCATGCTGGTTCCCGGCGTCAGGCTTCTCTAACCAGCGCGATCCCGTCGCGCTGGTTCCCGCGCTGGCTGCAATAGGAAAATGTCACATTTTCCTATAGTAGTGAGCGAGAGAGATCAGCGACAACGTCGCCTCTCTAATGAGACCTGCATGCCTTCAGGAGCATACCAGGCCCTTAGGTCTGGTAGGGATTTTAAGGGGAACCCCCATACGCCGAAAAAATGGCATGGGGTCCCCCCAAAATCCATACCAGACATCTATCTGAGCACGCAGCCTGTCCGGTAAGGAAAGGGGGTGGGGACGAGCGATCGGTTCCCCCCCTGAGCAGTACCAGGCCGTGTTCCCTCAACATGGGGGGGGTGGGTGCTTTGGGGGAAGGAGGACGCCCTGCGGCCCCCCCCCCCCACCCCAAAGCACCTTGTCCCCATGTTGATGAGGACAAGGGCCTCTTCCCGACAAACCTGACCGTTGGTTGTCGGGGTCTGCGGGCGGGGGGCTTATCGGAATCCGGGAGCCCCCTTTAATAAGCGTTGGCTCGGTCTTCTGTTGCTGTCGCCGCCGCCTTCTTCTCCTTCTTCTTTTCTTCTTCTTCCTTCTGATGTTGACACTAAGCTCTCTCTGGCCGCAATGGCAGGGACGCGTTGTGCGGCGACTTATATAGGTATAAGGGGAGGGGTCACCGGGTGACGTCACATGGTGACCCCACCCCTTATGATGTCACAGTCCCAGCATCCTCGGGACTGTGACATCATAAGGGGGGTCACCATGTGACATCACCCGGTGACCCCACCCCTAGCTAGCAAAAGAGCAGAAGATATCGGAGGAGTCCGGCGAGAAGACCCCCCAAGACGGAAGAAGACCCCGGAGCTGTCTAATAAAGTATTTTAAAAACTTGTGTTGTGTTTTTTTTATTTACATTTTTTTCACCAGGTGAATGGGTAGTGGTACATCGTACCCCATACTCATTCACATAGGGTCGGGGCCGGTATCTGCGGGCCCCCTTTTTAAAGGGGGCTCCCGATTCCGATAAGCCCCCCGCCCGCAGACCCCGTCAACCAACGGCCAGGGTTTTCGGGAAGAGGCCCTTGTCCTCATCAACATGGGGATAAGGTGCTTTGGGGTGGGGGGGGCCGCAGGGCGCCCCCTTCCCCCAAAGCACCCACCCCCCATGTTGAGGGCACGCGGCCTGGTATGGCTTAGGAGGGGGGGCACTCACTCGTCCCCACCCCATTTCCTGACCGGCCGGGTTGCGTGCTCGGATAGGGTCTGGTATGGATTTTGGGGGGACCCCCACGCCGTTTTTTTTTTTTCGGCGTAGGGGGTTCCCCTTAAAATCCCTACCAGACCTAAGGGCCTGGTATGCCTCTGAAGGGGGAACCCATGCCGTTTTTTTTTTTTTACTTAAAATTTGGCGTGGAGTTCTCCCTTAAGATTCATACCAAATACAGTGCCTGGTATTGGCAGGAATCCAATTTGGATCCCCGCACCAGTATGAACCCAGCCTCAATGTCAGCGATTGTTTCTCACTTATCGGGAAAGGAAAAGAAACATTTTTCCTTTCCCAATGCGAGCCGGCTCGTCGCTGGCTCCCGCGACGGGGCTCGCAGGGTGTCAATCTCACCGATAAAAGCGGCGAGATTGACACAATATCGCTGGCACCTACTGTATACCAGAAATATAGCATCTATGTAGCTTTCTGTGAATATATTTAAAATCACAAAGCTACACTATATTACCAAAAGTATTGGGACACCTGCCGTTACACGCACATGAACTTTTTTTTAAATCAAAAATCGTTTATTAATAAATTGCTCATATAAAACATACAATTAATGCAGTAGAAAAGTAAAAAAAAGACAGTACATACAGAATATCTCTTTTTGAGCATCCGTATTATCTCAGCAATAACAGAAGATGGTTCAGATAGTAAATTTCTTTTTTACCCCCCCCCCCCCCAAACTCCGCAAAACACCAACCAGCACTTTCGACCCATCACAATAGAACAGTATTAGAAATTTCTTTAGCCAACGATTAAGGCAGAGTCTAGTGCATAACCTTTGGACGTGATTAAACCTGTGTTTTCTACCGCTCTCTCTCTCTCGTCCCCCCCCCCCCCACATATCAACTGTCAACGTCTACAGAAGGAGCCTGTCTATTACCAGTTGTGGTGGGTCAAGGCTATGGTCATCCAGCCATGGTTGCCAAATGAGATCAAATTTTGTCGCAGCCTTCCCTGAGAGACATGAAATTTAATGCCATCCCAGCCTTAGTCTGTAGGGTTCAATATTGAGTTAGCCCACCCTTTACAGCTAAAACAGCTTCAACTCTTCTGGGAAGGCTGTCCACAAGGTTTAGGGATGTGTCTATGGGAATGTTTGACCATTCTTCCAGAAGCGCATTTGTGAGGTCAGGCACTGATGTGGACAAGAAGGACTGGCTCACAGGCTCAGCTCTAATTTATCCCAAAGGTGTTCTATCAGGTTGAGGTCAGGACACTGTGCAGGCCAGTCAAGTTCTTCCACCCCAAACTCACTCATCCATGTCTTTATGAAACTTGCTTAATGCACTGGTCCAAATCATTTGTTGGAGGGGGGATTATGGTGTGGGGTTGTTTTTCAGAGGTTGGGCTTGGCCCCTTAGTTCCAGCGAAGGGAACTCTTAAGGCAACATCCAACATTTTGGAAAATGTCATGCTCCCAACTTTGGGAGGAACAGTTCGGGGATGGCCCCTTCCTGTTCCAACATGACTGCACACCAGTGCACAAATAAGGTCCATAAAGACATGGATGAGCGAGTTTGGGATGGAGGAACTTGACTGGCCTGCACAGAGTCCTGACCTCAACCCAATAGAACACCTTTGGGATGAATTATAGTGGAGACTGCGAGCCAGGACTTCTTGTCCACATAATGCCTGACCCCAGAAATGCACTTCTTGAAGGATGGTCAAACATTCCCATAGACACACTTTTAAACCTTGTGGACAGCCTTCCTAGAAAAGGTTTTTTGAACCCTACGGACTAAGAATGGGATGCCATTAAAGTGCATGTGTGTGTGTAAAGGCAGGTGTCCCAATACTTTGGGTAATATAGTGTGTATATACAGTATCTCTCAAAAGTGAGTACACCCCTCACATTTTTGTAAATATTTTATTATATCTTTTCATGTGACAACACTGAAGAAATTACACTTTGCTACAATGTAAAGTATAACAGTGTAAATTTGCTGCCCAAAATAACTCAACACACAGCCATTAATGTCTAAACCGCTGGCAACAAAAGTGAGTACACCCCTGCGTGAAAATGTCCAAATTAAGCCCAAAGTGTCAATATTTTGTGTGGCCACCATTATTTTCCAGCACTGCCTTAACCCTCTTGGGCATGGAGTTCACCAGAGCTTCACAGGTTGCCACTGGAGTCCTCTTCCACTCTATGACCAGCTATAACATCCACTCACTACTTTACATTGTAGCAAAGTATCATTTCTTCAGTGTGGTCACATGAAAAGATATAATAAAATATTTACAAAAATGTGAGGGGTGCACTCACTTTTGTGAGATACTGTGTGTGTGTGTGTATATATATATATATATATATATATATATATATATATATATATATCATCAGGGTATTTCCCGCTGTAACTCATTCCTGCCCGAAAACCTTTGTCTTTCGGACGCCTAGGCCCAAATGCATTGGGATTCTGACTCATTACATGATCCTCTTCATCAGGTTAACCTCTCCTGTCCAAGGAGTGCATTGCTCCTGCATTTTCTTTTTTTAACAATAGATTTTTATTGATACAGTATGTAATTATAATTAAAATTATAACATAGATGAACAATAAGCAAAAAAAAAAAAAAAAAATTACCATGTAAGTCAGTCTCGTCATTTTGAGACATTCTAGCATAACTACAAATATCAGCTGGGCTGGGGGGCAGAGTGGCAATTGCCCCCCAGGCCGCCCTAACTTACGTTGAAAACGGCCGGCGCCCGCTACCCGCTGCTATTTTTACGGCTGCAGCGGTCGGCCACTGTTGCATTTCAGGAGTTGTAGTCCACATTCAAGCTCCCAAGCAGCGCAGAGGAGACTACAACCCCCAGAGACCAGAGTCTTGTAGGCAGGGTGCTCGTGACTGGATCGGGCTGGGTGCTGGCTTGCGCTGGCCGTGGCGTGCAACCTGAGCTGCCAGGTAGGAGACCCTGACACCCCCAGCTGACCCCCCCCCCCCCCCATACACCCCATTTACCCTGCCCCAGTGATCAGGCTGCATTGGATGGACACTGGTGAGGCTGCATTGATGGGCACTGATGAGGCGACATTGATGGGCACTGATCAGGCTGCATTGAGGGGCACTGGTGAGGCTGCATTGAAAAAACAGCTGGGCATGGATGGTGAGCTGATTCGGTGGTCCAATGGGCCACTTGACTGGACTCCCCCCCCCCCCCCCACCCAGGCCTAAAGCTGCCAGCCCTCCCCTGGTGCTTCCATACAAATGTGAACATCATGTTCTGATCTTTATTTGGGGAATTTTATTTTGTATATAGAGTGTTTATGTGGTGAGTTTACACTTTTCATTGAACAGAGTTTGGATAACACAGGGTTAAACGGAAAGGTCATAAATGAACTGCACATTATCTGGACAGAATGCTTGGGGAGATAGTGATGTGTTCCTGCTTAGGAGATGTATGTTAGCTTGGGGGGCTAAAAACTCTGCAGGGCTCCAACACACACTCGCTGCTATTCCAACCCTTCACATATTTCCACATAAACTTCCCTCCTGGCATTAAACTTTGCCAGGTATTGTGCTCAGCTTACCACCCCAAACTGATGATGTTCCTCCCTCAGCTCACCTCTCTCCCTGCATGTCCTGTGAGCAGAATAGCTGGGCTCCTCCTCTGGGTTCTCTCATCATATGGCACTGAAGATAGAGGAGGGGGGGGGGGGTGATTCAGCGGGACACACAGAGCAAATAGGCAGGAGACTGGGGGGGGGGATGAGGAGACAGAAAATCAGGAGGGGCCGGCGGGGAGGAGCGCATCACGAGAGGTCTGACTAAATACAATCTCTTAGCAGCAGGGACCTGATCTACCTGTCAGCTAGCCTTGATTGACGGGTAGATCGAAGAGGAAGCTGTCATGGGGTCCCATACTGGCAATGCCTGAATGGTCAGTCCACCCCTGGTGTGCGGCACTTACTATTGCGAGCTGTGTCGGCGGCTGCTGGTGTATCACCTGCCACACAGCTCGCATACTTCAAAGTCTTGCAGGGCGCAGCTGCTAACGGGAACCGAGTTCCTGTTGAGGAAAAAGTACAGGAACTCCGTTCCCATCCGTTCCCGCAGGACTTGAGCCCTGAATATAGTATAGGAATCAATAAGGGAACAACATGTGAGCTACTAAATAGACAGACTCCTGCATTTTCTATGGTTTCCTTTAGCTGTATGTATTGTTTGGGTACCCTGAGTATCCATTCCCTGTTCACAGGCTGTTTCTGTAATCGTTAAATTACTTTGTAAGACATTTTTGGAATTGCATTTCATTCATGTACTATGCTTAACCACTTAAGCCCTGGAACATTTGGCTGGCCAAAGACCAGAGCACTTTTTGCGATTCGGCACTGCGTCGCCTTAACTGACAATTGCACGTGCGATGTGGTTCCCGAACAAAATTGACGTCCTCTTTTCCCCACAAATAGAGCTTTCTCTTGGTGGTATTTGATCACCTCTTCTTTTTTTTTTTTTGCGCGCTAAACAAAAAAAAGCGTAAATTTTGAAAAAAACATTTTTTACTTTTTGCTATAATACATATCCCCAAAAATATTTAAAAAATTGTTTTTTTCCATCAGTTTAGGCCGATGCGTATTCTTCTAAATATTTTTTGTTAAAAAAAAAAATCGCAATAACCGTTTATTGATTGGTTTACGCAAAAGTTATAGCGTCTACAAAATAGGGGATAGTTGTATGGCATTTTTATTAATAATGTTTTTTTTTTTTACTAGTAATGTCAGTGATCTGCGATTTTTATCGTGACTGCGACATTATGGCAGACAGTAAATCAATGTGTGGTGTTGCGCTCCCAGGATATGTGCTAGAAAGTCAGGTAGGGATGACAGTGGTGAGTAATAAGGGGTATCGGGGGTCTTACTGGAATTCAATAAATATGCATATAAATTATATAAAATGTATAAACAATAAATGCAATAGTGACTGATGTGCATAAAAACGCTAAAACCAGGTGGGATAAAATAAAGTTGAATGTGATAAACGTGCTGAAGTGTGCTATAAAATCACAATAGAAGTGCACAGTAATTTATGGATCGCATAGCCACTGAGCAATGTTCCAGTGGAAATAAAACAGGTTAAAAAAGTGTCTAAATAAATTCGGGGTACAAAAGAAAAAATACAGCAGATAAATACATATAAAATCGCAGAAAAGATTCCAAAATCGCATAGAATTCCCAGAATCGCATAAAGTTTCAAAATCGCAGAGACTGCGTTAAACGATCAAAATCGCATTCAGGTTCAAGACATATAAAAGTGTAGTGCCTATAGGTAAAATAAGATAGAACGGTGATGCTGCAATACAATGCAGTGGTGGTGCTTTCTGCGACTCTTGCAGGAGCAGGTGCAGCGTGAAGAAATGGTTGGTGCTGGTAGATTTTAAATATAGTGACACTGTGACTGCAATCGTGATTGCTTGGTGCTCTGTGCTGTGGTACTTCGGTGAGTAGAAGGCACCCGTAGGTGCCCTAAATGGTTACCTTACTGCTGTAAGGTAAACGGCATTGGATAAACACCAGGGAGGTGTATGGCCACTCCAGAGGGGGATTTACAGGTCTGGTCTGCAGCTTTTCCTTCTGTGACAGGTGGGGGCTGGATACCACTTCGTTTGCAGGGAACATTCAGCAATCGTCACTCATAATGATAGAAGGGGGAAGGAGACGGAGGACTATATGGTGTAGTATTTCTCGTCACGTGACGGTGACGACACGCGTAGGACAAACGGACACCGGAAGTGACGTTCAGACGCGAGCCAGCCGCTCGTTTTCCTACCCTGATCCCCAGCTGTTTTTTAAATGTGAGTTTGTTATCTTTATACAAATGTTAAATAAACACTTGGTTTGAGAAATACTACACCATATAGTCCTCCGTCTCCTTCCCCCTTCTATCATTATGAGTGACGATTGCTGAATGTTCCCTGCAAACGAAGTGGTATCCAGCCCCCACCTGTCACAGAAGGAAAAGCTGCAGACCAGACCTGTAAATCCCCCTCTGGAGTGGCCATACACCTCCCTGGTGTTTATCCAATGCTGTTTACCTTACAGCAGTAAGGTAACCATTTAGGGCACCTACGGGTGCCTTCTACTCACCGAAGTACCACAGCACAGAGCACCAAGCAATCACGATTGCAGTCACAGTGTCACTATATTTAAAATCTACCAGCACCAACCATTTCTTCACGCTGCACCTGCTCCTGCAAGAGTCGCAGAAAGCACCACCACTGCATTGTATTGCAGCATCACCGTTCTATCTTATTTTACCTATAGGCACTACACTTTTATATGTCTTGAACCTGAATGCGATTTTGAACGTTTAACGCAGTCTCTGCGATTTTGAAACTTTATGCGATTCTGGGAATTCTATGCGATTTTGGAATCTTTTCTGCGATTTTATATGTATTTATCTGCTGTATTTTTTCTTTTGTACCCCGAATTTATTTAGACACTTTTTTAACCTGTTTTATTTCCACTGGAACATTGCTCAGTGGCTATGCGATCCATAAATTACTGTGCACTTCTATTGTGATTTTATAGCACACTTCAGCACGTTTATCACATTCAACTTTATTTTATCCCACCTGGTTTTAGCGTTTTTATGCACATCAGTCACTATTGCATTTATTGTTTATACATTTTATATAATTTATATGCATATTTATTGAATTCCAGTAAGACCCCTGATACCCCTTATTACTCACCACTGTCATCCCTACCTGACTTTCTAGCACATATCCTGGGAGCGCAACACCACACATTGATTTACTCCATTGATTTCTTGGGTACAGTTTGACCCCCCGGTGTTGCTGCATACCTTTCCCCCAAACCCCCCCCCCTCCCCCCCCCCACTTTGGTCACCACTTAGTATATTAGCGCGGAAATACCAATACCTTCACATTATGGCAGACAGATCGGACACTTTTGTAGCGCTATTTTGGGACCATTCACATTTATACAGCGATTAAAAATGCACTGATTACTGTGTAAATGTGACTGGCAGTGAACTGGGTTAACCAGTAGGGGGCGCTGCAGGGGTTATTATTGGCTTAGACTCTCTGGGTCATTTCTCCTTTTCTCATGTACCTGTTTTATTTCAGTAAAATTATTTGTGGGGAAAAAAAAAAAAATATATATATATATATATATATATATATATATATATATATATATATATATATATATATAGATAGTGATCCAGTTTGTGAAATGTTGTACTAGACATGTGCACAACAAAAAAATTGGTTTATTTTCGTTTCGTTTTTTTCGTTTCCGTTGATTCATAACGATTCGTACATTCGTAAGTCGTCAGCGTTCGAATTCGTAACGATTCGTACCTTTGTAAGAGTTATTTTTCGTTGATTCGTTTTTTCGTTAGTTTAATTTTCGTTTATTCGTTTATTCGAAATTCGGACGCATTCGTATTTATTCATACATTCGTAACATTCGTAGATTCGTAATCGGAGCATAATTCATAATTTTATGTAATGTGTATGCTATTATTACATTTTAATAATTTACAAATCGAAAAAAAAAGTATCGAATCGAAAAAAAAAGTATCGAATCGAAAAAAAAAGTTTCGAATGTACGAATTTTCTCGTTCAATCTATTCGAAGCACGTTAAGCAGCACCATTGTAAGAGACACGGAAAATTACGAATCGAAAAAAAAAAAGTTACGAATGTACAAATTTTTTCGTTCAATCCATTCGAAGCACGTTAAGCAGCGCCATTGTAAGAGACACGGAAAATTACGAATCGAAAAAAAAAAAGTTACGAATGTACGAATTTTTTCGTTCAATCCATTCGAAGCACGTTAAGCAGCGCCATTGTAAGAGACACGGAAAATTACCAATTCAACACAAAAAAAAGTTACGAATGTACGAATTCTTTCGTTCAGTTTCGTTGTTCCTTTTTTTTTTTTTTTCGGATTTTCTTCATTCGTACGTTCGTTATTTCTAATTTGTTTTTTTCGGATTTTCGTTGTTTTTCTGATTCGTTCGATTCGAGAGATTCGTTAATCGTATTTGTACGATTCGAACGATTCGTTATTCAGATTCGTTCGATTCGAAAGATTCGTTCATTCGTATGAAAACGAACGAACGAAAAAAACGAAAAAAAAACGAAAAACGAAAAAAAACTAAACGAATTGCACATGTCTATGATGTACCTCCATCCTGAAACAACAATACATTCCACGTGCCCATGGGACTTTAAATGAGGTACTACACAAACAATAAAATAATTAAATGAAAATACTTGAGTATTGGGATGAGTTTGATATTGGCATTTGATTGTTTGTTATTCTGTGGAATTTTAACATCAATATTTGTGAATAAGCTATGGAACTCCAGTTAAAAATTAAAGTAGTTCATCTAGTTCATAGAGGCATGTCCTATATATAATTGTCTTATTAAATAGGAAAAAAAAAAAACTTTTAATTTAATTATATTATTGTTTGTGTTGTACCTCATTTAAAGATCCATTGGGCACTTGGAATGTATTGTACAATAGACCACAGTGTCTATACTGGGAGAGACTTTGACAAAGCAAAAGATCATAAACAGCTTTTCATTGATCTCTTGGTATACCCTTAAAACTCGCTCCAATGACCTTCTGGTCCACCTTTAATCCACCTTTAGGTTGTTCATGTTGACACTTATGCCTCGTACACTAAATCGTATTGTTGGCCAACAAAACCGTCCGAAGGGCGTTGGTCCAAACTTGTCTTGCATACACACGGCCACAGAATTGTTGGCCAACAAATACCAACGAAGTGATGTACTATGTTGTTTTTCAGCTCTTTAGCGCCACCCTTTGGTCTCCTTCTGCTAATTTCGTGTTAGTAGAAGTTTGGTGAGTGTTGATTCGCACTTTTCATTTTGCGCTTTTCATTTAGTTTCTGAACGGCCGTTCGTCAACCAGCCATGTTGCGGAATCAGATGAGAAAATGTGTTATTTATTATTGGCCTTGGAGTTATTGCTTTGACATAATTTTTTTGGTTGAATAATAATGATTTGATTTGGTATATATTCTATATTTTTGGATGCATAGAATGCACTTTTTGGTTAAGTTCTATTGGCAGATAGCATGTTTAATTTTATTTGTTTTCTTTTTTTAATGCACAATAAAAAAAATTGTATAGAATAATACTTGGCTATGTGTTTTACTTCAAATGACAGTTTGGGAGTCGGCAGTTACATTTTATAAAATACAATGTAAACTTGACAAGGGACACCAACATAGTTGTATCTTTGATCTTAAAAACTACAGGATAATGGTGTTGTGGTAATTTGCGCAAATAAAAAAAAATAAACATAATAATATTATTCTTGATATCACTAGAAAAAAAAAGCCTTTGAAAATTTGTTTTCAATAACTCCATCAGTATCACCAGCAAAGAAGCTTCATTATTATCCCATTATAGAAGAAGAGAATTGTGCGCTGCATTTCCAGATTTCATAATTTGCCGCGTCACGAATGTTAATTCTCCATTACAAACGCTAGTTTACAAGACCGACCGCTTCTGGCTCTTCCTTGCTTCCGAGCATGCATGTTTGTACTTTGGACTTTTGTCCGACGGACTTGTGTACACACAATCGGAAAATCCGACAACAGAGATTTGTCCACGGTACATTTTTAAACCTGCGATCAAACATTTGTCCATGGAAAATCCAACAACAATTGTCCGATGGAGCGTACACACGGTCAGATTTTCCTGCCAACAGCCTGTCATCACACATTTCCCGTCGGAAAATCCGATCGCGTGTACGAGGCTTTAGGATGTTGTCTACCCGCCACTGAACATTTTTCTTGTTTTCTTTTGTATGCCGGTATCCCACTAATACCTTAACCATCTGAGATCCGCGCTATAGCCGAATGATGGCTACAGCGCGGATCTACATTGCCGGGACTACGTCCTATGACGTCGTCCCATGCACGAGCGGCCTGCAGTCTGTGAGACTCGATCCTGACCCCTTACCACATGATCAGCTGTCAGCCAATGACAGCTGATCATGTGATATCAACAGAGCTGGTAATCGGCTATTTTTCCTCCTCGCACTGACAGCGCAAGGAGAAAAAAAAAGCTGATCAGCTGCGGCAGTGAGAGGGACATTAGTCGCGATCACTGCGATATGCCCCGGGTCCACGGTGCCCATCTGTGCCCTCTACAAGTGCCGCCTACCAGTGCCCACCAGATCCACCTGTCAGTGCCCACAGTGCCACCTGTCAGTGCCCACAATGCCATCTGTCAGTGCCCACAGTGCCATCTGCCAGTGGCCACAGTGCCATTTGTCAGTGCCACCTGTCAGTGCCCACAATAAGGGCCTGAACAGTGCTGCACATCAGTGTCACCTACCAGTGCCCATCAGTGCCAACTATCAGTGCCCATCATTGCCATCTATCAGTGCCATCTATCAGTGCCCATCATTTCCATCTATCAGTGCCATATATCAGTGCCCATCCGTGCCACCCATCTGTGCCACCCATCAGTGCCATCTTATCTGTGCCCATCAATACCGACTTATCTGTCACCATCAGTGCCGCCTTATCTGTGCCCATCAGTGCAGCCTATCAGTGCCCATCAGTGCAGCCTATCAGTGCCCACCAGTGCCGCCTCATCAGCGCATATCAATTAAGCAGAAAAATTACCTGTTTGCAAAATTTTATAACA
This sequence comes from Lithobates sylvaticus, assembly GCA_028564925.1. Classification (NCBI taxonomy): domain Eukaryota; kingdom Metazoa; phylum Chordata; class Amphibia; order Anura; family Ranidae; genus Lithobates; species Lithobates sylvaticus. The sequence goes on from CM053031.1 coordinate 36,400,643, forward strand.
AACTATTAAACATGATTTTTTTTTTTCAAAATTTTCCATCTTTTTTTGTTTGTTTAGCAAAAAATAAAAAACCCAGTTGTGATTAAATACCACCAAAAGAAAGCTCAATTTGTGGGAAATAAATGATAAAAATGTAATTTGGGTACATTGTTGTATGACCGCGCAATTGTCATTCAAAGTGTGACAGCGCCGAAAGCTGAAAATTGGTCTGGGCAGGAGGGGGGTTTAAGTGCCCAGTAAGCAAGTGGTTAATGTATAATTCTTCATTTATAGCCCTCATAGGCTTGTTTCTTTTACAGTATACCTTTTGTCCTCAAAAAAAGTTTACAAATGAATGGATAATTCACTTTATGTCTCTGCCAAGTTTACCAACTAACCCTTTAAAGCAGAACTCCAGGTACAGAGATTTTGTTCTGATGTGTAAACAAAATGAAGAACTCTCTCAGCACTACCCTTGTCTGCAGTAATCCATATGAAAAAATAATGATATGTCCCAATATGTTATGTTATACTGTTCTTACAAAATGTATTACCGGAGGTTATAAAAGTTTTATGAAAAGTCTGTAAGATATCTAGGGGAGTCTGTAAGCGCTGGCTGACATCCAGAGTGGGAGTAAGGATGTCTTGTCTGTACAGCCTGGGAACCCAAAGCTGCAACAGAAGAGAGACGGGGAAGAAAGGAGTCAGACAGACACTGGTGTAGCAGTTAACCAGATAGCAAGCAATTGAGCTGCAAGTTTGGAAATGACTTGCTAAGCTATTACTAGACCTGCCAGACTTCACAAGTTTGTTGCACAATTGCAGCAAGTCTGCATTGCATGACTTCAGATCAACTTGCTTTGGAAACATTCTGCAAGTCTGCTGCAAGTTATGGTTGAGTTGTGTTGTGGTCATAGTCATCCCACCACAGGGGGCACTGTGGCTGAATTTTCAGGCTGTAGACTTGCAGAGCTCTTGCTGTAGAGAGACTTGCCACCAAAATTTCAGGCAGGTGCTGTGATTGGACACATAAGGTGTCCAATCATAGGAGAGGATGGGAGGAGTGGACGGGAGAAGACATCGAGGACATGGAGGAAACCACTGGCTGCCCCACTGAGACAAGTGCCGGGCAGACGGCGGACGGACGGGGGGCACAGTGAAGCATTTGATTGGCACAGTGGGAGCATTTGATGGCACAGTGGGAGCATTTGATGGGCACAGTGGCTGCATTTGATGGCACACTGGCAGCATTTGATGGGCACACTGGCAGCATTTGATGGCATAGTGGGAGCATTTGATGGCACAGTGGCTGCATTTTATGGGCACAGTGGCTGCATTTCATGGGCATAGTGGCTGCATTTGATGGGCACACTGGCAGCATTTGATGGCATAGTGGCAGCATTTGATGGGCACAGTGGGAGCATTTGATGGCACAGTGGCTGCATTTGATGGCACAGTGGCTGCATTTGATGGGCACAGTGGCAGCATTTGATGGCACAGTGGTAGCGTTTGATGGGCACAGTGGCTGCATTTGATGGGCACAGTGGCAGCATTTGATGGGCACACTGGCAGCATTTGATGGCATAGTGGGAGCATTTGATGGCACAGTGACTGCATTTTATGGGCACAGTGGCTGCATTTCATGGGCATAGTGGCTGCATTTGATGGGCACACTGACAGCATTTGATGGCATAGTGGCAGCATTTGATGGGCACAGTGGGAGCATTTGATGGCACAGTGGCTGCATTTGATGGGCACAGTGGCTGCATTTGATGGGCACAGTGGCAGCATTTGATGGCACAGTGGTAGCGTTTGATGGGCACAGTGGCTGCATTTGATGGGCACAGTGGCAGCATTTGATGGGCAAAGTGGCAGCATTTGATGGCACAGTGGCTGCGTTTGATTGTACAGTGAGGCTGCAATTGATAGGCTTTTTTTTTCAGTTTATTTGCACCCCCCAAAAAATTTTGAGCACCAGCCGCCAATTGTGTATATCAATTGACAGATTAAAAAATGTGACACTTCTTCCCATGGAGACAGATTGGCATGCTCTCTTCATGGGAAGACGTCATGCTGGGAAACAGCAAGCTGGTCCGCCTCTGGACAGATTAATTGTTTCACGCTGTGAGCAGATCTTCATGAAACATATCATATTCCCTTTTATTAACATAGATGTGTTTAATGGTGTTCAGCATGCTATGCTTAAATTCCCAACTGCGATATGGTTTGCAAGATCTCCATGGTTTTTGTTAACTTTATTCCTCCAATTCTGAACATGGTGTCCTGTCGTTCTTAATAAGGAGCTTACAAGACAAAGAACCATGTCACAAGATACTACAGCACTCACTGCAGAATGCTTATGGAATCTAGGTACAATGGATTATTCAGCACTCGGATTTACTAACCTTTCACGCAAAACTCCACCCCACTTAACTATCCTTCAGCATTCCAACGTGCCTCGCTGGCACCGGATTCTTCCACCTGAATTCTTGTGGGTGCTGGGCAGTGGCCGCCTTCATTGGCCAGTGTGGGATGACATCTCACCTGCGTGCACAGGAGTGCACTCATTCTGGCGTACAGCCACTGTGCCAAAATATAAAATGAGCTGGTGCTGTATAACGTTTTGGACCCTCTCTGCCATTCTTGCACATAAAATGAGCTGTGCTTTAGCAGATCAGTGTACACTCCATAGACAACTTCAAGCAGGTAAGTACCCAATGTTACCAAAAGTTTTGGGACGCCTGCCTTTACACGCACATAAACTTTAATGGCATCCCAGTCTTATGCCCCGTACACACGGTCAGAAAATCTGACCACAAAATCCATCGGATTTTTTCCGACGGATTTAGTCCGACACTGGTGTTGCATACACACGGTCGAACAAAGTTGTCGGAAAATCCGATCATTCTGAACGTGGTGACGTTTGTTGCCTACGACGGGACTACGTAGAGGCTAGTAGCCAATAGCTTGGGTCTTGTAATGTGATCTGAGCATGCGTAGCACTTTGTCCGTCGGACTATGCTACACACGATCGGAATTGGTGTGATCGGACTTTGTTGTCGGAAAATTTGAGAGCAGGAGATAAAACTTTGTCCGTCGGACAATCCGATGGAAAATGTCCGATGGTGCCTACACACGGTCGGAATTTCCGACAACATTGTCCGATAGGACAGAATCCATCGGAAAATCCGACCGTGTGTATGGGGCTTAAGTCTGTAGGGTTCAATATGAAAAGGCCTGGCTCGCAGTCTGCACTCTAATTCATTGTGTTGAGGTCACACACGGTTGGATTTTCCAACAACAAGCTCACATCGAACATTTGTTGTTGGAAATTCCGACCATGTGTACGCGGAATTAGGGATGCTTGTATGTTTTATGTTCGTTTAATTCACATCTCATCTTACGGTCATTTCTTTTTCTTAATAACCTAGCAACAAGGTGTCTTTATGGCTGCACATTGACTTGACATGGGCTGCCAGCACAAGGCAATAGAACATAAAAAAAAAAGACACACAACACAATACACAGCAAAGCATGGCATTTGCATCCTGGCATGCTGCAGTATGGGTCTGTTGGCAGGGCTCAAGTCCTGCGGGAACGCATGGGAACGGAGTTCCTGTACTTTTTCCACAACGGGAACTCACAGTTCCCATTGGCAGCCGTGTCCTGCAAGACTTTGAAGTATGCGAGCTGTGTGGCAGGTGCTACACCAGCAGCTGCCGACACAGCTCGCAATAGTAAGTGCCGCACACCTGACCATTCAGGCATTGTCAGTAGGGGGCCCCATGACAGCTTCCGCTTTGATCTACCTGTCATTCACAGTTAGCTGACAGGTAGATCAGGTCCCTGCTGCTAAGAGATTGTATTTAGTCAGACCTCTCGTGATGCGCTCCTCCCCGTCGGCCCCTCCTGATTTTCTGTCTCCTCACCCCCCCCCCCCCCCCAGTCTCCTGCATACTTGTGAGTGGATCTTGGGTGGGAGTTCCCACACTTTTTGGGAACATTGGATTTACATTATAAATGAATGCTGTGGCAATGTGCCGCACAGAGTGCCATGCTTTACTGTGGTTATGGCAACAAGGTAAAATATGTATTTAAACACACCTTACTACAAGTGTAAAGCCATCCTAAGAAAAATGGAGCAAACATGATAATATAGCTTGTTACACATTTTCAATATTTCCATATCGTGGAGAAAAAAATTAATGCATATATATATATATATATATATATATATATATATATATATATATATATATATATATATATATATATATTTTTTTTTTTTTTTTTTTTTTTTTTCAATAAACAAATATGAGCAGTCTATTTCAAACTCCTTAATATGCAAAAAGCTTTATAATCCCCCAGCATTAACATGACACTTTTTTTTAAGAATGTAAATCCGTTTTTCCTATCTGGAGAACGTTATTACATTTTTTGTCTGCATGTAAATGTATTTTTATGAACTTGCACATGATGTCGTTTTACAGCAGAAACAGGATGCAAATATTCCCCCCGGCAACACAAATGTAATTAAATACGGCACTTATGAAGTGGCTAATTAAAAAAAGCTGTTTTGATGATTTTGGATTTGTTTTATTAACCTTTATAGTTAAACAGATGTGAAAAATATTTTCAGTATTACAAATGGCAAATAAACTCGCAGTAGAGAGGATGAAATATCATGGGTGATCCAAAGGACATCATCATTACACGGGCGGCTGGAGCTCAGTTTGTGGAGAAGGCCCTGGACTAAGGTGGCAGAGTTCGGGCAGCTCTAGCTAGACATGTGCGATTAGTTTCCTAAGAAACTAAAATTTGTACGAATTTCCGTAAATTCGTACATTCGGGAGGATCCGAAATACGAATTTCTATGGTTCCGAATTCTGTACGAAATACGAAATTTCGTTTACGAATTTCGGATCCAAATTCCTAATGAACATTCGTAAGTGTTACGAAAAGTTACCGAACCTAAAAGTTAAAAAACCCAGGAAGTCAGCACAGCACAGGGATGGTGGGGACCCCTCATAATGATAAATTCATCATAACGAAAATGTATAATTGTTCCGAAAAGTTAACGAACCTAAAAGTTAAAAACCTAGGAAGTCAGCACAGCACAGGGATGGTGGGGACCCCTCATAATGATAAATTCATCATAACGAACATTCGTAATTGTAACGGAAAGTTAACGAACCTAACAAAAATATGTATTTCGTACGAAATTTTCGGACATGAATTACGAAATATGAATTAATTCTAATATAAAACGGAACAGAACGGAACAAAACAAATTTATTGATGGCGCACATGTCTAGCTCTCGCCCTCTTTCTTGATCACCTGTAGGCATGCTAAACATGCTAAATATCTAGAGGGATATAATAATGAAAATAAAAGAATACCAATAGCTACTTGGCCTAAGGCCTGGCTGTACTGTTATGGGCTCCCATGGTCCATGTTCCTTACCATTGGCCAGTGAAGAAGCCTATCTTACTTTATGGCCAAAAGGGAAGTGAGCAGGGTGGGCCTACACTGCAACAAAAAGAGCTCTGCTCACTGTTTTTATAGCAATGAGACTTTTTGGGTACTGGATGTCCAGTCAAGTAGACACGTGCAATTAGTTTTGTTACAAATTAAAATTTAGACAAAATTGTCATTATATGGAGATTTAGATGTATCTGAATCTCTGGATCACAATAGTAACACATTTCAACAAATCCAAAATAAATTGTAACTAAGCAACAAATTCATTCGTATTCATTTAAGTTATTTGGCTGTTGGAAGCATCCGATAATAAGGTATGACATAAGGAATGATCTGAATTAATTTGGATCCATTTCGTTTTTATTTTGCATTAACATTTTTCATCATTATGTAAACAATGCACTACATATGAAATGGAAACAAATTGCACTAAATCCAGTAAGGTACAGTGGGGAAAATAATTATTTGATTTTGTAAGTTTGCCCACTTACAAAGAAATGAAGGGTCCATCATTTTTATCATATGTTTATTTTAAATGATAGAGACAAAATATCAACCAATAATCCAGAAAAAACACATAAAACAAATACTATAAATTAAGTTGCAGTTCAGTGAGTATAATAAGTACAGGGGGCCCCGACTTACGAATGCCCCGACTTACTAATCACTCCTACTTACGAACAGGGCGCTGCGGGGACCCTCTGCCATTCTGCACGAACCATCTGGCGTTCTGCGAATGCGCGGGCAGACTGAGCCTCGGAACATGTCGGAAATGACGGAACATCGGAAATGTCCATAATTGTCGTTCTGCGCATGCACGGCCGACTTACGAACATTTTCGGATTACAAACAGGAGGAAAGTCCCTAACGGGTTCGTAACTCGGGAACCCCCTGTATCTGATCCCCAAGCAAAACATGACTTAGTACTTGGTGGAGAAATCCTTGCTGGCAAGCACAGAGGTATGACATTTCTTGTAGCTGGTGACCAGGTTTGCACACATCTCTGGAGAGATTTTGGTACACGCTTCTTTACAGATCTTCTCTAAATCCTTAAGGTTTTTTAGCTGTCTCTTGGCATCTCAAAGTTTCAGCTCCCTCATACATTTTCTATAGGATTAAGGTCTGGAGACTGGCTAGGCCACTGCATGACCTTAACCACCTTGCGTCCACGCTATAGCCAAAAGATGGCTACAATGCAAGCACAATTGCCAGGAGGGCATCCATGTACGTCCTCCCATGCATGAGCTGCCTGTGCGCCCCCTATGGGGTGCACGCGGCATGCGCTGTGATCAGCCAGTCCACAAGATTCCGCTGATCATAGACCCCCCTTACCAGCCAATGACAGCTGATTATGTGATGTAACAGAGCCGGTAATCAACAATTTTATTTCCTCATGCTGACAGAGTGAGGAGAAAAAAAAGAAGCTTGTCACCGGCTTCTGTCAGAGGGACATCATTCCCTAACACGGAGAGCCACTCCCTCCTCATCTGTGCCCACCAGTACCACCTACCAGTGCTCACCAGTGACACCTACCAGTGCAAATCAGTGCTGCCTATCAGTGCCCACCAGTGCCACCTACCAATGCCAACCAGCGCCATCTATCAGTGCTGATCAGTGCTGCCAATCAGTGCCCATCAGTGCCTCTTTATCAGTGCTGCCTAGCAGTTTTACATACAAGTGCCTATCAGTGCCCATCAGTCCCACCTATCAGTGCCACCCATTAGTGCTCTTCAGTTCCGCCCATCAGTGCCTATCAGTGCCACCCATCAGTGCCACCTATCAATGCCCACCAGTATCACCTTATTAGTTCCCATCAGTGCTGCCTTATCAATGCAGCCTATCAGTTCCCATCAGTGCAGCCTCACCAGCGCCCACCAATGAAGGAGAAAAATTACCTGTTTGCAAAGTTTTATAACAAACTCTGAAAACAGTTTTTTTTTTTTTTTTTCAAAATGTTTGGTCTTTTTTTGTTTAGAAAAAAATAAAAACCCCAGTAGTGATTAAATACCACCAAAAGAAAGCTCCATTTGTGTGAAAAAATGTTTTTATAAAAATGTAATTTGGGCAGAGCATAGCATGACCGCACAGATGTCATTCAAAGTGTGACTGCTCTGAAAGCTGAAAATTGTCCTGGGCAGGAAGGGGGTTTAAGTGCCCAGTAAGCAAGTGGTTATTGTGCTTCTTCTTAAACACCTCCTTTGTTGCCTTGGCGGTATGTTTTGGGTCATTGTCATGCTGGAAGACCCATCCATGACCCATCTTCAGTGGAAGACCCATCTACAACCCATCTTCTGTGTTCTGGCTGAGTTAAGAAGGTTCTCATCCAAGATTTTACAATACATGGCCCTGTCCATTCGCCCCTCAATGCGGCAAAGTCTGCCTGTACCTTTAGCAGAGAAACAGCCCCAAAGTATAATGCTTCCACCTCTGCGCTTGACTGTAGAGATGGTGTTCTTAGGGTCATAGTCAGCATTTTTCTTCCTCCAAACACAGCGAGTTCAGTTAATGCCAAAGAGCTCAATTTCGTTATCATCTGACCACAGTACTCTCCCAATCCTTCTTTGAATTATTTAGATGTTCATTGGCATGACTTTACTTGTGCCTTCTTGAGAAGGGGGACTTGCCGTGTTTGGAGGAAGAAAAATTCTATTTTATTATTGTGTGTGAGGCCTAAGTGTTAGTTAACTACAGTAGAAAAACAATCAGGGCTGTGTTACGTGGCAGAGAGGTGCAAATCTCAGAACTAGATTGTCAGAAATACATTCATGTCTTCCCGCTGAATTGGAAAGATGATATTGACATATCGATTGATTGAGATATAATTTTTTTGGGCAGGCAAATTCCTTTGATGCAAAAGTAATCCCAGAGGCTAAGATTACTTTTACAGGTGACCGAAGGGGACTCCACATCCCGCTGCAGCCACATTTACCTGGCTCTCCCATGCAATTAGTGGCATCCGGTTCTTCACCCTCAGTGAGAACTGATGTTTTTCCTCCCACTGTGGGACGTCGGAAACTAGAAGCTACAAGGATTTTGTCACGTCCGGTTTCGTCTGTCACAGGCTTGAACAAGTATCTGAGCAGTGGCAGCTGGTGCTCACATTTTATTTTTGGGGGGGGCGCAAACAAACTGAAAAATTCAGAAAAAAATTAATTGGTGCCCCACTGTGCCCATCAAACGCAGCCACTGTGCCCATCAATTGCAACCACTGTGCCCATCAATTGCAGCCACTGTGCCATCAAACGCTGCCACTGTGCCCATCAATTGCAACTACTGTGCCCATCAATTGCAGCCACTGTGCCATCAAACGCTGCATGCTGTGCCATTAAACGCAGCCACTGTGCCCATCAAATGCCGCCACTGTGTCTATCAATTTCTGCCACTGTGCCCATCAAACGCAGCCAATGTGACCATCAAACGCTGCCACTGTGCCATAAAATACTGCCACTGTGCCCATCAAATGCTGCCACTGTACCATCAAATGCCGTCACTGTGCCCATCAAATGCAGCAACTTTGCCCATTAAACGCTGACAATGTGCCATCAAATGCTGCCACTGTGCCCATCAAATGCTGCCACTGTGCCCATCAAATGCTGCCACTGTGCCCATCAAATTAAGCCACTGTGCCCATAAAATGCTGCCACTGTGCCATCAAATGCAGCCACTGTGCCCATCAAATGCTGCCACTGTGCCCATCGCATGCCACCACTCTGACCCCCCTGCTCGCCATCTGCCCGGCATTTACCCTGTCTCGGTGGGGCAGCGGGTGATGGTGAGCGGTGTCCTCCATGCGTAGGGTTGCCACATCATCCCTCTAATCTAGGACACACATTAATTACACAGGTTCTGTGGCTGATTAAGGTGGTAATTAAACTCACTTGGTGCCTTATCTGCATTAAATCAGCCTCAGAACCTGTGTAATTCATATGTGTCCTGGATTAAAGGAATGATGTGGCGACCCTATCCATGCGCCCCCCCCCCCCCCGTCCTGTCCCCCTGACAGGTGTCCAATCACAGCGCCTGTCGCTTCAGCCAATCAGGTGACGGGTAACAGACCCGAGCACCTGATTGGTAAAGAGGCGGTTCAGTGTTAGGAAAGCGAACATTCATTGAAAGCGAAGATTCATGCAATGCATGACTCTATCCATTGGTCATAGAGGGGTGGCTGGAGAGAGGGGGCGGCGCCCGTGCGCCCTTATGAACGCACCGCCACTGCATCTGAGCAAACCGATCTTGGTTTGATCAGATGCTTTGGAGGCCAGAGGAGAGATATAGGGTCTAATAGACCTCAGATCTCTCCAAAAAGAGGACCTGTCATGGTGCGATGCTATCCCAAGTGATGTTGTTAATCCCTTCCGATAGCAATAAAAAAGATAGAAAAAAGCGCCCACATCACCCACACGCAAATATGAACATGCATGCAGTTCCTGCACGCATATGTAAACGGCGATCGCACCACACATGTGAGGTATTGTCGCCAAAGTCAGAGTGAGGGAAATCATTTTAGTGCCAGACCTCCTCTGTAACTCTAAACTGGTAACCTGTGTCGCCTATGGATATTTTTAGGTAGTTTAGTTTGGTACAGTTCCAGGGGCAGATGCAGTGTTAACCGCTTCCCAACCTCCTCACGCAGGTATACTGCGGCAGAAGGGCACGTACAGGCAGATTAACGTACCTGTACGTTGCCCTTTAAGAGGCAGCTTGTGGGCGCGTGCCTGCCGGGAGCTCCGTAACCGTGATTGCGGGTCCCCTGGACTCGATGTCCGCTGGGATACCCACGATTGTCTCACAGTAAGGAAGAATGGGGAGATGCTAATGTAAACAAGCATCACCCCGTTCTGCCTAGTGACACTGTCACTGATCACAGCTCCCTATCATCGGGATAGGTGATCAGTGATGTGTCACACACAGCCCCTCACAGTTGCAATCACTCCCTAGGACACCCTTAACCCTCACAGCGTCACCTAGTGGTTAACCCCTTCACTGCCAGTCACATTTACACAGTAATCAATAAATTTTTAATCGCACTGATCGCTGTATTAAATGTGAATGGTCCCAAAATCGCTCCAAAAGTGTCCGATGTGTCCACCATAATGTCGCAGTCACGATAAAAATCGCTGATCACCGCCATTACTAGTAAAAAAAAATTATCATTTTGAGATCTGCTCTTTTTGCAGATGATGTACTAATTTTTTACTCGCGACCCGAAAATGCCATCTCTTGAATCTGAAATGGCTTACAACTATCCGAAAGAGGTTTAGACCTTCTCTTCTGGGACACTTTAATACACACTGGCCGAAACACAATCTCCGGCATCTACAAACCCCTACTCCGCAAGCTCACCCCCACCATTGAATCCTCTGCCACTGCTAACTGGGGAAAAGACTTCCCAGACCCAGAGCTCACTGACAAGCTGCTCAAGGGTTTCAACAATGTGCTCCGACTGATACCATGTGAATACTGGCGGGAAACCCAGATGAAGATATTGCACCGAGCCCATATACCTTTTCTTGTGGACAAGGGTAACCCTCAGTCTCTCCTCTGTCCCCTATGTAAACAGCCTAGACCCACCCTGGCACATCGGTCAAACAAGAGCTTCAATTACATCTCCACAGGGAAAAACTAACTACGGACTTTAATCACCCAGTCGCGAATCGACGCTTCTACATGCGATGGAGGAAGTTCATTGATGCAACACTCCACCCTACACCACAAGAGTCTGTACTTACTCCGTTTACATACTACAAAAGCCTCCTGACGCAAACGGACATTGTTGATCATTTTGAACCTTCGCGCCCATTTTGGCTAACTGTCTTCCTTACTATTCACACCTCATGGTGGGACTCGCAAGCTATTACCCCCTCTCACCCCCCCTTTTTTCCCCCCCCCCCAAAAAAAATTATCATTTTAAAAATGCCATACAACTATCCCGCATTTTGTAGACGCTATAGCTTTTGTGCAAACCAATCAATGTACGCTTATTGAGATTTTTTTTACCAAAAATATGTAGAAGGATACGTATCGGCCTAAACTGAGGAAAATATTTTTTTTTAGATATTTTTGGGGGATATTTATTATAAAAAATAAAAAGTAATGTGTTTTTTTTTTCAAAATTATCGCAATTTTTTTGTTTATAGTGCAAAAAATAAAAACCGCAGAGGTGATCAAATACCACCAAAAGAAAGCTCTATTTGTGGGAAAAAAGGACGTCAATTTTGTTTGGGAGCCACGTCGCACGACCATGCAATTGTCAGTTAAAACGACGCAGTGCCGTATCGCAAAAAGTGCTCTGGTTAGGAAGAGGGTAAATTCTTCCGGTGCTGAAGTGGTTAAAGTGTAACATGATTGGTATCAATTTACTCAGCGTAACATCATATTTTATATTTTACCAAATAATTGGGCATTATATTGTGTTTTTGTGCATTACAATTCAATCAAGTGTATTTTTTCCAAAAAACGCTGCACAAATAACAAAAATATGCAAAACCTTCTATTTTATTCCCTAGGGCTTCTGCTTAAAAAAAAAAAAAAAAAATATCATATATATATATATATATATATATATATATATATATATAACATTTGGGGGTTCTAAGTAGTTTTCTGGGAAAAAAATATGTTTTTACATGTAGGAGAGGAATGTCAGAATTGGCCCGGGCTGGTTAATGTATAGGGGCTTATTTAAATTCTCAGCCCAGATTGAGTTCACTTTAAATACTGATCAAGATATCTGAATTGCTCAGTACTTAAACAGGTAACTGAAGTTCAAGAATAATCTGTTTGTACCCCCTAGACCTCGACAAATTAAGAGTCGTCTTCCAGAATATCAATGGCAGTTCTCACCTTCCTCGGAGTTGTCTTGGACACATGCTCCACCCGCACGAGAGGGTGCACAAGACGACAGCTCCAGTCACTACTTGGCATGCTCAATTTTGCCATGCGGGGGGTCATTTCACGACTCTTAGTAACCCCGTCAGATCCTCAAACTGGACGCCGCGGCCATAGCAGACCTAGCGATGTGGGAAGAGTTCCTTTCCTCGTGGAACGGGGATATCCATGTTTATCCCGGCCGTCTCAAAAGGTGGTGACAGATCCACGGGCTTCGCAGCCATATTTGGCCTCCATTGGTTCGCTGGCCCTTATTCTTTCATGTACTTCCCCCCTTTTCGGCTCTACCCAATCGTGGCAGCTGACTTTGGGGTGTCAGAATTCACAACGGACAACCAGGCCACGGCAGACATCATCAACAAAGGGGTCCTCCAGGTGATGTCCTTCTTACGCAGGCTGTCCAACTGTCGCTACGGCTCCAATTCAACGTCCATTGTTTGTCAACCAGTTTAGTAAATGAGCCACAAAGAATTGTAAAAAGTAATAGCGAATTCCCAGCAAAGGCACTGAAATAGGTTTGTGGAGTGAATGGGAATGAACTCTATTACAGTCTCAGGGTGCCATAATTATCTGTCCTCCAGCGGATATCACTGTCTGTCTGGGGACTCCTGGAAGATGGATTATTTATATTATTCGGAAGACGGCAGTTTGCACACACCACTGAAAGGCTGAAAGATTTCCAATAATTGACAAACTCTTCTCAATATCAGTTATACTTCCACAGAGTGCCATACCCACAGACACATACCGAACTTACACTATTTAACTGCTTCAGCCCCGAAAGGATTTACCCCCTTCCTGACCAAGCCCTTTTTTTGTGATAAGGCACTGTGTCGCTTTAACTGACAATTGCGCAGTCGTGCGATGCTGTATACAAACAAAATGGACGTCCTTTTTTTCCCCCACAAATAGAGCTTTATTTTGGTGGTATTTGATCACCTCTGCGTTTTTTTTTCCAGTATAAACAAAAAAAGAGCGACAATTTTGAAAAAAAGCTATGTTGTTTACTTTTTGCTATAGTAAATATCCCCCAAAAAAATATAAAAAAAATAATTTCTGCCTCAGTTTAGGCCGATATGTATTCTTCTACATATTTTTGGTAAAAAAAAATTGCAATAAGCATATATTGATTGGTTTGCGCAAAAGTTATCACATCTACAAAATATGGGATAGATTTATGGCCTTTTTATTATTTTTTTATTTTTTTAGTAGCAATGGCGATCTGAGATTTTTATTGTGACTGCGAAATTGCGGCGGACAGATCGGACACTTTTGACACTATTTTGGGACCATTGGCATTTATACAGCGATCAGTGCTATAAAAATGCACTGATTACTGTATAAATGTCACTGGCAGTGAAGGGGTTAAACACTAGGGGCGATCAAGGGGTTAACTGTGTTCCCTCAGCATGTGTTCCCTCAGCATGTTCTAACTGTAGGGGGGATGGGCTCACTAGAACATGACAGAGATCACTACTCCCGATCACTGGGAGCAATAGAGCCCTGTCATGTTGCTAGGCGGAACAGGGAAATGCCTTGTTTACATAGGCATCTCCCCATTCTGCCTCTCTGTGCCACGATCATGGGCCACCGGTGGACATCGAGTCCGCAGGACCCACGGGGGCGTTCCCATGGCGCACACCCGCTGGCTGCAGATGACGGAGTGATGTACGGGTACGTAGTTTTGCGCACCTGTGCCACTTTGCCGACATATATCTGTGTGAGCCAGTCGGCAAGTGGATAAAGTACCCCTTTCAAAAAAGTACATAGTTTGAAGAAACTACATACCTGAAAAGAAACAAAATACGACTTCTTCTGCCACCAACTCTGCTAATAGACATGTGCACTGCCTAAAGAAATTTTTTTGTTTTATTCGTTTTTTTTTGGTTTTGTTTTTCTGATCATCTGAAATTTGTTATTTTGAATTAATTCGTAAATTCAGAAAAATTTGAATTTGTTACATTCCATTCGTGTAGATGCGGTATTCGTTATTTCGTAAATTCAGAAAAATTTGAATTCGGTGCATTCCATTCATGTAGATGTGGTATTTGATATTTGGGTAATTCGGAAATTCAGAAAACAATTTAAATTTGGTACGTTCCATTCGTATAGATGCGGTATTCGTTATTTCAAAAATTTGTAAATTCTGATAAATTCTGATAAATTCATATTCGTTACGGTCACTAAAAGGAAGCCAAATTTGAAAGGAAATTCTAATGCCTATAACTTAATAGTTTATAACTATTATTATAGTTTTTATTATTATTATTATTATTATTATTATTATTATTATTATTATTATTATTATTATCATTTATTATCAATAAATAATAATAATAAAAATATATAATAATGGTTAATAATTTGTCGCATTCACTAACAGACAAATTTGAAAGGAAATTTCATTAACTATAATTGAATAGTTTATAACTATTATTAATACAAACTATAATAATGGTTAATAAACGTAATAATTTAATTATAGTATAAATTATCTGAATGTGTTTTGTTCTTTCCAATTTTAGAATTTTTGGATTTTCGTTCATATTTTTATTCTTTTGAATTCTCAGATTTTGGAATTTCAGATTTTGGAATTCTGGCATTTTGGAATTTCGAAATTTCGTAATTTTCCGAATTTTGGATTTTCGTTCTTTCCAATTTTCGTACTTTTCAAAAATTTGTTTTGGGGGAAATTGGTTAAATGTTTTTTTGTTAATTTGCATGTTTCCGAATTAACGAATATGACAGATTTTGACAAAAAACGAATTAGAAACAAAATGGATTGTTAGCTGCTAAATGCTGCTCTGGTTCTAGGAAATTGCTCCACAAAGGGCAACCAAAAGTAAAAGTAAACCAATTTATAACTAGGTTTTTCGAGCAAGGTGCACAAGGAAGAGCTTTACACACAACACAAAAAAAAAAATACTGTCTAACAATTTGCGTTAAAATCAGAGGTTTCAGTTGCACAACATTTGCAAATACTGTATACGAAGCCTGACAAAACACAGGGACATATTGGATGCCTTCAGCTGCCATTGTGCTTTGCTTCTGGTGTCCCCCAGTGCCTTGAGGCTAGGCATACATTATTGGCATTGCTTGATGTACCGCTGCTGTTCTAGGGCATTTGACAGGCAGTAAAGAGGCAATTGGGTTAATTTACCAGATAAAGAAATATTGGAGATACGGGACTGTCAAGGGTACACAATCACAACCGTGTGCATGTATAATAAAAAGTAGTTATTTTATTGACATAAAAAATAAAAAAATATATTTTTATGGCTTTGTGTACAACAGTACAAATATCATAGTTCAAGGGTTATGCATACATTCCCAATTAGAACACAACATATGGTTATACTGAGAGTACATAAGTCATGATACTTGTCCATTAGTTCTCAACATGTTTCGCCGGGTAGGCTTCTTCAGGAGACAAGCATAAGGTACAAGTGAAAAGGTAAAGGTTTTTGAGGGTATTTTCTTGTTCTAAGGTATGCATATGAAACAAAGCATAGTTTAGTATATGAAAAGAACAAAATTATTTATTTACAATTCAGCTATATGAACATATAATGATAATTACGTCATAGTGGGGTCCCCAAGTGTGTGTGCAAACTCTTACCTCCAATATCAGAGAGTCTGCACATTCCCAGAGTGACAAAGAAAAGCTAGGACAGATTCGCAACAGGGTGTCCTCCAAGTGGGTCCATACAGGGCTATACCAGATGACCAGAGCCAAGAAATATGGCTGGGGGCCCGTAGGGGGAGAGTAAAATCCTATAGTTGCTGAATTTAAATTGGCACAGGGCCTGTAGAGTATAAAAAGTACTTATTTAGTATTTACATACAATTTATTGCATTTTAGCCAAAGTACAAGAGGGTGGCTTGATTGGGCCCGATATTTTGTCAAACCAAACCTACCTTTTTGGCAACTCATGAAGAAAAATCAAAAGGAGGCTCGGGTCTACCTTCAAATGAAGGGAAGGAACCAGATCTGTCTTAGTGTTGAATAGTGTCATAAAATGACAAAATAGTTCTGTGGGTACATAGAGGAAAAGATCTCCAGTAAGGTTACAGAAATCTAAGTTCATATCGCTATACCCCCCGTGATTTTAATTCCCCCTACCTTATGGTGGAGTGTATAAAACACCAGGGTATGTTGTTTCGGTGATTTGTCCGCCAATGCAGATAACCCCATATGGGGACAAAGTTATACCGGCCAATTCCTATGAGTTAGATATAAGGATATATTAAAGTGAATTTGTTAGCAATTTGCTTAAACAGCAATTTCTCTGTATGCCAAAGAGTATAGTCTGTATATTTACCTATTGTTCCGGTTCACAGTGTTCCCCGAGCCTGCCAGCTTCACCACAGTCTGACAAACTGTCAGACTGTGTTTAAATAGTCTCCCCCCGTGGCGCCAAATGCGCGGCGTGTGACGTCACGCCGCGCTGACGTCACGCGGACGTTTGGCGGGAATTGATGCAGCGTCTAACGCCCAGGAACCGGAAATCCTCCAATACACGGAACCCTTCCGGTTCATGGTTCAGCCGGGGCCTCCCCCGGGCATCCTCTGCTGACAATAGAAAAGGGCCTATGTCAGAGAGGAGTCCGTAAGGGATCAGATGTATGTTCCCGCGACTGCTGGGCATAACTAGCACCGCAGAGCAATCCCCGATCTGGGTGCAGGGGGGGGGGGAAGATAAACCACCACTAAAGTATGGTGGCAGATACAACCCCACCCTGCATCCAGAGAAGTCCATACGGGTCCCCAAAGCCCAGAGCTCAAAGCCATATGGGTCCCCCTGCATGTCGATGTTATATAGACCCCTTGTGGACCAAAAGTGCTACCAATCTGTCCAAGCTATTAAAGAAAAAATATAAGATTGAAAATGGGGCTGGGGGGCGTGGCTTGGTGCCGAAGAGAGATGGACGCCTGATCTCCCCGCTCTGTCCCACGGAGGTCCTGCACATCGGCAAAGCGGAGCCAGCAACACACCGCAATGGTGAAACAGAAGGGAAAACAGCCCCAGTCTCGGTCCCGATCCCCGAGGGGCCCCGATCCGCACTCCGGTCGCAGCATCCCGGAGCTATTCCGATCCCAATCACGCGAGGCCGAGGCTTCGGCCTACACGGGACCACGCGCCGCCAGCCTCAGCCCGACAGCCAGGAGACATACTCCACACATGGAAAGCTCTCCCTCTCCCTCCCCCCGACCCCCGAGGGGCCCCGATCCGCACTCCGGACGCAACATCCCGGAGCTATGCAGATCCCAGTCACGCGAGGCCGGGGCTTCGGCCTACACAGAACCACGCGCCGCCAGCCTCAGCCCGACTGCCAGGGGAAACGCTCAGCAAATGGAGAGCTCTCCCTCCCCACAACCACTGAACATTAGCGATCTCCAGGCAATGGCAGCTGATATAAAGAGCGCATTCACACATGCCATTACTGACCTTAGGAGAGACCTGCAGAGGATGAGCACACGGATGGACGAGCTGGAGGACACAACAACCCGCCATGACACCTCTATCCAACAGCTGCAACACACCTCCCAGGCCTACAACTCCCAGCTTCGAGATCTAAACAGATACATGGAGGACTTGGACAACCGAGGACGCAGGCACAATCTACGGGTAAGAGGTGTCCCTGAATCCGTAGACCAGAGCCAAATAATGTCAGCCACAATCCAGATTTTCAATGATGTCCTTGGCAGACCCCCTGAGACCCCAATTGAGTGTGAGCGACTGCACAGGGCTCTCAAACCACGAGGCAGAGATACAGACCCTCCTAGAGATATCGTGTGCTGCTTAGTGAACTTCAGACTGAAGGAGGACATTTTGCGAAAAGCGAGAGACCGACGCAGTCTGCTATTTCAAGGTACAGAGGTCAAAATATTCCAAGATTTGTCCCCAGTAACCCTGAAAAACAGAAGAGACCTGCGCCCACTACTTGACCTGCTACGCCGCAAAGGCATCCAGTATCGCTGGAAATTTCCTTTCTGTCTTTCAGCCTCAGCAGCAGGACGTACGGCTAATCTCAAAGTCCCAGAAGATCTCAGGGGTTTCTGCAACACGCTACAAATACCACTCGTGGAACTGCCGGATTGGTATAGAACATATCGCACCCCTCATCTCCAGAGAACCAACTCCATGGACGCTATTCCGGTAAGAGATGATTTTCAAATCAGAAGGCGCAGGTCGCCGTCCCCGAGACCACTTCCTCAGAGGGATCAGAGGGACAGAGACCGCCTGAGCCCAACTGCCTCTCCAGCACACAGGCGGAGCAGGCCTGATGAGCCCTAAACCTACCCGACCTAAGCTCTCTTATCCTGAGACCGCCTCCTGTCCTACACCCCATGCCTCTGAATTCTACATTCTTAGACGACGGGACCAGGTCGCCCCCACGTCACATCTACTCTAACATGACTCACCTGATGTAATACCAATCCCCATACCCATGACTCAGGCTGACACGACACATGCCTCGATGTGGAGATCACGGTCAAGTGATACCCAGATACACCCTCCACCAACCTGACCCAGCTATGGAGCCTAGGACTTATGGTCTGAAGACCCACCCCCACAGACACCTGCAGCCTTGCACACCATCCGAAAGCTACACACCTTCGCAAGCAAAACCCAGCGTGAACAGGAAGAAACGCCAGCACAGACTCAGGGTCTCTCTGAACACCAGCTCTACACCTGCTGCCCGTTCGCACCGGGCCCTGCCTGCAGAGGACGTCCTGTAGCAGACTTCTGGCAAGTCGACCTAGCCTCTTATCAGATGTGCCCAAATTTTCCTAGACTCTCCAGACTCTTTTTTCTCCCATAACCTCACCCCACACCCGTTCCCCCCCCCCTCCCCCCCCTTTTCCCTCTCCCTTAACCATGTTTTGTTTCTAGGATACTGAAGTGTCGCCGCTGCTACAGACCGAGGACACGTGCGGGGTGTATATGGGTATCAGCTCTCCAGATATGCAATATAAGCTTTTGTTTTGATTTTTCTTATTTTTGTTATCTATTTTTGTCTATGCTCACCCTCTTCTGTACCCATGTAAACCCCCCCCCCCCCAATACTCCTTCCCGGATGCTCTACATGGATGCAGAAGAGTCAGCTACACAATGTGTGTCCCCCCGCATCAACACCCTCTACATCTTATGAGGGGTAGATGCCTAATTCCCTTTAATAAGCAAATCTTACAAAGAGTTATGCCGACAAGTGCTCCTCCCCGAAACCCTACCAGGGAGCCACGTCCTAGGATAGTAATGCACATAACTCTTCTAAGTGCACTCTACCCCCTTTTGCTTTGGCAAATGCTGGCAGACGGTACAACCTATGGTACTACCATGCCCTATCACCCGAACACCCCCACAAAGGCAAACCCGTAGGTATTCGCCTTCTAGGCTCCCTATCCCACTCCCTTGAAACACAATTGCCTCCATAACCCACGAAAGATGAAGGTTTATAGAGGCGGTCTCCCCCTAATCGCACAAGCGTTGATATCACCTGGGGTGAAATAATAGTCTCGCTTATACAGGATTAGGTATAACGCTCCGGCAACCCTGACCTGTAATGTTATGTTTCTCTATTATTGATGGCTTAACAGTTAGTTTTTTGTTGTTCACCCAGTTTGTTCATACACCTGTACGCCAGGGTCTCCATCCAAGACACCCTTCTGGAACTATTTCTCTCCAGGCATAGTTCAGATTATGTTATTCTTAAGGTTTGCCTAACTATTAGACATGTTGTGATACTAGGAGGTCCTACGACCACCCATCAACCAGACTTGACGTATGCTTCTGTTTTTCCTCTCTCCTCCACCTACAAGCAGGTACCCGCTCCACTTATACAAAGACAACTGATGACCTCCAGATGGACTAGACTTCCAACAGACAAATACTCGGACACCTTCCACCTCCTCGCACAACGGGATATTGACTACCGCCGTTGACCCACACCGGACCTCACTCCCCACAACAGGGTAAGGTAGCTGGGCTACTCATACCTCCGGTACACACACCCTCTCTCCAACAACCTCTCCCCCCCTCCTCCCACATCCCCCTGCCAACCAGTCCCCCTACCTCTCGTCCTCCCGACCCGCTTCTCTCCCCTAACCCCCGAGACTCGCCCCCCTGATCTCCACCGCAGCTTTCAATTAAACGACCAAAACTACTTCAAAACCCATAATCTCCAAAGGGCCTCTCCCTACCATGACAACTAGAGGCACACCTCAGACCGCGCCTACCATAGCACCTATACAGAACCCTGTAACCATGACCACTCCGAGCTCTACCTCGCAACCCACCACTCTTAAGGTGGTCTCCCAAAACGTAAAGGGACTTAATATCCCCGAGAAGAGAAGCCAAGTCCTCAGTATGATGTCCACCCTTAAAGCAGAAGTGGTATTCTTGCAAGAAACCCATTTCTGTACAAACAATATACCCAAACTCACGAACCACAAATACCCTACTTCCTTTCACGCCACCAATCCGCTAGCCAAAACGAAAGGGGTCTCGATCATGCTCTCTAAAAACCTGAACTGGCAATTGATAGACTCTGTAATAGACCCTGAAGGCCGTTACATATTCGTGAAAGGTACCATCCACAACCACCTGGTCACCTTAGCCAATATCTATAGCCCCAACACTGCTCAAGTCACCTTCTTCCGCTCAATCGCATCCATACTTGCGGGCTTCCAATCGGGAATCACTATCCTTGGAGGGGACTTTAACGTGACATTACAACCCCTTCTAGACTCCTCATCCGGAACATCGACCTTACCCTATAGGGCACTAAAGCAAATTAACACACAATTACGTGACCTCCTCCTCCATGATACGTGGCGCACCCTCCACCCCGACGTAAAGGACTATACATTCTTCTCTATACCCCATACCAAATACTCTAGACTAGACTACCTCTTTCTCTCCCAAAAGGATCTCCCCTTCTTGACATCCGCAACCATTGAACCACTACTCCTCTCTGACCATCACCCCATTACTCTCACACTGACCTTCCCTGAAAGAAAATCACATACAAAAATCTGGCGCCTAGACCCATCGCTCCTCACATCAGAATGTGACACCAAAATTATTCTTTCCAGTCTACGCAACTACTTTCAGGAAAATAATAACCCTGAGACGTCACCGATAACCATTTGGGAAGCTCACAAATGTGTTATCCGGGGGAAATTCTTATCACTCACTGCCAGTAGGAAAAAAATACAGCAGGCCACACTTATAGAACTGACTAATAAAATAAAGACACTTGAACTAACCCACAAGCGCTCTCAAGCACAAAATACCTACCAGGAACTTACACAAGCTAGGAAAATGCTCCATGAGATACTCGACCGCAAAACGCGACGCAAATTCATACTAAGCCAAAAGCTATTTTATGAACACGGGAACAAGTGTAGCAGAGTGTTAGCCAGAGCCATTCAAACCAAGAAAGCTAGTACGAATATCCACACGATAAAAGACTCCTTAGGCAAACCCAACACGGCCCCTGCAGAAATAGCTTCACAGTTTGAGCAATTTTATTTAAACTTATACAACTTACCACGCCAAGCAGAAACACCTGAAGGCCAAAACAAAAGAAAAACTCTCATCACGGACTTTCTAAAGAAATTCAGCCCCCAATCTATCACACCTGATGACGCACGGGAACTTGAGGGCCCTATAACTGAGAATGAGCTTAAGAGGGCGATCAAACAACTAAAAACGGGCAAGAGCCCTGGCCCAGACGGCTTCTCCGCACCTTATTTCAAAACCTTTTCAGACACCCTCTCAACCCCATTCCTAAAGGCTTTCAACTCCCTCACCTCAACAACTATACCCTTCCACAGACTATTAGAAGCTCACATCACGGTCATTCCCAAGGAAGGGAGGGACACCACCTCAGTCGCAAATTACAGACCGATATCTCTACTCAATGTGGACCTGAAATTATTTGCAAAAATCCTAGCCAACCGTCTTCTTCCCCTCATCCCCTCATTAATAGGGAATGATCAAGTAGGTTTTGTTCCTGGCAGAGAAGCCAGGGACAACACTATAAAAGCAATTAACGTACATCATTGGCTGTCCACCCAGAAACAAAAAGGCTTCTTCCTGTCGTTGGACGCGGAGAAGGCGTTTGACAGGTTGGCGTGGGACTACCTCGGGGCCGTCTTACGCCACATAGGACTCAAAAACCAAATGTTCAACTTCATCATGGCCTTATACACCACACCTACAGCTAGAGTCAGAGTAAACGGCCACCTGTCAAACGCCTTCTCCATTCGAAACGGCACAAGACAGGGATGCCCCCTGTCTCCAATCCTCTTCGTCCTAACGTTAGAACCCCTCCTCCGCTGTCTACGTTCTAATGACAACATAAAAGGCATACCCATAGCTGGACGTACTTACAAATTGGCAGCTTTTGCCGACGACATACTACTATTTCTTAAAGACCCCCTGACCACAATCCCAAACCTCCTTAGAGAATTTGACCTATTCCAAAACTTATCTAACTTAAAAATAAATTTCTCTAAATCCCACGCTCTGAACGTATCACTCCCGGCTGACCTAGTCACCCACTGCCAAAACAACTTCCCATTTGTATGGAAACGAGATGCTATCACCTACCTGGGAATTCAGCTTCCTGCCCACTTGCCAGACCTCTACTCCAAAAACTTTCTACCAATGATTCGCACCATCACAGACGACCTGAGTAAATGGAACAAACCCCAATTTTCCTGGTTCGGACGTGCGGCCATTTTAAAAATGAACATACTCCCCCGTATTTTATACCTGCTTCAAACTATACCCATTAAATTGCCTGCAGCATTCTTCCAGTCTATCAAACAACTGACCATAAAATTCCTATGGAAACACAATCGCCCGAGAATAAGCTTCGCCCAACTCACGAAACCTAAATCTAAAGGGGGAATTGGCCTCCCAGACATCCGAAACTACTCACGAGCCTGCCATATGGGGAGGATTGTAGATTGGTCGATCCACAGGGAGACAAAAGACTGGGTGGGATTAGAGGACTCCCTTTCACCCATCCCGATCAGATCAACCCCGTGGATCCTCCCCTCCCACATTCCTAGATCCATTAAAGAACACCCCCTTATTGACGCCACGCTGTCTACCTTCAGAGAAATCTGTAGAGACTCCCAGCTCTCCTCAAACCCGAGCCCCCTCACGCCCATTCAAAACAACCCTGCATTTCCCCCGGGGATGTCCAACCACTTCCTGACAGACTCCTGGGCACACAAAGTCGTGCAAGCGCGCCACTTCTTCCAAAATGGGAATTTCATGGATCGTACCTCACTCCCAACTCAGCCAGATTCCGACCCGGTCCCATACTGGACTTACTTCCAGATCCGCCATTACCTTAGATCAATAGACCAGAACTCCGCTGTTTCCCGTGCACTGACCCCATTCGAGAACCTCTGCTCCCAATCCACACCTCAACAACACTTATTATCCACCACTCACTCTATGCTCTTTGACGCAATCTCCCCTAGGGAGGGAAAAGCCTGCCAGGCGTGGGAAAGGGAATTACAAATAGACCTCTCCGACGATGAATGGGAGCGCATTTTCACAATAGCACACAAAGGCTCACTAAATGTTATGACACAAGAAAACAATTACAAAACGCTGTCGAGGTGGTACCGAACCCCCGATCTACTGCACAGATTTAACCCGGAAACACCGGACAAATGTTGGAGGTGTTCGAATGAAAAAGGAACCCTCCTACATATATGGTGGTCATGCCCGATGATACAAACCTTCTGGACACAAGTTCACGATATCACTTCTCATGTGACAACTTATTTCATAGAGTTTTCTCCGGCTCGGCTCATCCTCCACCACTCCCCGATTTCGGTTAGCTCATATAAGAAATCTCTAGGGGTACATATGATTAATGCAGCCAAGTTGTGCATCCCAGCCCACTGGGGCTCACCCCATGCCCCAACTATCTCTGAATGGCTTACAAGAGTGGGGAGAATAGCCGAACTGGAGGAACTCATCCACATAGCTCGAGACACCCCGGACAAATGCTACCACACATGGGCCTGCTGGACCCACTTCTGTACCACAGAAAGATATAAATCCCTCATGAACTCGAACCGCCCTGATCTCCTGAACAGGACACAAGATACCTCTAATACTCAGCCTTAGAAGACTACTTTACCAATCTGACCCACGCAATGCCATACCCCCCCCAGGAAAAGACTCAGTAAGGGAACCCCAGCACAGACAGGGACTCTTCCTACGAGTCCCTCACTACCCACAGAGCTCGGTGGAGATCAGGGAGGTGACCCTCTCAGATCAACCCCCCCCTCCCCTTCCCAGTGCTTTCCTTCCCACATCTCCCTAGACCTCATGACTCCCATACCCCCTCCCCCACCCAGGCCCAAGACTAACTCGACTCAGGTGTCTGACTATCCCCCCTTACTCCTAATACCTTTCGAGACAGATGACATCACTCTAAACCGGACCTCACCCTCTTGCAAAGGTGCAACACACCACTACGAGACTTATCACAGACTAGACGGAAAACACGTATGATTACGCAACGTCCTCTAGATGGAGATATAAGCAGGAACCTCACCCAAGTCAGCTATGTAAAAAATGCTATGCTGAGTTGTTTTATTCACTGCAGAGGCCACCGGCCATCCGTCATATCTATCTGTCAAACTGAATGTACACGAGTAAGGCGACACCATTGTATCACTATTCATACTGTCGAAACACCTACTGTATATGTTTAAACTTTGTATAAAAATTCTGTTTTCAATAAAAACTTTCATGGAAAAAAAAAAAAAAAAAGAAAATGGATAAAAAATAAGAAAGAAAGGGGAAAAGAAGGAGAAAAACCATAAGGTGAAGGACCATAAGGTGAAAGAGAGAAAAAATAAATAAAAAATTGAATATTATTAACCACTTTCCGACCGACGCACGACGATGTACGTCCCTTTTTTGAAGAGGGATATCTCGGTAACGGCAGCAGCTGCTGCCACAACCGAGGTATCCATCTCTTCAGGCGCCGGTCGGCTGTCCGATAATGGTGGTCATCGTGGCGGATTCGCCGCGAGATCAGATTCGCCGCGAGATCACCGTTATCGGCGGCGGGAGAGTTGCCCCCCCCCTCCCGCCGCTCTCCCGCGCCTTCCGCCGCTTACCGGAACCGTCGGCAGCGGCGGAGGCGATCGGGTCCGTTCCCCTCCTGTGTCTAGAGATGAGTGATGCTAAGATGGCCGCCACTCATCTCTATACCATAGGAGGGCGGAAGCGACGTCAAAAACGTCACTTCCGCCCATACCTCTTAAAGAGGAATTTTCAAATGTCATTTTTTTAAATGACATTTTTTTTTTTTTTATTTCATTGAAGTCCAAATATGAGATCTGAGGACTTTTTGACCCCAGATCTCATATTTAAGAGGACCTGTCATGCTTTTTTCTATTACAAGGAATGTTTACATTCCTTGTAATAGGAATAAAAGTGAGCCAATTATTTTTTTCCCAAAATATCAACAAGTGACCCAGAATCCACACTATGTATAGAAGATCTGAAATAAATTTAAACAAGAGTGTTAGGACAGATATATAACTTGTAAGAATTTGAACTTTATCTACCCAACGCTTTAATGTTATCAGATTGAAACCCAAGTCTAGCTGCCTCCGTTGCTGCACCGATTCTAAATGAATGTGACGACAGTTTGGACTGACTCAAATTCAAAGCTGACAAACATCCCTTGAAAACACAATTAAATTGATATTTCGTCAATGTGGAGCCATTGACGTGAATGAACAATGCATTCTTAAAACTTGGTCTCACCAATTTTCATTTCAAAAGCAATATAGAACAAATATCATGACTGGGACAAGGGTTTAGATAAATCTATTGTCCCTTGCCTATTTATTTATTTTTGCCAGTTTTGCTTTTTGGAAGAAATATTCTTAGTTGGCTGTCATCAATTGTTATATTTTCAAACTTCATACCAGATAATGTTTTGTTGCACAGACCACTTCAGAGATGCGGAAGGCTTCAAAAAAGACTTCTTTAAAAATAACTGACTCATATTCAGAAAAAAACATTTTAAGTGATACAGTAGTGCACGATTTACTCAATATTTCTGTAGAAATAGGAGATCGCTTGTCCAATAAAGGATTTTTTTTATAACCTTTCAAAGCTTGTTTGTTGGAAAAGAAGCTTAAAAAATGTGGCAGAGTATTTAGGCTAAGAAAAAAAGGAGACTCCTGCCAAAATATTGTTGATATGTGAAGAATATTTTTTGTTCATAAATTCTACCTCAGGCATCAGGTAATACAATTGATCCATCTGGAAGCCAAAAAGTGAGTATGTCCAACAAATTCTGCTTTCCTGGAATAAAATGAGCTTTAATCCATGTGTTTATTAATAAACTTTTAAAAACCAAATAGTTTAATTACTGGAGGGGACTTTCATGGAAAGGTAATTAATTGTCAGGGTCATGGTCAATGACATATGTGAAAGTAAGGCTCATTGTTGGCATTACAATGTGCAATGAATGCAAAGAAACCCTCAGTGTACCTGTCCCAGATAATGAGCACACCATCAATGTACCTGCCATTGTTTTTAATATGAAGATGCTCTTAAAGGGGTGTTCCAGTGGGAATTTTTTTTTTTTAAAGTCAGCAGCTAAAAAAAAAGTAGCTGCTGACTTTTGATAACACTTACCTTTCCAGGGCACCCGCGATGTCGGCCGCTCAAGGCCGACCCATCCCTCGGCTCTTGGGTCCTGGCGCCGCCATCCTCACTAAGGGAAACAGGCAGTGGAGCCTTGCGGCTTCATTGCCCGTTTCCTACTGCGCATGCACGAGTCGCGCAGCGCTTTGTGAATGGGACGCGCTGTGTTAGGAAACACACAGTTCCCAGAACACAGCACGCCCCATTACCCAGAAGACAACGCGAGGAGGAGAGAAGACCGAAGATCACCGCGGAGTAGGAAGAGGCAGATTAGGAAGACTGCCTAGCAACAGGGGTTTCTGGTAAGGTAAAAAAATATGTTTTTTTCAAATGTTTTATTTTTTATTTTTATAAGAACATTAATGCTGTTTTTTATTTTAGGGTGGCCCTCCACTTTAAGCGTCATATATTGCCCGGGGGATGGTTTAGTATGAGTGACATAAACTCTCACCCGCCCCGACCCTCCCCTTCCCCTTTACCTTTTATATAAACTTCCTCCGTATCCCTGCCAGTAGCTCTTGATGACCTGAAGAAGGGGCCACGCCCCTAAACATATAGTCTTGGCTGCTGTTCCTGGTTTTATGCTTTTTTAGCTTTAGTGTGCCCCGGATCATCCATCAATCTCAACGATGCCCATAGCTTGCAGTTTGCTTTCCACTACTTCCGCCAGCTTGTGGCGTCAATTCCGGGCGATGGGTGCGGTTTCCCCCTGTGAAGCGGCCATCACTCTCAGGTGCCCTGGCCACTTCCATCCACCCTGGTGTCCCCGATTGGCTCTTTCGATGCTTACAGGAACTCCACCTCGGTTCCCCTTATCCATCAAGCCAGACCACAACTCCATCTGGAGTCCTGCTTTGTGCATCACATCTGACAGCCCAGCTCATCCTTCTGCAATCATCCTGGAGTCATCTTTTCACTCATGCAGTTTCAACCTCCAGGTAATAACCTTGGGTCGGCAACGCTTTTTATTGGATGTTCCCTGTCAACTGTATGGCTTAGGTTGTTTAATATACGGACATGCTTTTAAGCATCTAAAATTGGTGTTATGACTCTATCATCACTAGATATAAATTCATATTGCCAAATGGTCATTGAAATTCTCAAGAAAATTTAACCAGAGTAACATGTCTTCTTTTACCTCACTCGATAATCGAACATGAGATGACGGGTTTTTTAAGCCTGCAATGATAGCATAAAGCAGCCTTAAAAAAAGTCTCCCTATCGGTAGAATCCTAGTTGCAAAGGCCAATAACCCAAGCTAATCTTTTTCTTTTTAATAAATGTTATTAGCAACTGAGTGATTTTAGCATTTTTTTTCTAAAGGGAGTCTAAATTCTATGCCCATAGTGTCTATAGTTAAAGTGTAATGTGTCCTTCGCGCCGCTATATAGTCATATAATAATTTATCACTACAAGTGCTAAAGTGCAAATGCTAATTATAGTGAATCAAATAAAGGTGATAAAAGTACATGTGATAAACATAAAAATAAATGGATAAAAGTATATATATATTGTGTTATAAAAATTGCTACCTGCCGCAGAATCTAACATGTGCACCAACACACTTAAATAAAAGTAAAAAGTAAAGTGACTCAGCGCATAGTATAAATATAACATCAAGTGTTCATGATAAATTAATCATAAATAATTATAAAAAAGGTGAAAAAATTCATAAAAACAGAAGACTAAATGCACCAAAAAATGTGTCCAAGTATAAAATAAAATAATTAATCCGTGCCAGGAATGCCGGTATAGATAAATGGAGTGGGGCTCCGGTGCCTGTCTTCTAGTCTCTATAAGTGTAACACAAAAGCAGATGGAAGACTGCCACAAATATCCTCAATTAGGCTCACAGGACTCTCACCTCCAGATTTCTTTAATACTGCAAATAGCCACTTTCTTTTATTGCTGGTTAGACTCCTCCACACGCTGGACTGCGTCCTTTAAATGCCCCGGTCTATTGGTCCAATCCGCTAAAAACCTCATCAAACAGAGAGACAAGGGGGAAGGAGGGCAAAAAGGAGTAGTTTAAAAAGTAAAGTGTTTATTTATAAGTAAAAATTGCGCCCTTACATCTAAAATAATAATAACAGGCAAGGAATCAAACGAAGCGCTGTTACACGCTATTCTCACTGCACTTCCGGTTGCGTCCGTCCAAACCACTCCCTACGCGTTACGTCACACGTGACTTCTTCAGGGGAAGTTAACCCTAAAAATTCAAAGCATGTTATAGGGCCCACTGTTTTTTCTTCTGCTAAAGCTATTTCAAAATATCTACAAATATGATATACTTAATTTCCAAAATATACTCAGCTATTGACACTCTGAGATTATCATTTTTCAGTATAGATCTTCTTTTGACTATTGGTCTACTGTTTTAAGGTTAATGTAACTTCTACAACTACGTAGTTCTAAAAATAAGTAATCAAATGATTGTTGAATATCCATTTATTTGTGCCTCAGGAGAATACCTACACTACAATATAGAATGTATATCTTTATACTTTTGTACTACTTGTGCTCTATGTTGTAATATGAAAAAATGTCAATAAAAAACAAAAACAAAAAAAAAATCTACAAATAGAAAAAAAGGTATTAGGTAAATAGAGGCATTCATCAGAATCCTTATGGCCCATAAATAAGAAACCATCTAGGTAATGTATGATGAATCTTGAATCTGTCTCTTTCGTAGCTACCCACTCTAAAGGTCTCAAAGTAAGAGCATGTTAGAGAACATCCCATGGGTAGGCAATTGTCTATGTAATATTTCCCTTGCAAATAAATTCCTATTGAATAGGGTGGATGGGAAGGAGCCTTTCGCTAGTAAAGCTCCTTCTCCTAGAGATCTGAGTTTTTCTATAGCAAAATCAAATGACACATTAGACACTGAGGATGATGCAGGGTCAATTTGATAATTCAAATGCCCCGTACACACGGTCGGAATTTCCGACGGAAAATGTCCTATCGGACCATGTTGTCGGATAATCCACCGTGTGTGGGCTCCATCTGACTTTTTCCGTCGGTAAGTCCGACGGAAAAAATTTGAGATCCTGCTCTCAAACTTTCCGACAAAAAAGTCCGATCGGACTTTTTCCGATTTTGTGTAGCGAATTCCGAAGGACAAAGTGCCACGCATGCTCAGATCACATTACAAGACCAAAGCTATTGGCTACTAGCCTCTACGTAGTTCTGTCGTACGCAGCGAATGTCACCACGTTCAGAATGATCGGATTTTCCGACAACTTTGTCCGACCGTGTGTATGCAACACCAGTGTCGGACAAAATCCGTCGGAAAAAAAACTGATTTTGTGGTCGGAATTTCCGACCGTGTGTACGGGGCAAAAGAGTTTCCATATGGAAAGGACAAATGATGGATCAATCTGTGGCATTAGGCTCTTTCTTTGGAATTATTCCCAATGGGGAAAATTCTTAAATTTTCAAATGGAGGTTGATCAAATGGACCCACCATTCTGCCTCCCTCTATTTCTTTGTACAATTTTCTTTTGAACAATTAAAGGTAGAGTGTTTACTGAAGGTAAATTATCTACTATGAAACAACCTATACCATTAAATTTTGGAAGAATGAAACCCTGAAAAAATCCTTTAATTAAAATGAATGCCTTCTGTTGATCTGGGTATGTTTTGAGCCACGGCAACATGTTTTCCAGCCTTACTGGAGTATTGGATTTTACCTGAAGATTCTCTGGTTTGCTTCTGTAAAAGTGTTGATAATTTACGAAAACACTTTATTACTGGGTGTGCACCTGTGCAAAGAGCACATTTATGTCTGTATTTACATGAATTGAGCCATTTGCATTGGCTTTCGTTTTACACGAAACAAACACCATCCCTTATATACTGGAGAAATGTATCAACCACTGGGCTGACGAACCATCATTGGCCTTGGAGGAAGGGATAAATTGAGCCAAAGCTCAACATCTTTTACACCCCATTTAAGGGAAGGATGTACACTCAAGTTTTATCTGAATGAATCATCATATGTAAACCATGCAAAGCCCCCAAAATTCCGATAAGCCTCTAGAATAATGTCAACATGTTGAAGAAGTTCAGGGCTTTTTTCTGGAAACTTTTCGCATAACAAACTAGAGTAGATAGAGAATACTTGAAGCCAATTAAAAAATGATTTAGTAATTGGTCTTCTCCTTTCTTTTTCCATTTTTTCTTTTTTTTTATCTATTTTATAAATTAAATCTTTAGAAGAAGGCAATACAGATAATAAATCAATGTAATCTCCTTTTCAAATTTTATCTTTAACACTAAGTGGTAAGTGGAACCCTAATGGAGAGATTATATCTGGCATAAACTCCTTCCCATGTAAAGCCGGTATATCTTGATTTGTATTGGTAACCAATCCTGTAGATCCGTGAGTGCCACTTAATCCAGAATGTAAATAAATGTTAGGACTAAAATTTAAGGTAGAATATACTGGCTGCTTATCAGTATTATCTGAATTAGCAGACCATACTATAGCAGCCACATCTCTATTAATAACATCATTATCAATGGCTGAAGAAGGAACAGAAAGATCAGCTATTATTTTTGTCAAGGATGAAGATAAATCAGTTAATAATGGTAAAGTATGAGACTTACCCTGCCTACTAGCAACTTGTGAAGTTACCTGGTCCAGCTGCTGAGATGTGCAGACAACCAGGATGTTTTGAGGGGCTGAACCAGGGGGTCCCGCACTTGTCCTCCATTTCTTCGTAGAGAGCCAGCTTCTGACAGCTGAGGTGACCCGGCAACTTCTGCTCTGTTGACCAGCCTTGGAGAGGCTCGCCAATCTTGTCATTCTCTGTGCTGTTGGCTCCGCCCACTGAACCACCCTCTCACACCTCACTGGTGGTTGCTAAGCACCATCTGCTGTGTCTGGCCATCCTCGCTGCTCCATTCAATGCGGCTCGTGGCGGAGGCAGGCTATAGCTTCGGGGCTAAGTGTGCCTCCTCTTCCCATGTTCTCTGATCCTTGCCCCACCTCTCCTGACCTCTTCATCCTGTCAGCCTGGTTCCAGATTGGTTACTGAGGTATCTTCTTCCTCCCTCCTCTGGACTTCTCCGGGATATCGCCTCTCCATTCTTCTGGTGGGGTCTTCTCCCTCTGCGCTTTTTCCCACAATCCCCGGCGCTGCTAGGGAGAATTATCTTCTTAGCCAGCCTTCATCTTCTGCTCTGGCCTGCACTAAAGGCTGCCGGAGCAATGACTTCATGCCATCAGAGGAACTACCAGAGGCCGTCTGTACTATAGCCCTCTTGCTGACCTGTTGACACCTCTTTGGCGACTGGCAAAACCTAAGACCTGGAGCCCCCTTTTATAGGGGGCCCCAGGGGTTCCAGAACATTCCAGAGAGTCATGTGACCTTTTTTGACCTATCATGTACTGACCCCCCAATTTCTGGAATGTTCTTAAATATCAAGTGATTTAGAAACGCTGACCAATAAAAAAAAAATGCAATACTAATACAGCTTTTGGGGGACCAGAAACTGCCTCAGTGAAATCCCATGAGGAAAGGAGGGGACCTTGAAACCAGCTTTCCTCCCTTTTTTTCTCACATTATCTTCAATAGGTCACATTGTCCGGTGGTTCTGCCTCCCAAACGCATCAGGGGATTCATTTTTGCTGAAGCATGTGTACATCCCCATCTGGCTCTTTGTAGCCTAAGGGGAGGCCATAAAAATGTCTCAGCCGCTTGTTTTTCCCGCCCACCAACTGCAAGAGTAAACGATCCCCTAGAGCTCCATTCTCATCTGTGCAATGCAGGAACACAATTAAATCCGCATGCTTTTCTGAAAATGCACAGAAAAATGTCAATGGCAGCCCAACACAGCTTGCTTTTGTGTTTTAGAAATCACGTGACAGAACACACAAGTTTTTACCATGCGTTTTGGTGCAGCACGATTAAAAAAAAGGTCATGCAAGGGTCATGGAATTAAGATGTTGTAAGCAGCCCATTCAAATGGGCTGCCTTACTGCAAGGCACTGGAAAAGGCATAAAAACAAGCAGCAACAAACTATGCTGGCACATCGCACAGAAGTAAACTCAGCCCAATAAGTATTGGGCTGCCTCCAGGCATTTATCCATAGCTACTCTATGTATGCTCCAATGTGGAGGCTCTCATAGATTAGATAAACACACTATACAGAGGAACCTTGACAAGGCAGCGTTTACATATATTTGTAAATGTGCCAACCACCTAACTGTAATTCCGCATACACACGATCGGAATTCCGGCCAGAAAAAGACAGATGAGAGCTTTTCATCGAAATATGCGACCGCGTGTAGGCTCCATCGGAATTTTGCTGGCCGAATTTCCGACAGCAAAGAATTGAGAGCACATTCTCAATTTTTCCGACGGAAAAGGTTTCTATCAGAAATTCCCATCGTCTGTAGCAATTCTGACGTGCAAAATTCCTACGCATGCTCGGAAATAATTTGACGCATGCTCGGAAACAATTCGACGCATGCTCGGAAGCATTAAACTCGACTCATTGTAGTGTTGTACGTCACCGCATTCTTGGCGGTCGGAATTTGGTGTGACCGTGTGTAGGGAAGACAGTTTGAGCGAAATTCCATCGGAATTCCGTCGGGAAAACCATCAGAGCTTTTTCCGATGAAAATTCCGATTGTGTATGTCATTAAATTTAAGCTAGCTGCCACAACCCCCACTCACCACGGGATCACTTTTATAGGCAGTGGTGTCCACAGACCACACCTTTTTTTTTTTGTGTGTTACAACCACTTTAACCTCTAGCGGCCGTTGCGCAGTGCGAGGCAGTGGATCGCCTCGCGCTGTCCTGGAAAAAGTATCAAAATTCCTCCACAATTTGGTGGTGTTAACCAGGTGGGTGGGAGATTAGGCATTTTGCCTTGCCTTGTGGTAGGATTGCGATGGAACTGCCCCTCCTCATTGGCTGAGACAGTAGCACGGCACCATTGGCTCCCGCTGCTGTCAATAAATGTCAGTCGGTTGGTCTGCCTTGTTTACATAGTTCTGCCTCTCCAGCGAATGAGCGGCGGGTCCCAGTTTTAGTTTCTTTCACAAATAAATAATATCTAACAACAGCTCCCTAGAAATATAAATAAATATCAAACAACAGCTCCCCGGCTCACATATTGCCAATCCCAACTTCAGCTTTTAACGACAATTAAACATTTCTGAAGGTTTTGCCAAAAGAAATCCGGCACAGAATGTCAGTTTTTATCCCTTTTCCTACCCAACAGACATCTATTTTCAGAGCCAAAACAGACATTACATAACAAAGAGTAACAATCCAAAGCATCTGCAGTCACCTTGTCTACAGAAAGAATCGCTACATTTTATGTTTCTTTATAATGAGAGAGAAAGAAGGAGGAAATATATATTTATATAAGTTTAGCTCTTCCTCCACTCTAATTAAAATGAAGCCAAACAAGTATATTGTCACATTCCTGTAGCCCAGGAGAGATAATTAGTTTTGAAATGACACAAGTAAAAAAAAATAAAGAAAATGGAATACAAAAAAAAAAGAAAAAAACAACAGCATTAAACACTATTGTCCACAGCAAAGACAAATACAAACAGATGGTTATGTTGTTGTCACCAGGAAAATGATGAAAGTCTTTATTTCTCAGTATTTTAAAATGGATCTGTCATTCAAAATTAAATAATCTCCCATTTGGGCAGTGGGGCACGCATTATAATAGACTTTTATATATAGATGTGTGTATGTATGTATGTATGTGTGTATGTATATAATGTATATGTGTGTGTGTGTATATATATATATATATATATATATATGTAGCGCCGGGCTCCTGATGGGCACACGCTATATGTTTTGTAAATTTTAATGTTTCTAGAACCACAGTTGGGTTTTAGGGTTAATTGTTTTAAATTCTGGTTTCAGTACTTGTTTGGCTGGACTGCACTGTGTTCTGCTTGGCCATAGGTGTCGGTGTCACCTCTGGCAAGCATAAGAACGCAGTCTGGTTGGACGCTTTGGGTGCCAATCTCTCTCAGAACCAACCAGTGAGTGTGTCATCTTGCTGTGAATTCTGGGAGAGGGTACTTAAAGTGGTTGTAAACCCTTACAAACCACTTTGGCCTACAGGTAAGCCTAGATTAAGGCTCACCTGTAGGTCCAATAAATATCTCCTAAACCTACATGGTTTAGGAGATATTTAGAAAAAAACAGGCATCGCTGTCTACGGCGCATGCGAGCAGGCCCACTGCGCATACCGAGATTACGGCGATATTCCGCTTTCGTGCGCATGCGCGGGAGTGACGTCATCGCCGCTGGAGCAGCGAGACCCGGAAGTCACTCCGGGCTTCATGGCGGCGCAGAAGATCGTGGATGAGGGTCGCTTCGGGGGCTTCGTTCTCAGGTAAGTCATTCATAATGAGCTAGTATGCTATGCATACTAGCTCATTATGACTTTGCCTTGCAGGTTCCGTTTTTTGTTTTTTTTTGGAGGAGGCTTTACTTCCTCTTTAAGGTACTGGGATCACGTGCTTCTGGGTTCCGGTCCAGAAGATCTTTCTGTCTGTTTGGTTCTGGTCCTCCTGACCAGCCCTCAGGGGCCCTCATGGCCTGTGGTGCGGATCCATCCATTTCCGAGTCTCGGGGCTGGCTAGCCCGAGGCACAGTAACTGGAAAGAGGATTCTAAGGTGGTCCGGTGCTGTCTCATCTTTGGAGAGGCCCAGCAACTGAGAACTTGACCAGGGGAGGACTCTTCAGAAGAGGGCCATGCAAAAAGGCTGGCTGCTCAGCAAGAGCCTGGAAGCTGAGTTGAAAGACACCAGGTGAATCCACACTCGTACGGTATCGCCGGACCGGCTGCAAGAGTCTGGTACCGTATGAGGGTTCTCTAAATACATCTATCCTTCAGTTACAACCAAGTCTGTGGCAGAGACTTTGCTCTATCCCGAACCATCTATCGGCTGCTAAATCTACTAAGAGGAGATTTATCCGATGGCTACAATATCCAGTTGTGAATGGCTATTCTCTGGATTTCATGGAGAGAGACATTCAGTGTCAAGCAGTTCCAAGAGTACCTGAATTTCCTACCTATACCCACTATCCTTAATTGAGAGACTGTGTTTTGTCTACCATTTTTTGAAAATAAAAATCCCAAGCAGATCCAGTGTCAGTTTCTACAGTTCTTTGGGCCATCTACCTCGGGAAACCCCTAGACGCATACAAGGTCAAGAAGGTAACGGTAAGTCCAAATCAAACCAGCAGCTCCTTCGGGGGTTAGTGCTACATGTATATATATTTATTTATATATATATATATATATATATATAGAGAGAGAGAGAGGGAGAGAGAGAGAGAGAGAGAGAGAGATATCTGTATCTAAAGATGGATATTTATCTATCTATCTCTCTCTCGCTCTCTCTCTCTCTCTCTATATATATTTATATATATATATATATATATATATATATATATATATATATATATATATATATATATATATATATAGATCTATATTTACATATCTATATCTATATAGATAGATAGATTATATATAGATGTACTATCGGGATTTATGCATTTGGTGTTATTTATCTTTGATTGTTAGCAGCACTAGACCTTTGCATTAAATGTTATGAATCCAACAGGAAGAGCAAAATTACCTCTAAATGGTATTTGAAGACATTTTTTTTCCTATTTTCCTGAGATTTTGCAGATTGCTTATGATTGAGTTTTTAACCCTTCCTCAATCTATCAAAAAAGTTATGGGTAGGAATTGACTTTAATAATAAACTATGCATTGCATTAATGTGAACCCCCACCTTGTAAGACAACCCATTCAGTTTAAACTAGAAATGAAAGGCAAAAAATGTGCGTATTCATATACATATATACACTATATTACCAAAAGTATTGGGGCGCCTGCCTTTACACGCACATGAACCTTAATGTCATTCTAGTCTTAGTCCGTAGGGTTCAATATTGAGTTGGCCCACCCTTTGCTGGTATAACAGCTTCAACTCTTCTGGGAAGGCTGTCCACAAGGTTTAGTAGTGTGTCTATGGGAATGTTTGACCATTCTTCCAGAAGTGCGTTTGTGAGGTCAGGCACTGATGTTGGACGAGAAGGACAGGTTCGCAGTATCTGCTTTAATTCATCCCAAAGGTATTCTATCGGGTTGAGGTCAGGACTCTGTGCAGGCCACTCAAGTTCCTCCACCCCAAACTCCCTCATCCATGTCTTTATGGACCTTGATTTGTGCACTGGTCCAAATCAAGGGTTGGGCTTAGCCCCTTAGTTCCAGTGCAAGGAACTCTCGAGGTGCCAATATACCAAGACATTTTGTACAATTTCATGCTCCCAACTTTGTGGGAACAGTTTGGGGATGGCCCCTTCCTGTTCCAACATGACTGCACACCAGTGCAGAAAGCAAGGTCCATAAAGACATGGATGAGGGAGTTTGGGGTGGAGGAACTTGACTGGTCTGCCCTGAGGTTAACCCCTTCCCAGCTAGTGTCATTAGTACAGTGACAGTGCATAGTTTTCGTACTGGTCACTGTATTGGTGTCACTGGTTACCACAAAAGTGTCAGTAATGCCCTGTACACACGATAGGTTTTTCCGACAACAAAATCCAAGTTTTTTCCCGATGGATGTTGGCTCAAACTTGTCTTGCATACACACGGTCGCTCAAAGTTATCGCAAATTTCGATCATCAAGAACGAGCTGACATACAACACGTACGACGACCTGAGAAAAATAAAGTTCAATAGCCAGTGTGGCTCTTCTGCTTGATTCCGAGCATGCATGGCACTTTGTGCGCCGGAATTGTGTACACTCGATCAGAATTTACGACAACTGATTTTGTTGTCAGAAAATTGGAGAACCAGATCTCAAATTTTGTGTGACGGAAACTCCGATGGAAAATGTTCGATGGAGCCTACACACGGTCGGAATTTCCGACAACAAGCTCCGAACATTTTCTGTTGGAAAATCCTATCATGTGTACGGGCATTCATGTCCAATTTGTCCACTATAAGTCGTTGATCACCGTTATCAATAGTAAAAAAATAAATAGATAAAAATTATATTTGTAGATGTGATAACTTTTGCGCAAACCAATCAATATACTCTTATTTGGATTTTTTTTACCAAAAATATGTAGCAGAATGCATATTGTTCTAAATTGATGAAGAAATTAGATTTTCTTAATTTTTTTATTGGATATGTGTATAGCAGACAGTACATTTTTAAAAAATATTGTTTTTTTTTTTCAAACTTGTGACTCTTTATTTGTTTATTAGTGAAAAAAAAACAAAACAAAAAACACATTGGTGATCAAATACCACCAAAAGAAAGCTCTATTTGTGGGAGAAAAAAAGGACATACATTTAATTTGGGTACAGTGTCGCATGGCCTGGTCATGAAGGGGGATAAATCTTCCAGAGCTGAAGTGCCAAAAAGTCCCACATTACCCAATGATGCAGATGCATGTTATTCATAGTGAATGAATGACAGCCACCGACCAGCTGAAAGATGACTCCTGACATTTCCAATCTTGTCGCATCCGTCACAACAAATGACATCTCTGGGTTTCTGCAGCTAACGTAAACAAAGGGGTGGGGTCTCCCAGGTGACATCATAGCATGTCTCGTCTACAATTCATGCCTGCTTGCAAATTTTTATTTTATCACTTTAGTTTTGCTTTAACCATGAAGTTTGAGAAAGTTAGGCACAAGTAACAAATGAAAACCAAATCACAGGACAGAAAAAGCTTTTTTTTTTTTTTTTTTTTTTTTTTTTAATAAATACAGTTTATTTTTTATTTTTTATTTTTTTTTTAGGTTTATTATAAAGGGACACCCCTTTATTTATGGAGCATAGTACAATCCCTATGAGTTCAGTGAACAGAACAATTCACTCAGTTCCACCAACTAGAATGCAAAGATCTAACAGTTGAAAAAATGTTTTGCCATCAGTATAGGTTTCATATAGGAAATAATTGTTTACCATATCTAGTTTGGAGGCTGTAATGCAGAGATATGTATAATTGTCGTCCTCTTAGGTTTTGAGGTCAACATTAATTGAGTAGGTCATTGCGACGTCCAATTTCATATAGTGCTGTGTTGTTTTATTTCTTTTAGCTTTAAACAAATGAAAAGCTGCCATGCCGGGGTCAAAATATAAATAATTATTATTTTTTTTTATTCCTAGAGAAATTATGCCGTATTTATTTCTGCACTTTACCTGTCTTAAAAGTGATGCAATAAATGCATTCATGTCTTTGTGCAATCTTTGTTCTCGCCTATCAAGGCTTTAAAAAATAAAAATTGGGCACATGAAAAGCTTTTAAACGACTCACATCTGCCTGGGAGAACATGGTGCTTTAACCTCTCTCCATTTTTTACGTCTGTGCCTGATTTAAAAGTGGTCTTATGACTTGTTTGCCTCTTTTTTTTTTCTTTTCTTTTATTTAATGGTTGTCCTCGCATAACTCCTAAATCTCCCTTTCTAGACACGGTTACATCACCTAACTCTTAGTGAAAGTTCCTGATGTGTAGGTAGCAGCTGTCTAGAACAGAACACATACAGGTGACACTTGTAATTAAGTTCTCTGGATTTTTTTTAAACTGCATAAAGCGCATTCAAGACACTGACATAAATTAATAGAATGACTCATTACCTCTATAGTTGAAAGTACGCGTAAAAGTGGAAGTTAAAGAGCAATTAAAAGTGGAAGAATTGCTACTGGTAAAATCATAACGTCCACTAATTTTTACCTTATTCTGGGCTAGTGGTAATTTAATGGAGAAAGAATCTAAAAAGCACCTCACAGGGTCACTGAGTGTGTATTTCCTGAAGTATGTACAGTGTAACCTCTTTTCTTTTGAATCCAGTTTTACCAATCACAGTAAAATTTCAAAGAAAAGTAAAAATCCAAATGGTGGTTCCGAGAAACTTACTAGTTCTAACTTTTGAAACTTATGTTACATCAAGTTGTATGCTTGAGAGGCAGAATAGAGCCGGAAGTGGATATGTTTACCTAATATTTCCCAATTTCTACAAAGGGTGGATGATCTTCATTTAATGGAAGAATTAACATGTAGGAATAAGGGGCTAATCATAAAATATTCTAAGACATGGGCAAATTGGTTTACATTTAAGACTACTACATTATTTTATGAAATAATTTCAGACTCTTAACCTCCCTGGCAGTATGATTCTGTCTGGAATTTTGTGCTGAAAGCGGTACAATTATTTTGCATGGAAATTTGGCGTTTTTGTATTGTAGGCCTGCAATTCTTATGAATAACTCACTTAAATCTGTCCGAACCAGAGTCTAGTAGACATCCCGGGTATGATAAAGTTTGAAACACAAAATCATAAATTATAATATAATAAAAATATATATAAAAATGATTCAATAATGTAATCAGATCAAAAACACTGAAATTTGCTCAGTTGCAGAATAGTCGCTGTCATTAAATTTAGTGTTTGATGATAAATTGTGATTCTAATTTATTATCGCTGTTTTCTAGCTGGTCTAAAACCACTTTTGACATAAAGGGACACTTTTTGGTTGCTATGGACAATCTCCAGTTTCCAGGCAGAAAAAAAATATTTTTATTATATAAAATGACATGCAGGGCACTGGGCAGACCTCTAGGGACAAAGGGGATGTGTATTTTTTTTATACAGTACTGTAATCTGTAAGATTACAGTACTGTATGTGTTTTGTGTTTTTAAACTTTTTTGAATTTGGCGCCGATCTCCGCTTCCGTGCGTCGTAACGTCGCAGGGAACGGAGATCAGCGGCACTCGGCACTGTGTGAATTGAGCGAGCAGACGGCTCGCTCACACAGCGGGGAGACATCGCAGGATCCAGGGGAAAAGGTAAGTAACTTCCCCCTGTATCCTGCAATGCAAGCTGGCTCGGGGTTACCGCTTTTGGTACTGAAGCTCCACCCCGAGCCAGACTCGGGAATACCGCCAGGGAGGCTACGTAAAGTGAGTTAGAATATGACTGAGTCTAGAGATAGTATTAGTTACTATCAATTTAACTATTTGATAGCTTTATTTATTTATTTGTCGCAGGTCTTCCCCTTTCCTTTCCCCCTCCCTTCTCTCTCTATTTGTATTCTTCTTTCCTATCGCTCCCTCTTCCCTTGTATCCTTCTTCTTGAAGGGAAGAAGGAGGAAATTAAAGGTTTTTGGTTTAAGCAGAAGACAATGTAAGTTATACTTATTCTCGAAACACGTTGATATTTTAATTACTGTATATACTCGAGTATCAGCCGACCCGAATATAAGCCGAGGCACCTAATTTTACCACAAAAAAATGGGAAAACTTATTGACTCGAGTATAAGCCTAGGGTGAAAAATGCGCAGCTACTGTAAGTGGAAAAGAGGGTCAACAATGCCCATTTGCATGCCTCACTGTGCCCATTTGCAGCCATAGGTCCCCCAAACTTCAAACTTGGTAGTTAAGGGTTCCTAGATGCCCCCTAGCTGCAGCCAAAAGGGTCCCAAAATGACATTGCTGCAAATGGACACAGTTGACCGACTTTGGGGCCCTGTATCTCGGGGCCACTTGGTGCAACACCTAATTGGATATGCTGTAGTGCTAGTTCCACTGGGTTTGCACACCAAATTTGGGGTTCCTAGCACCAAGTGCCCCCGAGATATGGGGCCCCAAAATCAGGTCGGAAAATGTCAAACACTTCTGCAGCAGAGAAAGACATTTTCCGAACTGACTTTGGGGCCCCGTATTTCGGGGCCACTTGGTGCTAGTAACCCCAAATTTGGATACGTTGTAGTGCTAGTTCTACTGGGTTCCTAGCACCAAGTGGCCCAGAGATACAGGGCCCCAAAGTCGGGTCAGAAAATGTCATTCTCTGCTGCAGAAAAGTGCTTGACTCACGTATAAGCCGAGGGGGGCACTTTCAGCACAAAAAAATGTGCTGAAAAACTCGGCTTATACTCGAGTATATACGGTACATCTGAATTGAGGGATAATTTGCAAGCTACAGGTTTAAGGAAGATGTGATTCAATGGCTGTTTTAAAATTATTTCTGTGATTTGATATATAATACATTGTTTTTCTATTTGAAATAGGGGGAAAAATGTAATAAAAAACAA
The DNA here is from genome assembly GCA_028564925.1 of Lithobates sylvaticus. Taxonomy (NCBI): domain Eukaryota; kingdom Metazoa; phylum Chordata; class Amphibia; order Anura; family Ranidae; genus Lithobates; species Lithobates sylvaticus. The sequence goes on from CM053031.1 coordinate 36,442,821, forward strand.
AAAAAAACAAAAAACAAAACAAAAGGATGTTTCGGCTCTTTTCAATTAAAAGTAGTGGTACTCAGATCACCAGATTACAGACAAAAGGGAATGGTGTGGATTGTTGCACTACAGCAACCTGGGTGAACAAAAAAATTACTGGGCATGTAGACTGCACTCTCTGGACACATCTTAAAGCGGTAGTAAACAGCACCAATTTTTGTATCTATTTTTTTTACCCTGCAAGTAAAAGTCATAATGTGCTAGTATGCATCACACATTATGAAATACTTACTTTAGAAAGAAGCCCCCCAGCGGCACGCTGTCACCACTCGTAGGGCTTCCATCTTCACCCAGTCTTCCTCCGGGTTTGTGTACTCTGGCCATCTGATTGGCTGTTCTGCGATGATGTCACGGACCGTGGCACAGGTCTCTGAAGGAATGGCACGGGTATGCATCAGCGGCTGCATGTGAATATCTCCTAAACAGTGCAGGTTTAGAAGATATTCACGGTACCTACAGGTACACCTTGTTATTAGCTTACCTGTAGGTACAAGTGCAAAAAAAGAGTTTACTTACATTTTTTTTTTTTTTAAATATATTATTTTCAACAGAAAGGCAGTTCCATGGCAACAAGACAATAATAAAACATATTGGTATACCAGTATACATGGCTTAAGTACATCAAGACAATAAAAGGCATCAAGACACCAAAATGGATCTACAACTGACCATGGCCATAGAGAACCCAGACTTATCATAAAACTGGACACCACAAGAAACAAGGACCGCCCAACTCTTACTTCCATTTTAAGGTTGAACCAACCCCATCAATTTTATAGTCTCCCAAATTATTTACACTCAGGGAATGCCGTGAATGCTCACTGTCATAGTAGCTTGTCCTCTCAACCCAAATGGCTAATCATCAAATGGCTGGTGTCATAACTGATGACATGGACAGCACTATGGCAACTTCAGATCAAACAGAGGCTAAGATGGCAGCTTCCTTGGCTGTAAAGGATTGGAGGGTTTAGTTCTGCTTAACACATTGCAACCTCACAGTCACATTTATAAAATTAGAAGGATTGTTGTGCCATGTGAGAGGAAAAAAGAGTCTTGGATTAACTAATGATAATTGAAGTTTCAACTCTTGGGTTCTGTAGAGCGTGGTGGTGGGAACCTTTGGAGTGGAATTGCTGAGACTGTGAGATGACTAAGGGCCTGTGTCTGTTTGTTCACAAGTCTGATGTTATACAAAACCTGCTTCAAGCTGGTCAAAATTCAGAAGGTGGTCAAATGCAGTTCATGTGCACCTCCTGTCATTTATTTCTGAATGGTATCAGAAGTGTCTCAAACTATTGTGAAATAGATGCCATTGACACAAGGCCCTTACTAAAAATTGAAGGGTGGGAAAAAATGCAGGTTGACCTCTGTATAGTTCACTGTCCCGATATACCTCAAAGGTGGACTGGTGGGTCACCCCAGTCTCTTCTAGTGTGTGCTTTAATGTCCTTCAAAGCAAACTTGTGACATGCCCATGAAGGGTAAAGCAACAGGTTTGCTTTAATCCCCTCCCCTGAACCAAGCATTAGTGCTTTATACATGGGGAGTGTCCATACTATTGCTTAACTGTGATTCATTACCTACATAGGAAGGCTTCTCCTTCTCCCAGCAGCCAGGGGTATGTGCTGCTGGGGGGGAAGAGGGGAGTAAAGTCTACCTGTTGCTTTGCCCTACATGGGAAAAGCAAAGGATCACTTTAAAACCAGCCAGTCCATCTATCTGGATATTTCAGAGTTAGCAGTGACTTTTTTTAACTTAAAATAACCATGCATAATAAAATATATGGCACATATATAATATATATATTATCATCTGCTTAGCCAATAAATTGCAAAGGAAACAGCGTCTGCGAGACAGCTTGAAGATGATTATGCATTATAAGATCTTGATATGGCATCAAGGAGGGATTTTACAAGACATTTTACATTCTCCAAGTAAAAATCTTAATGTATTTGCATTGATTGATCTCTTATCTTTTAATGTTTTATTCACCCTCATTTTTCACATCAAAAATGGGATTTTAATGAGCACTTGTAAGGTATGGCAGATCATTCGACTTCAATCACATCAAAATGGAGCTCACAGAAAAGTGAAAGTTGTTGACCTATTTTGAGTGGTTTATTATTGCAATTGTGTTTTGTGCGTTGTACTGTAATAATCACATCCTCCGTGACAATTTTTTAACAATTTTACAGACTGACAAGTAAATTGATAGCTGAATGATGATCTCACTTTTTTTTTTTTTTTTACTCTACCGTGATAAATTGCCAAACAAGATGAGCAAAGAAAGTACTTACTTTTTAACACAAAATCCATAAAATTTACTCTTTCTGACTCATTTTACGGGTTTATGGAATAATGGTGGTTGTTTTAAAGGAAACCTATCATGGGAGAAATATGAAGGGTGCCACTGCTGACCTCTCCTCCAAAAAAAAAAAAAAAATTGTCGCCTGTCTTTCTGATTCTTTGGCTTTAATGATTTGAGTTATTTACCTGCAACCGGGTGGCTTATTCACACATGTGCATTGCACTTAAGATGCAGTAAAACACCCACATTGGGGCAACACATGGCTCTGTGTGAATAGTCCTGCCCTAAAATTCATGCTGCTCAAAAGTATTAAAGCCAGCCACAGACTAAAAAATTTAAAAGAAAATGTTAACAATGACAACCCCATATAATAACCTATTGACATGTATCATTTAAATAATTGATCACTTTGCTGATTCTGAGCAAAGTTACAGGTTCTCTCGACATGATCCATTTCCCCTCCCTTGGTACTCATCCCCTGTCACTTCATTTGTATGTTAGGCCCCATTCATACCTGAGTATTTTGGAGCTTAAAGCTCCAAAATGCTCAGTTATTCTCTATGGTGGTGGTTCACACCTCCACTTTAATGCCCCGTACACACGGTCGGAAATTCCGACTACAAAATCCGTCTGATTTTTTCCGACGGATTTTGTCCAACACTGGTGTTGCATACACATGGTCGGACAAAGTTGACGGAAAATCCGATCATTCTGAACGTGGTGACGTTCGTTGCGTACGACGGGACTACGTCGAGGCTAGTAGCCAATAGCTTTGGTCTTGTAATGTGATCTGAGCATGCGTGGCACTTTGTCCGTCGGAATTCGCTACACACGATCGGAAAAAGTCCGATAGGACTTTGTTGTCGGAAAATTTGAGAGCAGGAGATAAAACTTTGTCCATCGGAAAATCCGATGGAAAAAGTCCGATGGAGCCTACACACGGTCGGAATTTCCGACAACATTGTCCGATAGGACATTTTCCATCGGAAAATCCAACCGTGTGTACGGGGCATTAAACACCTAAAGCCAAATGTACAAGGTTCAAAAAAAATTCCCAAATTCTTGGAAAACATCCCAAAATGCTGTACAAAAACACCAACTCCCCAAAAAATGCTTGAAAATGCAACACACAGGTGTAAATTCAGCCTGAGAGCCCTGGTACTTCGGATGATAGGCATTGTCTTCTTGCTCGCAGAATGTCGTTTTTGGGCTTGAGTGTTCAGTCGCCAAATCCAAACACTCTCTATTCTGTGCAAAGCAACAGCCATGTTTTAACACAACCCCTTCCCAATCCCATCCACAGCAGCATATACTGACCTTTCTTTCTACCCCTGCCCCATTTAACACCAGGAGCCAAAAATACCCGGTAATTGGTCCAATAAGCGTTGTCACAAATGGAAGTCCATAGTTCTACATCTCCAGAGACTTGCAATTATGAGGGCTTTGCTATCACTCCTGGTGAGGAAATGGAGGATAGGTATACATGTCTGCATTACACTGAACCTTTTAAAAGATTCACTTTTATTTTTTAAAATGCAGAAAAATTTTATTTTTTTAAGGTCACAACTCTCCATTTTTGTAAACATGCTTTTTACTAGAAAAAAAGAACAGCTGCACTGATGCTAAATTCCTCTGTACAGCTAATATCATGTGTAAATAGTATAATTATAGAGCACTCAGGCTGCTGCACCTCCTTTCATCGCTGGATTACTGTATAGAAACTTGGATGACGAGTCTCTCACACTGTGAACTGGCCTCCGCTCTCTCCTAATTAGCTTGGGCTAGGACAATGATGTGCCAATTAAAACAAACCGAGGCAGCCATGGGAATGATGTGCTGTATTCTTTACCTTGAACATAATGAAGACAAATTGCAACTCTCTTGTTAATAGAACTTCAACATCATGTCAGACACCAGAGCACCAGACAATACATGCAGTACATAACTAGGGGTATATAGTGTAGTGTAATAAGAACAATATGGAATTCAGCTAATTTATGTACTCAAGAACTCACTAATTAAAATAAAAGACTGACTGGTTCTCTCACTATGAGCATCTGCAAGAATATTCAGGGATGTGGGGGGATGTGGGGGAATGTGTGTGTGTATGTGTGTGTGGGGGGGGGGGGGGTTAAAAAATGATTAACTCTTTAGGATTGAGGGATATTGATTGAAGCCATCAGTTATTAATGGAAAAGAGAGGTGAGTGGTTGAAACTAATAAATTGACACTGTACCCAAACTAAATTTCATATATTTCTTCCCACAAATAGAGCTTTATTTTGGTGGTATTTAATCACCACTGGGTTTTTTATTTTTTGCTAAACAAGATAAAAAAGACAGATATTTTTGAAAAAAATAAGTTTTTCTTCGTTTTTGTTATAAAATTTAGTTTTGCAGCACTAATGGGCACTAATAGACAGCACTGATGGGCACTGATAGGTGGCACTGATGGCCACCGATCGGCTCTCCTCTGCTCGCATCTTGTCAGCGTGAAATGAGGAAAGCCGATTACCGGCACTTCCTGGTTATCGCTGTGATCAGCTGTGATTGGTCACAGCTGATCACAAGGTTAAGAGCCTACGTCATAGGCTCTTTGCCACAATCGGAGATGCGGTGTGTTGGAGTGACACACAGTACCACCGCTCGATGTGCACCCCGGGGGGGGGGCGCGCACAAGCGGCTTATCCTGCTGGACGTCTTATGACGCCCAGTCAGGATAACCGAGCCACCTTTCGGACGTCATTCCACAATAGGGTGGTGGGGAAGTGCTTAATGTGATTAAATCTTCTACATTTAGCCATTCTGGGTGTGTTTAATGCCTCGCCCCTGTGTCCTGTAGTAACTTAGGAGTCAGCCGATGGAACCACAGAGTGCTGTGGGGGGGGGGGGGGACGTCGGCATCCAACACCCCTGGGAGTGTCATATGTAGAAGATCTTTCAGCAAGGTTATCTCTTCAATGCAGAGATCAGAAGAACAGGCAGAGGATGGCGGATGAGTATTAAAGTAATCTTGTCAATATTAGCAGAATAAGATTTGCCCGATGTTGGCTACTAAATTTACCCTCTTTTGCACTTCTGAGAATATGCTCTACCGTTGATGGTTACATCCAAAATCTGCAATAAATTATGGAGGAGTTTCATAACTTCTATTCTCAACTCTATAAATTGGTCTCCCAAGGGCACCCAGTGGTGGTCGACTCTTACTTGGATGGTTTGCCCATCCCTAAGTTGAAGGTAGTCCTTCACCCCTCGGATTCGGTTGGAAGCCCCAATCTCTATAAAAGAAGTCCTTGGGGTGATCAAGCAGGCAAAAAAGTGTTCTCCACCTAGACTAGATGCTTTTTTCAGCATTGTAATATAAGACATTTGCTGCAATTTTGTCCCAGTATTTGATCTGCTTTTTTAACTCTCTGAGGGATGGGGGTTCTCTAGAAACCACTATGAATGCAGCGTTTATTACAGTAATTCCTAAACCCTCAAAAGCCTCTGAGGAAGTGAATAATTATAGGCCAAATTTGTTGATCAATAACAACTTGAAACATTTGACAAATATTTTAGCTAAACATTTATTCTTGTTTATTAGTTTCTATATACATAAATATCAGGTTGGGTTCATCTCTGAAAGGCAGGGCCCTGACCAAATTCTAAGGGTGATTGATGTTGTGTCCCTGCTTCAGTCCAGATGGGACGGCGGGTCACCCCAGGAAGGTAATTTACTGTCCACTGATCTTCAAAAGGCATTTTTGATACAGTTTCACAGGCATACTTGTTCAAAATGTTGAACCAATGGGGTTTTGGACCCCCTTTTCTCGGGATAATGCAAGCCCTGTACTGTACTCTGCAGGCCCAAGTTCGGCTGCAAGGCCATTTTTCTTGACCAATCCTGATAGCCTGGGGTAGGAGACAGGGTTGCCCCCTTTCACCTTTGATTTTTGCAATAACAATAGAGACCCTAGCAGTGGCCATCTATATTGACTCAGATGTACATGGGGTGCATTGTTGACCACAGATGCACACGTGTGCCTTGTTTGCGGATGACCTGCTACTTTTTGTAATGTCTCAGTTGAGTCGTTATGTCTCTCAAGGCTCATTAAACTATGATTGCTCTGTGATTTCGAGAAGATTTTGGGGCTGGAAATAAATATGACTAAATCTATGACCTTGAATGTATCGGTCCTCTCTGCGTTGGTTGATCATCTCAAAGAGCATTTTCCCTTTATTTCGAACAATACTCATATTCCATACCTGGGTATGGACAACTCACTGCTGTTATAAAAACGCTTAATAAATTCATGTATCCACCCCTATTTAAAACACTGGAGACTGATTTACAGCAATGGTCTTTACATATTCTGTCTTGGCTAGGCGGGATCCATACTGTTAAAATGACCTTGCTTCCAAGACTCTTTTTTGCGTTCTCTGTCCATCTTGATCTATGGCATAAATGGTTCCTACAATCATTTACTGATGTAATGAACATGAATGTTGCCCTGACGGAAGCTAATTTAAAGGTACTTAGCTCCTACATGTATGCCTCAGCTTCTCCGTTATGTTTTCAAAGATGTTATCTGTGAGGGTTCATGTACCATATTTGGTGGGAGTGCCACAGGATTCTTAGCTTTAGAATGGTATGTTTGCATTATTACACATAGTCACAAGAATGTGGGTTCCACAAACGCCCCACTTCGCTCTTCTTAATGTTTCAGTTGATCGAATTTCCAATAGTCAACAATGCCTAATCTTTTAGATTTTGCTGGGGGGGGGGGGGGCAGAATTACTATTGCCAACTCATGGAAGCAACCTTCTGTGTCTCTTGCACAAGCAAAGAAAAAAATGATGTGAATTATGGTACATGAAAATGATGTTCGTGTTTTACACGGTTAAAAGATTTGAAAAGACCTGGGGACTGTAGGCTAGATATATGCATGTTCTGTTTGAAACTTAATGAATATTTCTGGACATGGGGAGTGAGTGTCCCTACTGTGATTAGGCCAGTTATAATTCCTCTTTCCCGTACTTTTCTTTTCTCTCCTTTTCTTCTTAGGCTTTCTTGGCTCTCTGGGTTGTTGATTGCCTTTCGGGTGCATCTTGCCGGAGGCACTGCATTTAGCAGTTATTGCACTGATTACTGTTCCTTTTCAGGGACAGGTTAAAGGAGAGTTATGTTGCTGATAAGGGATCATTTGCCATTACTACTTTTATTGTACCCTGTCAGTTTTGGATAAATAACCTGAGAGATGTATTTACTTTTTTATCTTGTTTTTGTACTTTTGATAACTGAACAATATTGTGCTGTTTCGTGCTCTGTCTTTATAATATGACAATTTCGAAAGTAAAGTAATCTTGTATCTTTACAGTGGCCTATGTCTTCTTCTTTCCCTCCATTCCATGCTGGACCTTCCATCAGTTACTTTGGCATTTAACAATTTTAAGAGCGCCAAATACTTTGGTCTCATCCTCTGACCCTCTACATCCCAACAAGGTTCACTAGTAACATAGGGGGTGGAGGATGGAGCCACAGTGCATGGCAGGGGGCATGCACAGGCATCTTACACCACCAGAAGTGTCAAATGACAAATAGTCTAAAGCAAGGTATACACATTCAGTTTGATGTGGGGATCTCTCCAGCTGAGTTATTCAATTCTGCCTGCGGAAAATCCCCTCCGCCATCAGAATACACTGATCAGAGCTGCAGCCATTGGCTAAAAGCACTGATCAAATGCTGGTTTTCCAGCAGGATTGTTCAACAGAAGCACTAGACCAGTCTCTGTTGAACAGTAAGCGGTACACAAAGAAAGAAAGTTGGCTGGTTTCTGCTGAACTGGCCGATTAGGATTTTGTATCCTCATAGGGTCGCAATAATTGCTTGCTTTGCAGGAAATGGCAGTGTTCAACTTTTACATTTAACAACAACATTGCTGAATTGTGAATTGATTATGGTGGAGTTAGACCATTATAGTGTTTTAATTCAAGTTCAAGTCAAGTTTTTTTTTTTTTTCCCAGAGCTTTATGGGTTGGACCATTAAGTAGAGTGCACATGTCCCTCTTAGGCTTCATGTACGCCCTGCCTACATTTACCATGGCTGCTTTTTGTGTTTTCCTGCGGGAGGTGGTCAAAACTATTCTTACGCGTTCAGGAGAGGGAGGATGGGGAGGTTGAACCTCACCTAATCGAAGCAGCTCCTAAACTCTGCTAAAAGCATATGTGTACATTGACACATAGGCTTTTATGGAGTTGAGTTTAGGAGATTTAACAAATTTTTTTTAAAAGCTCCTAAACTCAAATTTAGGACCTGCTAGTGTACATGAACCTTTACGCGGTCAGTTAAGTATCATGGTGTGGAGTCAGGCCCAAGAAGGAGATATAACGACTTGCCAATTTGTGCAACTCATAGTCCTAGAATACTAGGCAGACTACCAAGCTGGGGAAATATGCATCCATTGTAAAGGAGGAAAAGGCACCACTCACTATGTCATTAAGTAAACCTCAAGGATGCCTCCTCTATATATTTTAGTCTTTGGATCTAAAGCCTCCTGTCCCTCTTTTTCTTTAAAGCGGAAGTAAACCCATAGATTTAACAGTTTAAAAAAAAAAGGCATGCCGGGAATGCTAACTGCACATTGGCTGTGCTCTCAAACAAACAGTCAAACCATCCAATGGCTGGTGTCATAACGGATCACATATGCAGCACCGTGGCAGTTGAAGATTAAACAGAGGCAAAGATGGCAGCTTCCTTGGCTGAAAACGATAGGAGGGTTTAAGTGGAGGTGACCTCCGCGCTGTATTATTGGATGGTGGAATAGAATACTCCACCCGTGTACAATCAATAAATATTAATAAATGAACAAGTGCCTGTGCATAAATAAATATTAGTAAGTGCATGTGCATAAATATTCCATGTATGCTAAAACGTAAAAAGAATAAATCTGAGGTGTGTTATCCAATAGAGATAAAATCTTCCTTGGAATAAAAAGCAGCCAAATCTAATAGTGTTCACATACACCTAAAAAATCATGTAAAGTAAAGTGATCTAGCGCATAAATACAAACACCCTCTTACAAATGTGTCAATTATGGCACCAATTCGTGATAGTGGATCTCTATAGAGATAACAATAAAATTGATGTGATAACAAAGTGACAAAGTAATAAATAAATAAATATATCAATCAACATAAAAGTCTAGATATTGCTGGAACAACCAATGAAAAGCGAATAGTTCAGGAAAAAACCCTAATAGTTCAGGAAAAAAAAACTCTAATAAATATAGAGCTGTATGAACGGACAAGTCAGTGGGTCACTTTGAAGATAACCACGAGGAGATACACCCAGTGTAGGTTCTGTAATGGATAGTCTCTTAATCGATATCCCCAGTAGTAATTGACAACTGTCAGCAAGCCAAGATATATACAATCCAAAAATGGGCTATCTAGCCTCTCACCTCATGGGTTCTTTATAAAGCGTGTAGTCAGAGACAATACAATCCTCCTTTCCTCTTGAGGTCCTATCTCCGTTTGGGGGAGCCTTGCCCCGGTATACTGTATCAAATCCCGTCTCTTGGATCACTGTCCTCCAGCCTAGCAGGCTACGGATGGATAGATATGGGCACTCTCCACGTGTATACACCGCCAAACGATAAAAGTGGGAACAAACAAAAGTAGAAAAGGAGTGCCTCCAATAGTGAAGTATGTTTAAACAAGAAGACTTTATTAAACAAATGAGCAAAGAAAAATTCTAAAAATAGCTAAAATGGACTCTTACAGTGTTAAAAAACAAATCAAGCAAATAGTAAGCACAATGGCGTCTGAACGCCGATCTCACGTCACTTCCGGTTCAAAGGGTGACTGTTTCCGATCCCTCCCTACGCGTTACGTCATGTGACTTCATCAGGGGAACCGGATTGGTTGAACCCTCATTGTTTATATATTGAAAAACCGGAAGTTACATGGCGGCCATTTTGTTGTAGTCCGTTGTGTAAAAATGGCGCTGCCAGACTTTCATTCAATAAAGGAATTTTGACTTCATGAGAGAGTTGTCATTTCATTTATATATCGAATATTGATTTAAATAGATCTTTCTTTTCTTTATTGTAATTGTACATGGAGTAGTGTCCAAATGTATCATATTTTAATTTAAGATCGTATAGTAAACTTGAAGTACTGTGTTGTAGCGGGTCGATATGTATTCCTCGCTTATGTATAAGAATCAGTGCTTCAAATTATACTGTATCTTAGCGCAGCTTTCCACAAAAAATTTCAACCATAGGATCTATTTATGTATAAGCCACCCCACGGCCATTTTCTGGTGGCCTGTTGTGCTATCTGAGCCATTCAGTGTACATAGTGCAGTGAAGACTAGTGTTCTTATACATATTGTAGAAGGCACCCCCGCGGCCATTTTCTAGTGGCCCGTTGTGTCAGTTTGAAACTTCCATTTTGGAATAGACCGCTGTGTGTCTCAGCATATTAGTTGCTCATCTGGACATACTTTGCTGACAGTTCCAATTTGGTCTGCCAGAATGCAGAATTGTGGAAAGCTGCGCTAAGATACAGTATAATTTGAAGCACTGATTCTTATACATAAGCGAGGAATACATATCGACCCGCTACAACACAGTACTTCAAGTTTACTATACGATCTTAAATTAAAATATGATACATTTGGACACTACTCCATGTACAATTACAATAAAGAAAAGAAAGATCTATTTAAATCAATATTCGATATATAAATGAAATGACAACTCTCTCATGAAGTCAAAACTCCTTTATTGAATGAAAGTCTGGCAGCGCCATTTTTACACAACGGACTACAACAAAATGGCCGCCATGTAACTTCCGGTTTTTCAATATATAAACAATGAGGGTTCAACCAATCCGGTTCCCCTGATGAAGTCACATGACGTAACGCGTAGGGAGGGATCGGAAACAGTCACCCTTTGAACCGGAAGTGACGTGAGATCGGCGTTCAGACGCCATTGTGCTTACTATTTGCTTGATTTGTTTTTTAACACTGTAAGAGTCCATTTTAGCTATTTTTAGAATTTTTCTTTGCTCATTTGTTTAATAAAGTCTTCTTGTTTAAACATACTTCACTATTGGAGGCACTCCTTTTCTACTTTTGTTTGTTCCCACTTTTATCGTTTGGCCGTGTATACACGTGGAGAGTGCCCATATCTATCCATCCGTAGCCTGCTAGGCTGGAGGACAGTGATCCAAGAGACAGGATTTGATACAGTATACCGGGGCAAGGCTCCCCCAAACGGAGATAGGACCTCAAGAGGAAAGGAGGATTGTATTGTCTCTGACTACACGCTTTATAAAGAACCCATGAGGTGAGAGGCTAGATAGCCCATTTTTGGATTGTATATATCTTGGCTTGCTGACAGTTGTCAATTACTACTGGGGATATCGATTAAGAGACTATCCATTACAGAACCTACACTGGGTGTATCTCCTCGTGGTTATCTTCAAAGTGACCCACTGACTTGTCCGTTCATACAGCTCTATATTTATTAGAGTTTTTTTTCCTGAACTATTAGGGTTTTTTCCTGAACTATTCGCTTTTCATTGGTTGTTCCAGCAATATCTAGACTTTTATGTTGATTGATATATTTATTTATTTATTACTTTGTCACTTTGTTATCACATCAATTTTATTGTTATCTCTATAGAGATCCACTATCACGAATTGGTGCCATAATTGACACATTTGTAAGAGGGTGTTTGTATTTATGCGCTAGATCACTTTACTTTACATGATAGGAGGGTTTACTTCCACTTTAATATTGTCCTTTATTTAGGCTATTACAATCTGTAGATGTCCTTTGGTTTGAGAACAGCAGGTGTACACCTGACTATAGATATTGGGAGTGGTTGGAGGCAAATGCAGTCTGTTCATTTCATGATATATTCTGGGCCAAACATTAGATCTCCAATTGCACAGGTGCTTCTGTTTAGGGCAATGATCGAATGGGGAAGAGTTGTATACAGGCAATCATGTAGCAAACATGCAGGAGAAATAAATAATAATTGGGGTAAGGTCTTCTAACCTATCTGATTGTTTTCTACACAAGAATGCCCATTCTGGGCTAATGGACACTTCCCTGCGGACAATGGATCATTGTTAGGACCCAGCATGTTAGAAGGCATTAATTTAGTATATGAGAGGCGCTAGTATCAACACAAATTAACCACTTAATATAAGGGGCAAATATATGTAAAATCTGAACCTTCTGCTGATAAGTGAAAGTCAACTAATTGAAGGGGGGTATGTAGGCACAATATGGATCTCCTACGAACTCAGCCACTAATAAATGATAATAACGATATAAATTAATCCTATAGCACACATAAAATTAATATCAGTCAGAGCACCTAATGTGAGAACCAGAATTAATAGATGGCCTCTTACCGAATGGAGTTGATTACTTTGTTTAGAAGTAATCAAATGCGCTTTGACAGGATTGTGCCTGTTCACTGAGTGATATACCCCCACTCAAGGACGCTTTTCCTTCTCCTAGATCAGCTCAGATTCATTAGAATGGATTGGATGACATAGGTGGGAAATATAAAAAGAGGCGCACCTCATAGCGTAATAACGTCTTTAATATAAAATTGCATAAAAAATACAGCAGCCAATTGCTCACTTACATGATCCGGTGCCAACCCGGCACTGAGGCTGCATGCAATCAATAAAAATGTGGATGGAGCAAACGGATCCTTCCCCTATGGTTCCCTCTCAGTCTTTCCAGCGTGCGTTCCACTCGCCAGTAACCTGAACCAGTAAGACAGGCAGGGGGGTATATCACTCAGTGAACAGGCACAATCCTGTCAAAGCGCATTTGATTACTTCTAAACAAAGTAATCAACTCCATTCGGTAAGAGGCCATCTATTAATTCTGGTTCTCACATTGGGTGGATCAAGACACTTGTTTCTGGTGATGGTGCACAAGTGATATCTACAGGAGTAAATACGCTTTTCAGCAAGGACTACTATATGAACTCTGCTTTGTTTGGTGTTACTAAAATATCCATTTTTGGTCACAAATATTTTTCTTTATAAGTTTTTTTGGTTTTTAAAGTGCAAAGCACTGAACGGATGTGGGACATTATTCACGGCCGATAGAGTTAATTATCGGTCATTATTTGTTTGCATATTCTCTGCACTTTTATCGTAGATTGGGCCTTTGTGCTCGGTCATGTTTTTATTTAAATAGTTTTGGATTCTGAAATATTCACACAGTGATTATTATATGCTATAGGGCTTGGACAGCCTTGTTTTGCTTTTTCACTTTGTTTAGGTAATATCACAACATTTTTGCTGCTCACATTAAGGTGTTTAGATATCCGAGCAATTAGGTGCTCTGACTGATATTAATTTTATGTGTGCTATAGGATTAATTTATATCGTTATTATCATTTATTAGTGGCTGAGTTCGTAGGAGATCCATATTGTGCCTACATACCCCCCTTCAATTAGTTGACTTTCACTTATCAGCAGAAGGTTCAGATTTTACATATATTTGCCCCTTATATTAAGTGGTTAATTTGTGTTGATACTAGCGCCTCTCATATACTAAATTAATACCAATTAAATCGTATAGATTTCTAGAGGGAGCAGCTGTAATAGGTATATGTTAATAGCAGTTTTGTACCTACCAATGCGTGTTTTTTTAGCAGATTTATATCTGATTTATCTAGTATTAGGATATTCCTACATCCTTTACTATAGAATATATTAATTTGGGTTTTTTTCCTAAGCGCGGAGCTGGACTAGTCACTATTAGTGGCTGTCTACATTTTCTCATGTTAGAAGGCATATTGGTCCCCATCTGTCTGAGCAGTTAAACCCTCTAAGAATTTCCCCAAGCATTACTCTGGGTTTGAATGCTATGAAAAATGGGTAATCCCAAGAGTTGTTCGGGGTAACAGTTTTTATATACTGTAGTATCTCATAACCAGTAACACTCGAATGGTACACAAAGGAGGCTGGAGTCAGAATTGCAGATTGGAAGGAAGGTTGGCAAAAATCCATTAGTTAATTATCCCTCTTTGTATGAATCCAGAAATACTCTTCTTTGAGCATTTCTGGGTTCGCAGCTGTCAGATTCTGGCCATCAGCAGCACAAAATAAATAAATCAATAAAATAAAAATAAATCAAGTACTCTGTTTGCAAACAATGCAGAGGGACATCATGAGTCCAAACGTTCTTTTACATTGGGACTTTTTAGTCATGTTGTGATAGTAAACAGTATTAGACATGTGCATTTCGTTATGTTCCGAATCGAAATTTGGACAAATTTTTCATTATTCGGACATTCGGATGCATCCGAATTACCGAATTACAATACTAACGAATTTAACCGAATTCGAATTTTTTTCGAATCGAAAAATCGCGGACGAAATTCGAAATATCTCAGGGTCACTTAGTGATAGAAACTAAGCAAACCAAATTTGGATATGTTGTAGTGCTAGTTCTACTGTGTTTGCATACCAAATTTGGGGTTTCTAGCTACAAGTGACCCCGAGATATGTGGCCCCAAAGTCGGGTCGAAAAATGTCATTCTCTGCTGCAGAAAAGTGCTTGACATTTAGTGACCCGACTTTGGGGCCACGTATCTCGGGGCCACGTATCTCGGGGCCACTTATAGCTATAAACCCCAAATTTGGTATGCAAACAGAGTAGAACTAGCACTATACCCTCTCCAAATTTCTATCACCAAGTAACCCCGAGATATGTGGACCCAAAGTCGGGTCGCAAAATATTTTCGAATCCGGTTGAAATAGTTTCAAATGCAGTAGAAAATTTGTTAAATGCAGTTGAAAAAATTTCAAATGCAGTTGAAAAAATTTCAAATGCAGTTGAAAAAATTTCAAATGCAGTTGAAAAAAATGTCAAATGCAGTTGAAAAAAATGTCAAATGCAGTTGAAAAAATTTCAAATGCAGTTGAAAAAATTTCAAATGCAGTTGAAAAAATTTCAAATGCAGTTGAAAAAATTTCAAATGCAGTTGAAAAAATTTCAAATCATGTTGATACTATTTCAAGTGGATTCGAAAATATTTTGCGACCCGACTTTGAAAAAAAAAATGAATTAATTCTAACAGTCTGCAGAAGATCTGCAAAAAAAAAGAAGTGAAATGGCTGTTAATAGTTTACAGGAGATCTGCTATTAAATTATATATTTTTTTCTATTCTGTTCTAATCTTTTCTATTTGAATTATACATTTTGGAAGATGGTTATTTACTTATATACATCTGTCACATAAAAAAAGATGTGAAATGGCTGTCACGGATGTCAATCGCAAGGCAAGTACATATGCTGTATGTCATTGTCCACTTGCCACAACACCTGCCACAAGTGCCAAGACACCTGCCACGAGTGCCACGTGACCGACCACAAGTGCCACATGACCTGCCACGTGACCAAGTTGTGGATTGTCCACTTGCCATGTCACCTGCCACAAGTTATGGGGTTCCTAGCACCAAGTGACCCCCAGATATGGGGGATATGTCAAGTACTTTTCTACAGCAGAGTATTACATTTTGTGACCCGACTTTGGGGCCACGTATCTCGGGGCCACTTATACCTAGAAACCCCAAATTTGGTATGCAAACACAGTAGAACTAGCACTATAACCTCTCCAAATTTGGGGTTTCTATCAAGTAATTGAATTAAATTTGTTAAATTCGTTTTCGGATTTCGTTTAGTTTTCGACCGATTTTCGAATTCGAAAATCTCAGGGTCACTTAGCGATAGAAACAATATGGATTTGTTGTAGTTCTAGTTCTAATGTGTTTGCATACCAAATTTGGGGTTTCTAGCTACAAGTAACCCCGAGATACGTGGACCCAAAGTCGGGTAGCAAAATATTTTCGAATCCGGTTGAAATAATTTCAAATGCAGTTCACCTGCAGCAGAGAATGACATTTTTTCGACCCGACTTTGGGGCCACATATCTCGGGGCCACTTGTAGCTAGAAACCCCAAATTTGGTATGCAAACACATTAGAACTAGCACTACAACAAATCCATATTGTTTCTATCGCTAAGTGACCCTGAGATTTTCGAATTCGAAAATCGGTCAAAAACTAAACGAAATCCGAAAACGAATTTAACAAATTTAACGAATCTAACTAAACAAAATTAATTAATTAACGAATTAAAACGAAACGAAACAATTTTTTTCCTTTTGCACATGTCTAAACAGTATTGG
Organism: Lithobates sylvaticus; assembly: GCA_028564925.1. Taxonomy (NCBI): domain Eukaryota; kingdom Metazoa; phylum Chordata; class Amphibia; order Anura; family Ranidae; genus Lithobates; species Lithobates sylvaticus. The sequence goes on from CM053031.1 coordinate 36,459,390, forward strand.
CTTTACCGTGGCTCTGACTCTCCCTCTCTGGGAAGGTATTTGCCCGTGCTGTCCTCTCTCTCTCTGTAATGCTGGGGAGAAGCGTGGCTCTCTCTTTCGGTAGTGCTGGGGAGAAGCGTGTCTCTCTCTCTCTCTCTGGGTAACTCTGCCCTGAATCCTTCCTAGGCTCCAGAATTTTTGGGAGGTGTAGTCCAGAGCTGCCCTGCTCCAATGGCCATTTCTCTCTCTGGGACTATGTCCCCTGGTGTACTAGGAGAAGGGGGGGGGGGCAGAGTGGGTAGCTAACCTGGTAAGAGCTGTCCTGTCTTCACATCTGCTGCTGACAGGAGAAGAGGGGGGGGTGAGTGGGGGAACACTCTGACAGCTTACAGCTACACTCTGACAGCCCGCAGCTGCCTCACCCCTGTCTCAGCTCCACTGCCTGTTTTCTCTCGGCCTAAGCAGGGAGAGGGCCCGCTGTCACTGCGCCATGGTGCAGGAGGGTAACGGAGAGAGGGGGGTCAGAGGCGCCGATACATACAATTTTCTTATTCCATTTCCTTTAGATTATCTTCAACTATATAGTGCAAGGGCCTGCCTAATTGTATACAAATTGAAAGTGTTTAGGTTTGATATCATATTATAAGGTTTAGGTAAATCTAAAGGAAAATTGTACAAGAAAATTGTATAACGTATGGTCAGCCTAAAGCCCTCGGGAGACAATGGGCAGTTAAAAAAAATGGCCGACATTCGGCCCGTGTGTAAGTCAGTCTATCCGACAGAAGCCGGTCCAATGTGCATGGTGGAAAACCAACATCTGACCAACTCCCAATCAGCGCTCTCAACCAATGGCAGACAGCGCTGATCAGAGTGTTCTGGCAGGGGGGCCATCCCCCTGTCAGAACACAATAGCTCAGCGGGGATTGCTGAATTAACCTTGCTTGGTTAATACAGCGGGTCCGACTGGAGCTGACAGCTTTTTTTTTCGTTCAACCCAGTGGGTTGTGTGTGCCCTGTTTTAGTGTAAAGTGTAAAGAGGAAAGGATTGCTGCTACTCCCGACCCACCCAGGTGAATAAATGATAAGGAGCGACCTCCGCCTACATTGCTCCACCACACCACATAACCAGATGCATTTTGCCCCACACAACGGGGCTTAGTCATAGGGATGCAAAATGCATCAGGGTGTGTGGTTTAGTGGAGACAAGTAGGCTGAGGTCTACTTATTATCATTTATTCACCTGGGCTGGTCGGGAGTAGCGGTGATGATTTCCTCTTTCTACATCTCCTAAACTCTGATCTGCCGATGGGGCTTGGGGTAGGGATTACACAGGGATTAATCCAAGAAAAGCTATTCTTATTATCAATGCTTTGTGGAGTTGAAGATACATTTTGCTATACATAAAGTTACATGGAGTCTGGGAAATCTACTTGCAATACAATTATTTAGGGCTGTACTACCATTGAAGTTTACGTGTTGTCTCAGGTTGACCTATAATTCCTATGTTAAATGTGACCTCCCTATACATTTGCCCCCCACAGTCCTTGAACTTTCCCTCTCTGGCTTTGAGTTGTTGCCAAACTTGCCATGCCATGAAAGGTTTTTGTTGTGGTCACAGTAGATGCAGTAATGGTAATACTCTTGGACCTCTAGCTCTTTGAGGAAATTAATGGCATAACTAACAATGTCTAGTATAACATAATGTACAGTAAGCTTTCTAGAGAAGTTTATGACATACTCACATTATAATTGTGTTTTTTTTTTTTTTTTTTTATACTGTCTTGTTTTATATGAGACATTCTAATTAGCATTTGTAAGATTTCTCACTTTTCAGATTATACAATTGAATACGTTTTGTGTAGCTGTGTCATTATAATATGTTCTATTTTGGAACCAAAATCCCAATTTGGGTTTATAGGTTTTTGATATATAAATTTACAAGCTAAAATATATCCTATTCCAATCTCATTTCTGAGGCTGGATGTTATAGGTCTCTATCCTGATGGGAAATGCCCTTTTCACCCTTATGTTTAGATTTTAGTGCTATTATTTCTGGATGACTCTATGCTCCATTGACTAGAGACATTTTAGCATTTTGCTATCAGCCTGCTAAAAAAAAAAGCACCTTGAATGGATTCATATACCACAAACCTTCGGTTCTGTCCTGAGGGTGGGTTGTGTGACTTCACTTGTCAGAAAATCATTGTTCAGCGTACTCGTTTTTTTGTAGCACAATCCAAGTTGAGTCTTTGGTGCTATTGCAGCAGAAAAGGTCAAGCTATAGATGATAGTGAAAGTGATATTTATTTTCCAGGTGGTAGCTGCAAGACAAGCTGCTTCCAGCTATGGAGTGTTCACACTGGGATGTGTCCTGCAAGGTTTTGCAAATGATGTTCCCGAATGCTGCGTCTTCTATACATGATGTTAGAAATGATTTTTATTTTTTCTTACACAGCTGACCTTTATTTCACAGCACGGTTCAGATCTTAAAAATAAATTACGTGTCCTTCTAGCAAGCAAGTGATAATAGCCAGCATGGGATTTGTGATCTGCCCGTGTTCAGCAAATTGATGATCCCCCTTAAAGGCATACTAAACTGGAAAATTGTCTTTGCCTAATTGTGCATAGGACAATGGAGGTTCTGTATCAAACTTCTTACAATATATCTAAGGACCTATGAGTGTTGTCTTCTATATGTCCACATTTTCAGGCTCTTCAATGAGACCATAATCTCATCATTTCAAACATACTTTTCTACTGTCATGTGTACTTACCTTGTGACATAGTTGTGGGCAGGGCTCATGCACGTGGGGTAACACCTCGCCTGAGGGCGTGCTCACCAATGCCTGGGACCAGGTTGAGAGTATGAAGTAATAAACCATGTGGAGGTGGTGTTCGGGGGACTGTACGCGACAGTGTCATTCCTTTGTTTTTTCATCAATGTGGATGTTCTGATATACTGTATTTTTTGGCGTATAACACTCACTTTTTCACCATGAAAATTGGGTGCAAATAGCGTGTGTGTGTTATACGCCAAAACTTCAATTTTATCTACCTCGGAGGGGACAGGGAGGGGGTCGGGACGAGTGCCGTCAGATTACATACAGTGAGAATCTCCTGTTTACATGGCGGCCTCTGTAATAGGAAGTCCCTTCTCATGGGCCACCATTGGACCACTGTTCTGTCTATCATAGGAAAATTCTCACTGTATGTAATCTGTCGGCGCTCGTCCAGCCCCCCTCCCTGTCCCCTCTAGGCTGCAGATGGGCATCGATCAGGCTGCGATGATGGCAATGGTGAGGCTGCTGCATTGAAGGCAATGGTGAGGCTGCTGCATTGATGGCAATGGTGAGGCTGCTGCATTGATGACAATGGTGAGGCTGCAGATGGGCATTAATCAGGATGCACTGATGGCACTGGTGAAGCTGCAGATGGGCACTGACCCTTATTTTGTTTCAAAGTTCCTTATGTAAAATAAAAAAAAAAATCATGAAACTTCCCTCTTAAAATGAATGTGCGTGTTATATGCTGATAAATAGAGTATATGCAAATAATCTACTTGCTGTGGGGGCACTCAAAGGGAGGGAGGGGACAGGAGAGCCAAAGAGGGACCCAAGAAGAGGAGGATCCAGGCAGCTCTGTGTAAAACCAACTGCACAAGGCAGGTAAGTATAACATGTTTGTTATTTTTATTGACCGCTGTGACAGCCAATTACAGCGGTCACATGAGTCGAATGCCCGCCTCTGCCTCCTGGCTTTTGGAGCTCTTAAAGGGCCAAGATGTGGTCAGTGCCCCATGGGGTTAAAGTATATGTGAACCTTCACCTTGTAAAACAACCCATTGAGTTGCAAATAGAAATGAAAGGCAAAACATTTGTGTCTACATATAAAAATACATTATAAATATATTTTTTACCCTCTTTTTTTATAATGGATCACATAACCTCTGTTCTTAGCAGCACCAGTCTGATCATTGGAGGAGAGCAGGCTGAGTTCCCAGCACAGCTAGAGACCATGCTTTGCTCTCATGCCTAGTGTGGTCAGTTTTTAATAGGAAAGCAGAGGGAATGGCAGGAACACCAGGGATTTCACACAAAGGAAGCAATACAAAGAGAACAATACTTTTTCATACAAGCACATGGTACAGCAGTCACATATCAGGAATATGAAATGTTGGGTCAGCAAAAAAAAGTGTGGGTTCCCCTATATTATGTTATAGATTTTTAGGGGGTACCAAACACAGAAAAAAAAAACATGAAAAAAAAGCCTGCAGTCCCTGTAAAATCCACATTAGATGCTTGCAAATGGGGGGAGGGGAATATGAGTGACAGCTCAATGGGCTCAATGGGCCAGACATGGATCAGTAATGGTTGTTAGGACACCAGCGGCTATTTGGCATAATGACAACAAACCAGAAGGGAAGCTCTAGTATTTAGCAGGAGTAGGAATACCACTGCTAAATGTATTATATCCCACTCCCACCAGAGTTTCAACTCTGCTGAATACCAATTTAATTCAACTACTTCTAAACAATTAAAATTCAGCCTGAACGAGCAGCTTATCCTGAGGCCGGGTTCACACTGGTACGACAAACGCTCCGACATTGGGAGCTCATGTCACATGACGTGTGAAAATCAATGTTTCCCTATAATAACCGTCTTAACTGGTCTGACACAAGTCAGTTCGACTTTGTAAATGCTCCCTGCACTACTTGGGTCCGACTTTGATCCTACTTCCGCGCATTGAATATCACTGAAGTTGAATCAAAGTCGGATCGCCGCCTTGACTGATCTGACTTTGGCATGAGACTTGTGCTCTGATGATCCTGAAGGAGAACTCCACGCTAAATTTTGTAAAAAAAACGGCATTGGGTTCCCCTTCTAAAAGCATACCATGCCTTTCGGTCCGGAATGGATTTTAAGGCGAACCCCCACGCCGAAAAAAAAAAAACGTGGGGTCCCCCCCCAAAATCCATACCAGACCCTTATCCGAGCACACATCCTGGCAGGTCAGGAAAGGGGGTGGGGACAAGCGAGCGCCCCCCCCCCCCCCCGAACCATACCAGGCCACATGCCCTTAACATGGGGGGAGTGCTTTGGGGTAGGGGGGGCCCAAATCACCTTTTCCGCATGTTGATGAGGACAAGAGCCTCTTCCCAACAACCTTGGCCGTTGGTTGTCGGGGTCTGCAGGCGGGGGCTAATCGGAATCTGGAAGCCCCCTTTAACTCCCAGATCCCGCCCCCCCCACCCTATGAGAATGAGTATGGGGTACATTGTACCCCTACCCATTCACCTAAAAAAAAGTGTCAAAAATAAAATACATTACACAGGTTTTTTAGAGTAATTTATTAGGCAGCTCCGTCGTCTCTTCCAATCTCTTCTCCCCTCTCCGGCTCTTCTGTGTCCTCTGCTGACGTCTTCTGCCTCTGTTGGTTCTTCTCCCTCTGTCCACCATTTTATTCTCTAGGGTCTATGCTAAAAAATTATATCTAATGTTTGGGGGTTCTAAGTAATTTTATAGCAAAAAATACAGATTTTTACCTTGTAAGCAACAAGTGTCAGAAATAGACCTGGTCCTTAAGTGGTTAATCACTGTTATGCCATAAATAAAGTTTCCCAAAAGATTTTGGAGTTTCATAGTTAGTAAGGTTGAATAAAGTCATCAGTCCATCCAGTTCAACCTGAGTGAGTGTCTACAATTGTCCCTATCCCTGTACATTGCACACTCACATCGGTCCCTACCCTCAAGGAGCCCACAATCCCAGGTCCCCATTCATATACTAGGGCCAATTTTTTTGACAGAAGTCAATTAACCTACCTGCATGTCTTTGGAGTGTGGGAGGAAACCGGAGTACCCGGAGGAAACCCACGCAGGCACAGGGAGAACATGCAAACTCCAGGCAGGTAGTGTCGTGGTTGGGATTCAAACCAGCGACCCTTCTTACTGCTAGGTGAGAGTGCTAACCACTACACCACTGTGTCACCCAGAGTTGCCGACTCTCTCTACTAATTTCTAATGAGGAACATGGCAGGGTCTGCATCCCTTTAGACATGATTTCCCTTTGGGTGTATCTCATGAAAAATTTAATTTTTGTTGCAGGGGATGCCTGAAATCTGACTTGTTCTTAGTACAGACTTCTGGGTAAATCAGGGAGCCAATCACACAAGCAGGAAATTACATATCCTGTGGGGGGGGGGGGCTCTGGGGCATTCTACACCATCAGCTTTATAACTGCGACAACATGGCTTGGCTGCGTAAATCACAGTCATGTCACGTTGGTTCCCTTTCTGTCCACTAAGGCCGCCTACACGCCCCCTGCTCGCCCACGGAGCCGATGTGAGTGCCCAGTGGTCGCGATCACCGCAGGGCTCCCGCTTTTGCTCAGGGCACACGGAGAACCGGGATCTGTGTGTGTAAAAAGTAGAAGTGATCAAATACCACCAAAAGAAAGCTCTATTTGTGGGGGAAAAAAAAGGACGTAAATTTTGTTTGGGTGCAACGTTGCATGACCGCGCAGTTGTCAGTTAAAGCGACGCAGTGCCGAATCGCAAAAAGTGCTCTGGTCAGGAAGGGAATAAAATCTTCCGGGGCTGAATAGGTTAAAAACTGAGGGTCATTTTTATTAACATTCACCTTCAATATGAGTTGTATAGCAATTATATATGCTATATTATTTTTTTATTTGCTATTTTTCCCATGAAAGTGGAGTTACCCTTTAAGAACCAAGGCACAAGAGATGCACTACTATTTTACAAAAAGAATTCAAAACAAAAAGTAGATTTTTCAGGGTCTCTTGAGTTCAATTCCGATTTAATATAAATACTTTCCAAACAAAATAATATACATAAGATAATATATCTAACTGCAGCAACACAAAATAAAGGCTGTTTACACACTAGGGACCATTATGTTACCCTGTTTTAAAATTACATTAATAGCAATTTAAAAGCTCTTCGTATGCCCCCCCCCCCCCCTTGTTTTTTTATCAGATTGCTTGGAACTAATGATTTTACCAGTCCACAAATAAGTAAATTCTGCTCCCAATAATTGTTGCAATTATACGTCTAATGTGGTAGAGACTTCTTTTCTGTGCAAATATATAAAGTATTGCAATTATTGTCTAATCAGTTTCCCTGGTAACTAAAGGCCCAAACCAATGTATGTAAAAATAGTTCATTCATTGATGTAGAATTGTTTTTGTCTATGATCCTATGCAACATAGGATCATAGCATAATCTTTGTTTCCGCTGTAATATGGATGAGTCATTTTAACGCGATGCAAATAGGGGAATTAAAAATATTTATATGGTTGTAGTTTAAAACTGAGCTCCGGGAATGATCTGTTATCAGGGCCAGTGCTACCACTAGGCAAACTAGGCAGCCGCCTAGAGCGCACTGCTGCCTAGGGTGCTCAGCCACTGGTATTCCTACTCTCTTCTCTCTGCAACAAGCAACTAAGTCTCAGCATCAGCAGGCACCCGCCGCTCTGTTCGCACATAGTGTCAGAGTCGCTGCAGGGGACTGTGTTTGTGTTCCGACTCCCGAATGAATATAAGCATGCAACCATTCCTTGATGGGCGCTGGTGAGGCTGCATTTGAGGGGCGCTTCATTAAAAAGGTGGGGTATACATGGGCAGAGCAAAGAGGGTGGAGTCAGGGGGGGGCAGCAAAATTAGGTTTCGCCTAGGGTGTCAAAAATCCTTGCACCAGCCCTGGGTAAATAAATAGGGGGTCTAAACCTCAGACCATGGCCACCTTGTAAATAAAACATATAGCAGTATACCGTAGATCATAAATAAAAACAATTTAAATTATATATTAAAGAGTATGTTTTTTTTCTGTAGGGTTATGCCTTTTCTACAACTTTTTTTTATTTAATTTTTTTGCTTATTGTGTCTGTGTTTCAACAAGGAGATTTCCCTTCAAGAGGAGATCTCTCCAAAAGTCACCAGTACAGGTTCTCCCAATAGAAGATTTTTTCCTGTTGAGGTTACAACAAAGTAATGTTGAATTTCCAATTACTTTATGTATCAGACACAATGGTCACAGGACCATTACTGGTGGAAACAGACAGCAATAAAAAAAGGCAGATGCTTTAAAACCCAATTGAGGCCACAGAAAAAAAAAAAATGACCCCTCCAGTTGGCCCTCCATCCAACACTACAAAAGTTTAACGTGATACTAAAGTCTCACTTTTTTTCTATAAAAATAATAAACATGTTATACTTACCTGCTGGCCCAGATCCTTCTCTTATCGGGTCCCTCTTTGGTGCTCCTATCCCCTCCCTCCTGTCGAGTGCCCCCACAGCAAGCAGCTTGTTAAGGTGGCACCAGAGTGGAGCCGTAGCTCTGTGTGTTCATTCAGACACAGAGCCGTGGTTCAGCCCCACCCCCTCCATCTCTTGATTGGCAAACTGACTTTGATTGGCAGCAGCGGGAGCCAATGCCGTCTGCAAGTGCAGTTGCTCCAAAGCTTAGTAAATGAGGTAAAGCTTCACTTTGCAAATAACACCCAATCGCATGCAAGTAGAATAATAATAAAAAAAAACAGCATTTTTGCTTGCACATGATTGGATTATGGAAGTCAGCAGAGTTTCTATTCATTTTCCAAGCTTTGGAGCAACTGTACTTGCAGGGGGCAACTGCACTTTGCAAAGTGCACAGCCTATTTGCCGTTAGTAAATAAACCCCACTGAGTTTTGCATTTCAACCTGAGGTCTTGATCTAGCTATGAAGTACTGTAGTTTGATGAAGTATATTGAAATATAAACTTAGAATGAACAGGCTGTATGCAATATAAATTCTGTGACTCATTGATGAGTTGTGTTCACTCTCTCCCAGGGGATTTTCGTGATACCACCATATACTCATTTGTTTGGGATGATGGTAGCTTGGATCCGGATCCACCATTTTGGATATTACAGTCAGGCTTCTATTTGTGGCTTTTTTTGTGACTCAAGGATCTTCTTTGATCTGTACATCATGGTCCATGGCATATCCCATCTCCCATCTAATATCCCCTGTTCAATAAGGTTGTGATGATCAGCCCACTGGTGGCCTCTATGTGCTTCGGCTGTATTGAGCTGTTTTGCCCCTGAGCTTTTCCGTATGTTTTTCTTTATTGGAAACCATTTTCTGTCTAATCACTGATTGACTAATACATAATTATGCGACCCTCTTGCAAGATAGTGAGATCCCTCTCTTCTTTGCAACTACTGAACCCCAAATGTGTCCTGAAGAAGTGTACAATGAAACGCGTAGACGCATTAGGGCTCACATCATGCATCGATTCTTATCTGTATATGTGATTTTTATTATTTCTTTCATGTCTCCGGTCTTTATAATTTATGTATTTTTTCAATAAATGTTAAACAATTTTTTGTACTCCCAGTGTTTGTTGTGCCTTTAAAGTCCGACCAGTAATCCAGTGTATTACATGTAGCTTTGTTTGAGCTCAATGGCAGGCAAAAAGCTGTATGCTCAGCATGAAAATGAGTGAAAAAAACATTCCCCAACCCTTAAGAGTGATTCTCAGCATTGATGGCCGGTTCCCACGTGTGCTTTATCCGACATTGGATGTGATGTGCAAATCACATGCAATCTCTGTGTGATGCGATTTCAGCCCGACAGATAGAATGGCTGATTTCGCATCACATTCGGACCAAACACGCACAGGACCCTTTTTTTGGTCCGCAGCAAAATCGAATCGCATGGGTGTTCACACCCATGCAATCCAATTGCTGTCCAAATTTTCAGTTTGCACCCCCAACTGATTTGGGGGTGTCATAAACTTTTAACTGACACTCCCAGTAGTTCACATAGGGCAGTGTGAACTGCCGCTGGGAGACATGCGATGTGGGAATTGGATTGGATTGTCAGGGTTGCTGCATCGCTGCAGTGTGAACCGAGCCTTAACCTATGCAAATCCTACAAATCACCTAACATCTTATACCCCGTACACACGTTTGGATATTCCGATGGAAAAAGCCCGATCGGATTATGTTGTCGGAAAATCCGATCGTGTGTGGGCTCTAGCGGGCTTTTTCCGTCGGAATTTCCGATGGAAAAAAATTTGAGAGCAAAATCCGATCTGACTTTTTCCGATCGTGTGTAGGGAATTCCGACGGACAAAGTGCCACGCATGCTCAGATCAAATTACGAGACCAAAGCTATTGGCTACTAGCCTCTACGTAGTTCCGTAGTATGCAATGAACGTCACCACGTTCGGAACGATCGGATTTTCCGACAACTTTGTCCGATCGTGTGTATGCAACACCAGTTTCGGACAAAATCCGTCGGAAAAAATCCTACGGATTTTGTGGTCGGAATTTCCGACCTCGTGTAGGGGGGCTTAGTCATTTTTCCAGAGCAACACATTTTATTGTCATATTATTTCATCCTGAGCTATTTATTACAATATTATTATTTCAGTACAAGCATCTGTTTGCTGGGGGCTGTAGCCGGCCTGGATCAGGCGACAGATTGACAGGGTGCAGTTTTCCCCCATTACATTCGGAGGCTGATGTGAATATTAGATGTCAGCGCATTCGTTCTCTATCAACGTTGTCATCTGAACCATGCCGGGATCGAGAGCTGCGCCGGTTCCTGAAATATACATTGTTCTCCGGGGCTGACAGTTTTCTGTGAACATATCCCTCTACAAATGAACGCTTCATTTAAAATGATTCACATTGTATTTAATTAATCTGTAGGTTGCACTTTATAACTGTCAGGAGGTCATTAAAATGCAAATAACTTCGCACTTGCCAAAAGCTATTAAAAGTAATTTAATTCACTATTTATGTTAATTTATTAATTTCTCTAAAAAAATAAAAAAAAATAAAGAAATATTGGCTATATACAGAATATGTGGTATAGATGAGAAAAACAACTATACACTATTTTACCAAAAGTTTTGGGACTCCTGCTTTTACACGCACATGAACTTTAATGGCATCCCAGTCTTATGCTATGTACACACGATTGGACTTTCCGACAACAAAACCGTGGAATTTTGTCTGAAGGGCGTTGTCTCAAACTTGTCTTGCATACACGCGGTTTACACAATTGTTGGATGTAGTGACGTACTACGTGTTTTTTCAGCTCTTTAGCGCCACCCTTTGGGCTCCTCCTGCTAATTTCGTGTTAGTAGAAGTTTGGTGAGTGTTGATTTGTGCTTTTCTTTTTGCACTCTTCATTTAGCGCTTTTCAGTTTGCGTCTTTCATTTCGTACTATTCAGTTTGTTTCTGAACGGGCGTTCGTCAACCAGACATGTTGCGGAATCGGAGGAGATAACGTGTTATTTATTATTGGCCTTGTTATTGCATTGACATTATTTTTTGGATTGAATAATGATTTGATTTGTTATATTTTCTATATTTTAGGATGCATAGAATGCACTTTTTGGTTAAGTTCTATTGGCAGATAGCATGTCAAATTTTATTTGTTTTCTTTTTTAAATGCGCAATAAAAAAAATTGTGTAGAATAATACTTGGCTATGTGTTTTACTTCAAATGACAGTTTGGGAGTCGGCAGTTACATTTAAACAAATACAATGTAAAATTGACAAGGGACACCAACATAGTTGTATCTTTGATCTTAAAACTACGGGATAATGGTGTTGTGGTAACTTGCCCAAATATAAAAAAAAATAATAAAAATAAATAAAAAATTATATTATTCTTGATATTACTAGAAAAAAAAGCCTTTGAAAATTCCTTTGCAATAACTCCATCAGTATCACCAGCAAAGCAGCTTCATTATTATCCCATTAAAGAAGAAGAGAATTGTGCGCTGCATTTGGAGATTTCATAATTTGCCACGTCACGAATGTTAATTCTCCATTACGAGCGCTAGTTTACAAGACCGACCGCTTCTGGCTCATCCTTGCTTCCGAGCATGCGTGTTTGTACTTTTGTCCGATGGACTTGTGTAAACACGCTCGGAAAATCCGACAACACACATTTGTTGGCGGAAAATTTGAAGACATGCTAGCCAACAAGTGTTGGTGGAAAGGCCGACAACAATTGTCCGATGGAGCGTACACACAATCAGATTTTCCGCCAACAGCCTGACATCGAACATTTCCTGTCGTAAAATCTGATCATGTATACGAGCCTTTAGACCGTAGGGTTCAATATTGAGTTAGCCCATCCATTGCAGCTATAGCAGCTTCATCTCTTCTGGGAAGGCTGTCCACAAGGTTTAGGAGTGTGTCTATGGGAATGTTTGACCATTCTTCCAAAAACACATTTGTCAGGTCAGGCACTGATGTTAGAGAGAAGGCCTGGCTCACAGTCTCCGCTCTAACTCATCCCAAAGGTGTTCTATTGGGTTGAGGTCAGGACAGTGAAGTTCCTCCACCCCAAACTAGCTGATCCACACTATATTGCCAAAATTATTGGGCCACTCCTCCAAATCATGAATTTTTAGGCTGACAGCTTAATGATTAGCTGGGATAAGGGCTTCTTCAGACAGTTCTCAATAGAAAACGTAAACAAGTAAACATTTAAACATTTCTGCTCTGCTGCTTCAATGATGTTTTTTAACTATAAAAAATGAGAATAGATACCAGCATGGCACATCAAGTATATGTTTTCTCATAACAGAAGGGCAGATGAGAGTGTGTATGTTGATACTTACCTGTACATCCACTGTGCCCACAGATGGAACCACGGTGTGCAGCCATCAGAAAGTCTCAGAAGTGAGTTCAGAAGATCTTTTGGGTGCCATAGCTCTTCAAAAGAGCAACGTTTGGAGACACAATCTGCAGGAGAGGTAAGTATGCTTGATCTTCTTTCGCAGGAGGCATACAGAAATTCTGGCAAAAGAAGGACTTTAAATCACCCAGTAGCAGAGATTTAATTGCCTGTGTAGTTTTCACATTAGACCTGTCCTTTATTTTCTTTTGTATCTCCTACTTACTGGATTACCTAACTTTGACTTTTGGCTCTTGTGGCTACTGACTCTCCCTCTCAGCCTTTAACATTTGTTTTTGACCTTGTCCCTGGTTTTTACTTCATGTTGGGTCCTTTTTTATACTTTCTGTAATAAAACATTATGGTGTGATTGGCAAACTAGGTGGAAATTTACGACAGTGATATGCATATATGTGGCAGAAGACCAGATGGACTAGATGGACTTTAATATGGAAGAAAAACCTAACACAAAATATTCTTATTTGTGCTATTGAGCTATAACAGACTGCTCTAATTTATACCAACCTTCCCTGGACATTACCACACTCCAAACAACTGGTTGCTGCTTTATCGCTATCATGGGATCGGTTTGGGTGACATGTTTACACTAGAAGACTGATTTGACTATGTATTTTATGTTTTTATGAATGTTTTTTCATAGATTATGTAGCTTAACATTATTTATTTTAACCATTGGGTGCCTATAAAGTCCATGTTTTCTGTGCATTTCCTTTATAGTATTCTTAAAAAAACATTCCCTTCCCTATTTTCCTAACTATTCTGCATACCCTGTGTAAAAAAAGATTGGTGTATTTACCTATTTTTAATCTGGTCTGATTACTTGATCCTGCAGCTTCGGCTCCCCTGTTTCAGTGAGCGGCTGCTGCAGGGGAGAGGACAACAACTGGGCCATGAAAGCCTCTGGGTGAATTCACAGCTGATGCCAAGTGCTCCCTTATACAGAGGATTTAGAGTTGCAGGATCACGTGACCAGACTGGTGGTTGGTGGTTGTGAAGGCCGAAGGTTGTTCTTACCTCCATACATTCTATGAATGAAGGTAAAAAACCTTCTGTGTGCAAAAGCCCCCGAGGCCCCCGTAATACTTACCTGAGCCCCATCTCGATCCAGTGATGTGTACGAGATCAACGGCTCTCCCAGTTCTCCTCCTTCTCATTGGCTGAGACTGCAGACGCCATTAGCACCCGCTACTGTCAATCATAGCCATTGAGCCAATGATGAGAGAGTGGGGGCGTGGTTGATTCAAGTTCCGTGTGCAAATGGACACACAGAGCTGCTTGTTCTGGGGCACTTGGTTGGAGGGAGGGGCCAGTAGTGCCAATGGGGGACCCGAGAAGAGGAGGATTGGCCTGCTCTGTGCAAAACCACTGCACAGAGCAGGTAAATATAACATTTTTGTTATTGTTTTTTTAAAGTTGCCTTTAATATCACTTTAAATAAAGGTAAGTATACTGATCTTTTTTTTACACAGCGTATGTAGTTAGGTAGAAAGAGTGGAGAAGGAATATTTTTGAAAATAGTGTTACGCTTTCTTACTTTCTGAGCACCTAACTGTAAATGTACCTCATTACTTTGACGTTAAAGCGGGGTTACACCTAAAAAAATTTTTTTTTAAAAGTCAGCAGCTAAAAAAAAAAGTCGCTGCTGACTTTTAAAAAGTACACTTACCCTCCCAGGGCGCCCGCGATGTCGTTCGTGGAGGCCGAGATGTCCCTCGGCTATCCGTATCCAGCGCCGCCATCCTCAGTAAGGGAAACGGCTTCTCGTTTCCTACTGCGCATGCGCGAGTCGGCGCGTGGCCAACTGCGCATGCGCGAGTCGTATTTGTGAATGGGGAACGCGGTGTGTTGTGGGACACAGTTCCCACAACACACCGCGCCCCATTCACCTGAAGACGGAAGAAGAGAAGATCACTGCGGTGCTGGAGGAGGCAGATTAGGACGATCTGCCTAGCAACAGCCATTTCTGGTAAGTAAAAAAAAAATTATTATTATTTTTTTTTTAAATTGTTACTAACTTTTTCTCAAGTTTTAATTTTCAGGGTGTCCCACCACTTTAAATACCGGGGTTATGGCAGTAGCTAGCTGCTATAACCCCGGTATCTTTTCTTCAGTTAGGCAGCCAGCTTTCAGATAAAAGTGGCTTTTGCAAGATCTCTTTTATAGGCAATGGGAGAGGTGCCCCCCTCCCCCCCTTGTGCGCTGTTTCTGGAGCTGTCAGTAAGCTCGGGAGGCAGGAAGCCGAGTGAAGGCAAGATAGCCCCCTTGGAGGACCGAAGCAACCTCCGACATCACTTTTGGCCCTCGGCAGATTGACAGGATGTTTTTTTTTTTCTTTTCTTTAAGAGGTAAATGAGAGAGCTGGGGTCTTTTTGACCCCAGATCTCTCAATAAAGAGGACTGTCATGCTTATTTCTATTACAAGGGATGTTTACATTCCTTGTAGTAGAAATAAATGTGTTAAAAAAAAATAATAATTAAAGGGACAGTGTAAAGATAAACCATTTAAAGTAAAATAAATAAGAAAAAAAAAACAAAACTGCCCCATCCCACAGATTTTGCACACAGAAGCGAATGCATACGTAAGTGGCGCCTGCATTTATAAACGTTGTTCAAATGCAAAGATGTGAGGTATCACACGATCATTAGAGTGAGAGCAATAATTCTAGTGCAAGACCTCCTCTGTAACTGTAAACAGGTAAAAAAAAAGCGTTGCCTATAGAGATTTATAAGTATCGTAGTTTGTCGCCATTCCACGAGCGTGTGCAATTTTAAAGCGTGATCATCTTTCACATTATACAGACATTATACTGCACAAATACAGTGTGACATAAAGTATTGCACCGCCATTTTATTCTCTATGGTTTCTGCTAAAAAATATTTATAATGTTTTGAGGGTTTTCTAACAAAAAATACAGATTTTTACTTGTAAACAACAAATGTCAGAAAAAGGCCTGGTCTTAAAGTGGTTAATACCCACCCACTGCATATACATGTCACTCTCTTATTCTAGGACATGCTCCATGTGCAACCCCAGAATTGAGACCAAGTTGTCACCCAAGTTGTCACCCACAGGTCAAGCTCAACTACTGATGATCAGAGGCTGGTGGGACAGGCCTAAAAGCCTTGGGTTACCTAGAGCATTTAAAGCAGTGCCTCCCACCAGAATAAAGGGGTAAAAAATATGTTGTACTCTGAGTCAATCTGTGGATAGTATAGGAAAGGAACAAAGAGCAACAGAGAACATTGACCTGAGGTGTGCCAAGGTCACGTGGTCAGTATGCCTAAAAGGGGGCATACGCAAGTATGAAATTAAATGAAAAGTAAAAGAAAAAGAAAAAAAGGAATGGGGGGGATACCAAAGCCTACGACCACAAGGGAGGAGGCAAAGGAGGGCAGGCTTTCTGCAGCCTGACTCCTCCTACAAACACAGGCTGACCTGTGGTCAGCCTTACACTTATCTTCTTTACATCCAAATTATATTATGCAACATGTTGCATTCAAGAATTCAAGAGTGAAATAACATTTCCTCTTTTTTGAATAGTAGTGTGTGTTCCTGGACCCATACAAAGTAATAGTAGCAAGCAAAAATACAGATATGCAGTTTAATGATAATGCACTGTACTTCTTATAGATAGAAAGATACTTTTGACCCCTACCCAACTCATTATGTAAAGGAATGCATTTACCTACATAAAAATGCATCAAAATGCACTAAAAGATATGCTTAAGCACAAAAGAGCAAATGAAAATGCATACAGTAACACATTTATGTAAATGAACACGAAGCCAGAAATGTCAAAGTTTAGGCTGAGGTCATACGAGCGATCCTGTCCCTGGCATCAATTCGCCAACAACACAATCACTAAAAAAGTTATTAAAAATAAAAAAATCAGAACAACTCTGCCTCCTCAATACCTCCCAACTTTCTACAATGATAAAAAGGGATAACTTTTAGGCTCCATGTACACACAGCCTACTATGCGCTGTAAAATGCAAAACGTGGCAAAGTCACGCCACGTTTTTTCCGAAGTCTGCATTTTCCGCCAGCCGACGGTCAAAACGTTCCTATCCTGAACGTGATTCTTTTGCATTCAAGAGAGGGAGGTTGAAGCTCCCCTAACTGCAGCAGCTCCTAATCTCTGGTAAATTACTATGGGGGTGATTTACTAAAGGCAAATAGACTCTGCACTCTGCAAGAGCAGTGAGTAAATGAGGTAAAGCTTCACTTTGCAAAGAATATCCAATCAAATACAAGGAAAAAATAAATGTTTTGCTTGCACATGATTGGATGATGGGAGTCAGCAGAGCTTTCCCTCATTTACGAAGCTCTGGAGCAACTGTACTTGCATTGTGCATGGTCTTTTTGACTTCATTAAATCAATCTATAAGTCTACATCGTGGCCATGGGTTCATTTTAAAGTTTTTGCCAAAAAGAAGTCTTTACAATTTATTGGATAGAAGTATCCTCATTCTTTTTTTATCCCTAACCTGTCTTAATACATGAATTCTCAGAACAGACAGTGTATCTCCTTTAAAATGGAAATCTTCTTAATATCTGAAATACTTTAGCTTAAAAAACTGAGAACTTTATTAAGACGTCATGCAGTTTATTCTGATTAGCTTCCGTCTCACATTCCCACTAATAAATATTGCAAAAGAGGGGAAATGAATGAAGCACAAAGAATTACATGCTTCCCTTTGTAGGAAAAAAATGAATTCCTTGTTGTACATAACTCATCATCTTCTAACGTGAAATATTAGATTCCAACAGGCAGTAAATATTCTTCCATTCTCTTCAGTTCTTTGTTGGGCTATAGAAGCTCTGTGTGAATTTATATCAGGAATAAATGTTCCATTTAGTATTATGGTGCCCAAAGACAGGATATTTGGAAAACCTGAGAAATGAACAATCGTTTTCTAAAAGTCCAGATCATACACTTCTCCAGGTCAGTCCACCCAACTGTAGCCCCAAAAACGCATCATGTGCCAGTCCAGCTCCGCAAGACTTTAAAGGAAAAAACTGGTGCACAATAAACTCAAATTTCTTTATTGAAGTAAAAAAAAAGTCACAACATCACAAAAGCACAAGGCGAGAGAAGATGTTAGCGCATTTCACACCGGGCGAGAGAAGATGTTAGCGCATTTCACACCAGAGGAGCTTCATCTAAACATACCACACCAGAAACGTTGGCCTTTTTAAATCTTCTTTTGCTTCCTTAAAACACACAACTAAGTTCAATCAATAATCTGTTCCAACACACAGAACAATGTAAACCAAAACACAGTTTCAATATCGAAAAATACCAAAATACAACAATCCTAAAAAAACAACATAATCAGGAAACATACATACAGCATACATAAATGTATGTCAAATAAAAAAAAAATTACATAGACCTATATCTATGCATATATAAGTATAGAGATATTTTGAATCCAAAGCACAAGCTAGTATCCTGTGAAATAACTGTATAATCCAATAAATATCCACATCTTATTGCCAGAACATGTGTCCGTGTCATGGCAGGAGAATGTATACATCAACATCTGCAAGAGAGAGAAACCAAGAGTCACTCATAAAAATGAGTGACATCCCATTCAAAGATTAATCTATTTGGTATCCGAGTTTGGAGCTTAAAAACCCAGTAAACCTACCGTATATACTTGAGTATAAGCTGACCCGAATATAAGCCGAGGCACCTAATTTTACCACAAAAAAAAAATGGAAAACGTATTGGCTCGAGTATAAGTCTAGGGTGAGAAATGCTCAGCTACTGTAAGTGTAAAAGAGGGTCAACAATGCCCATTTGCAGCCATAGGTCCCCCAAACTTCAAACTTGTTAGTTAAGGGTTCCTAGATGCCCCCTAGCTGCAGCCAAAATGTGGGGTCTCTGGACCCAAAGGGTCCCGAAATGACATTGCTGCAGATGGACACAGTTCACTGATTTTGGGGCCCTGTATCTCGGGGCCACTTGGTGCTAGGAACCTCAAAATTGGATATGTTGTAGTGCTAGTTCCACTTTTGGGGTTCCTAGCACCAAGTGGCCCCGATATGCGAGGCCTCAAAGTCGGGTCGAAAAATGTCATTCTCTGCTGCAGAAAAGTGCTTGACTCGAGTATAAGCCAAGGGGGGCACTTTCAGCACAAAAAATGTGCTGAAAAACTCGGCTTATACTCGAGTATATACAGTATTTCTTGCATAATAGCCAAAACACATAGCCGTTTTTTTATTTTTGGAGCTCTCTCCTTTTCAATAGCCTGACTCATAACCACAGACACATTGGGGTTAATTTACTTAAACTGGAGAGTGCAAAATCTGGTGCAGCTCTGCATAGAAACCAATCAGCTTCTATCTTCAGCAGCATGTTCAATTTAGCTTTGGCAAAAAAAAAACCTGGAAGCTGATTTGTTTCTATGCAGAGCTGCACCAGATTTCACACTCTCGAGTTTTAGTAAATCAACCCCATTGCCTACATGGCAGTCATTAAAATACTGGGATGCATTAATGAAATGATGTTGTTCTATATTATAAATGTGGCCATGAAGGCAATCTCTCCTTATCTCCTTATAGTCCTTCCTACATATTGGATGGAACAATATTTGAAAGTAATAACATAACTAATATAACAAGTACAGTCAGAGGTGGCTCTTTAATTAGGTAAATTAGGTGGCCGCCTAAGGCCACGCACTCACAGGGGCCTCGTGGCCGCCTAATTTGCCTGTGATCTGGGGCGTGGTCTCTGCATGGCGGCTTGGGGACCCTTAGTCTCAGAACTCCTGGCCAGTGGCTGCCCTGCAGCTTACCAAACATTGCTACTGGTACCTCGGATGTGAGCATTTGCCACTTCAAATCGGTTACGATGACGAACTGCAGTCAGGTCGAAACCCCGATGAGGATGACGAGCATGCATGCAGATGAGCTTCCCTGAGATGGTTTCTGACAGACACTGCCTTCCAATGCCTCTTACTGCGATAGCCAGCTGTAGATGGGGGCGGTGGACACGTTTTTGTTAACACATAGTGTTTGTATTGGTCCAGCAACGCACCAACACCTTTGCAGCCATTGTGCAATCTGCTGGGCGTTTGGTGTGCTCCTGTACCTTTAAGAAGGGGTGGCTCCCCTTCAGTCCACCTGCCCTCATCTACCCATTAGAATGCATGTGCCTCCACTGTGGGGACACTCTTAGTTTAGTGTTAGGACCACAGATATCAGGGTGCCTTGACGAGGCTCTGTGGCTTACGCATGCGTTTGCAAATGCGTGCGGACTAAACCCCTGTTTTTAACGCATACTGTTAGACAGGTCAATTTGGTTGTCTGCGAGCTGGTGGTAAGTAGGCTTGGTTTTTTTCCTGGGCATTCCCCAGGTTTTGTTGTTATCTGCTTTAGCCTTCCAATGCCTCTTACTGCGATAGCCAGCTGTAGATGGGGACGGTGGCAAGTTTTTGTTAACACATAGTGTTTGTATTGGTCCAGCAACGCACCAACACCTTTGCAGCCATTGTGCAATCTGCTGGGCGTTTGGTGTGCTCCTGTACCTTTAAGAAGGGGTGGCTCCCCTTCAGTCCACCTGCCCTCATCTACCCATTAGAATGCATGTGCCTCCACTGTGGGGACACTCTTAGTTTAGTGTTAGGACCACAGATATCAGGGTGCCTTGACGAGGCTCTGTGGCTTACGCATGCGTTTGCAAATGCGTGCGGACTAAACCCCTGTTTTTAACGCATACTGTTAGACAGGTCAATTTGGTTGTCTGCGAGCTGGTGGTAAGTAGGCTTGGTTTTTTCCTGGGCATTCCCCAGGTTTTGTTGTTATCTGACAGAAAATTCTTTGGTTATGCACACTGATTGTTGCAGCAGCTGTCCGGATGGCTGATCTGAGACGATCTTGGAGGTGAAGATGCTGGATGTGGAGGTCCTGGGCTGGTGTGGTTACATGTGGTCTGTGGTTGTGAGGCCGGTTGGATGCACTGCCAAATTCTCTGTATCGCCTTTGGAGAACAGGTATGGTAGAGAAATGAACATTCAATTCGAGGGCAACAGCTCTGGTGGACATTCCTGCAGTCAGCATGCCAATTGCACGCTCCCTCAAAACTTGTGACATCTGTGACATTGTGCTTTGTGATAAAACTGCACATTTTAGAGTTGCCAGCCTAAGGTACACCTGTGCAATAATCATGCTGTCTTGATATGCCACACCTGTGAGGTGGATGGATTATCTCGGTAAAGGAGAAGTGCTCACTAACACATATTTAGACAGATTTGTGAACAATATTTGAGAGAAATAGGCCTTTTGTGTACATAGAAAAAGTCGTAGATCTTTGCGTTCAGCCCATGATAAATAGGGGCAAACACAAAAGTGTTGAGTTTATAATTTTGCTCAGTGTGTATATATATATATATATATATATATATATATATATATATATTTTTTTTTCTATCGAGTTGCGGAGGGAGGGGGGTTGGTGTTAAAGAGGTACCAGGAGAACAGCTTTAACTTCCTCCTCCTCTGCTTCAAGTGACTGTGTTTGGGCCTGGTTATTGGTTGCTTAGACTCAAGCACCTGGCAAGAGGTCTCATGCCCATCCATACTTAAAAGGACCTGGTATTGACCAACGGCTCTGACACAGCAAATGAGTGGTGGGGTGCACATAGAAGGTGAATATTAGCAGCAGAATGATTCTTATTACAAGAGAACCTGTCACTTGGGCAAAATAGAGACATTATTTTTAAATGCAATGTGTGATAAGACATAAGATGTTTATAGTCAAAGCTGTTATTCCCTGAATTCTTAGCTGTATAATTCCCGGGAAGGGAAGCATTTTCAGCTTCACTGTGAGAGAAGATGAAAGACAGAGACTTTGTAAGACAGAGAATGGAAGCTACTATCAGAATTGTTTGGCATATGTTACTCAAAGACAATATAGACAGATATCTCACAGCCTGCAAATTAGTGTATAGCCAAAGTGTTCCCTTAAGAGTAGAAGGGCAATCAAAGCTTTGCATTTGCCATTGTTTCTCTCTTGCTGCATATAGTTAATTAAAGCTGAATTCCAGGAAGATATAAAAAAACACATGTTAAAGCCGTTCTGTATTCATTAATTCATCATAATGTGTATGCCTTAATTTGACTTAGTATCAGCCTCCTGCAATGCCTGTGGAGCATCACTCAGACTAGAACAGGGTTCTACGGCCCGCAAAGAAACCAAAGTGAAGAGAATGCCTTCCAGGGCCGGTGCTACCACTAGGCAAACTAGGCAGCCGCCTAGGGCGCACTGCTGCCTAGGGCGCCCAGCCACTGGTGTTCCTACTCTCTTCTCTCTACAGCAAGTAACTAATGCCGCGTACACACAATCGGAAATTCTCATCGGAAAAAGCTCTGATGGTTTTCCCGACGGAATTCCGCTCAAACTGTCTTGCCTACACACGGTCAAACCAAATTCTGACAATCAAGAACGCGGTGACGTACAACACTACGACGAGCCAAGAAAAAATGAAGTTCAATGCTTCCGAGCATGCGTCGAATTGTTTCCGAGCATGCGTAGGAATTTTGCACGTCGGAATTGCTACAGACGATCGGAATTTCCGATGGAAACTTTTTCCGTCAGTCGCATTTTCTGATGAAAAGCTCTCATTGGTCTTTTACTAGCCGAAATTCCGATCGTGTATGCGGCATAAGTATCAGCATCAGTGGGATCCCTCCGCTCCATTTGCACATAGAGTCAGAGGAGCAGCAGTGGCAGAGGACTGTATCTGTGTCCCGACTCCCGAATGAATGGAAGCAAGCAAATGTTCATTGATGGGCGCTGGTGAGGCTGCATTGATGGGCGCTGGTGAGGCTGCATTTGATGGGAGCTGGTGAGGCTGCATTTGATGAGCGCTGGTGAGGCTGCATTTGATGGGCGCTGGTGAGGCTGCATTTGATGGGCGCTGGTGAGGCGCATTTGATGGGCGCTGGTGACGCTGCATTGATGGGTGCTGGTGACGCTGCATTGATGGGCTCTGGTGAGTGTAGTGATCTAATCTATAATCGTTCCTTCCTCGTAGATGGTAGATAGTTATTAAAAGTATTGTCCGCAGCAAAACCCGATTCTCCCAGAGAGAGATTTTATTGACTTCCAAAACAGAACATTATTACAGATGACAAAATCCAGCAGAGTACATGACAAGGAATTTCTTCTCCTAGACCCGTCTTTCTCTCTAGACTAGCTGACAACCTGCCTGTCTTCTCATATACTGATCTGACACTGGGGGGGGGGGGGGGGGGTCAACCAAATGTTTACCATGAATACCCCCCTCAATTCTAATTACCATCAGTAAATACCAGGTGAAAAGGCTATTCCTCACACACACAACTTGCATAAGATTTACACATCAAAGGGTAACAGATAACATTGTCTTTGATGTGTGCGACTACTGATTAGATTAAGAGATGACACCTGGACACCCTTTTGAGGTGTAGAATAGACTTGAATCCCCAATCTATATTCTTGCATAATGAATTTGTCTTAGAATGCCTAAATAGAATGTCTATACGAACTACATAAAAAACACTACATATATATATAAATATGTATATATATAATATATATATATATGTATACATATATATATATATATATATTAGATATAATATACTACATATACCCCCACTTGGGTCGTTCTAACTACTAGAACTGACCCATAAATCAAGCAACAAACATAGCATTACCGACTTGAGGTATTGGATGCTTCACCATGGCTCATATGAAATATAAAGTTGAAACTGGTTACATCTCTCTTCACCAGCCTCTAAAATATCCCCATGAAACAGTCATTAGATAATATAGCTTTAGACCATGACTGGAAAAGGATTCGGTAAACATCCTTATTATATCACATCAAGATCTTGAATATTGCACAAAAACGAGCGGATGTCGCAGTTCATTCTTCAATTTTCAACTTCATCATATCTCTCATTGAAAGTAGACTTGGTGTGCTGGGAGCTCCGATCCACATAACTCCAGGATTCCTCTCCAGGCTCAAGGTTTTCATTTTCTTAAAGATGCTTTTGCACAAACACCAGCAAATCCCGAAATTCTACTTCCATCTTTATAGTAAGAAGAACCATCCATGTACCAGCATTCACTTTCAAGTTCAAAAGGCTGAAAAAAACTGCTATTGCTGTACTTTGTAATTTGCTGTAGGCCGACTCCTCATTTCCATCCTTAATAGAGCAGTTGCTTGAATCATTCAGTCCATAATTCCACCTGAATGGTATACCAATCTATATACCAATCTATAATTCATATATCCATATAATCCATATATAATCCCCCACTTTCAGATAGAATCAGCTTGACATCAGCGTTTATCAGATCTTCTATCCAGACAAAGCAGCAGTGGAAAATCTTGCCAGTAAAGTTAGGTCTTTTTTTCATCCATATGTCAATAATATTAATGACTGATTCAACAAAGTTTCAAATCATGACTGGAGTGATGAACTTCACTCACCCCTCTTATAAATTTAGGAAAACCACCCAACATACTATAATTTATGCTATGCCAAGCCATTGTGCAGCATCTCACCTTAGATATCAAATATATTGATCAATATGCAATATGTAATATGCAACATGTAATGTAACATGAAAAATTATTTTCGGTTTAAATGTTTCGCTCTGGGTTTAAGATAAAGTTCAAGAAATAAAACATAATAAAATAAAAAAATAAAAAAATAAAAATAAAAATGGAAAAGGGTGAAAAATAAAAATAAAAAATAGGTCTTGATGAATAAAAATGGGAAAGGGTGAAAAATAAAAAAAAAAAAATAAAATATAGGGAAAAGTCCATTGTCCAAGTCAAAAAGTAAAAAAAAAAAAGGTCAATTGCTTGATGAATATTGAGAGAGTCCATGATATTGTTTATTCAGTGTTTCTCCCCCACTAGCCAGAAATTTCAGCTTGCAGTTCACATGCTATGCGGATGCAGTATCTTCAATATCTGAAAGACAAAAAACTCTCCAACAAAACTAATTAGCAAGATCCTTAAACATTCTTTGAAGTTAAAACAAAGGATTATTTACACATCCACAGGTTGAAACTAAACCACCCCCACTGCTAGCGAAATGTCATTTGTATTCAAAAACAGATCTGGATAATGTAATCTGTTTAGCTGTCCCAGCAATGTGTTATGTTCCATTTTCATTTTATCGTACTCAATCTTCAAGTGGTCATATTTCTGTTTTAACTGAGAAAATGGTATCCAAGCCTTAGATACCTTTTTATTATGATTTTGGTCAGCTCTGCTTTTCATATTAATATCACCTATATTTGACCTGGTGTCTCCTCTTTGATTGTTATCATAAGACATTATCTTTTGATCTTTATGTTCAGTATTTGTCCTAAACAATGTGGCTAAATCAATCTTGACAGCTTGCTCATTTGACTTTCTCCATAAATTGTCTGCTTTCAACAATACGTCTTTTAAATCATGAGGATTTGGGGTAACTAGTAAAATATTTTGTCTGATCTCTTCATTTAAAGCATGTAGAAATATACTCATATGTAACAAGCCACCATGCTCAAATGCAAGATTATTACTGACCAATATTTCCATAATAGATTTTATCCTTCCTGACAGTTCGTAGGGAGATTCGCTTTTCATTTGTTTGATCTTCCCATGAACAGTAACATCAGAACGTACACCATACAAAACACATAACAATTCCATCAATATGTCCCTTGTCCTCATTGGTTGAGTACAGATCTGCTTAATTCTCACCCAAAGACTATTTCCTATAGAATGTTGCATAACTCTGTCTAAATCAGATGGGTTGAGATTGTACATATCTCTGACATTCTGCAAGTCACAAAACCATTTAAAAATCTGTTTAAATCATGGCAGGGAATCATTCCTATTTCTTTAAGAATTGCATCTAATTCTTTTGGTTTCAAAGGCTTCATTACAAGCTGAACTTCACCTGCATTATTATTATTGTTATAAACTGTGGTGGTCACAGTGGGTGCGGCTGGCAATGAATTATCAGATTTAATATGAGGTTCTGTTTCATTTGATAGAATGTTTGTATTTGCATATTGCTGCAGATTGCTGAATCCACGATTCGATGCATATCTGCATTCCTGAGATCTCTTCTCTAATTCCATAATTCTTAATTTCAATCTCTCATTTTCCTCTGATAATTCATTACAACGTTTAGACTTCTCAAGCAGAGCTTCCCCAATGGTGACTGCATGCAATTTTAAATTTACAGTCTCAGATTCTGATTGGTTTTGTAACCTCTGACAAACTTTGTTGCTATTATCAACTGCACTCTGTAACTGGGTAATTTCCTCAACCTTATCCTTCAACGAACTTTCCATTGTTAAACAGCAAGATAACAAGCCCTGTACAATACAACCTTTTCTTTTACTTTCTGAAATTTTGCTATCAAAAACAGTTTTTTTCTAAAAATTCATTCATCATAGTCCATGTCTGCTTATATTTTTCTGGCACTTCATAAGGACCGCCATGACGCTTAATACATTTTAACACCCATCTGTTAACTTTATCAGAACTGACACTAGCTTCACACTGAGTAAGCATTTTTACTATATTATTAATAATTTAAAAAGAGAAATATTTTACTCACCGCATTAATTACTCCTTCAGCTTCCAGCTCAGGTCTTCTGGTACACGATACAGTCCTTTTTCTTCGTTTCCAGTCTCCAGAGAATAATTCTGGGGTTCCAAACTTGTTTGATTTTGTAGATCAGACTCTCTTATGTCACAACCAGACGTTAGAGTCACAGCACAGGTCTTGGGTCTCCATCAGACTTCTGTCCAACTCACGGATTGTTATCACCGACTTCTGTTACGACTTCTGCTACTAAGTCCTGAAAATGCTCTTCTGGTCGCTTGAACGGCACCAATGTAGTGATCTAATCTAATCGTTCCTTCCTCGTAGATGGAATATAGTTATTAAAAGTATTGTCTCCGCAGCAACCCCGGTTCGAATCCGAGTCACGGCACCAATGTAGTGATCTAATCTATAATCGTCGTTCCTTCCTCGTAGATGGTATATGGTTATTAAAAGTATTGTCCGCAGCAAAACCCGATTCTCCCAGAGAGAGATTTTATTGACTTCCAAAACAGAACATTATTACAGATGACAAAATCCAGCAGAGTACATGACAAGGAATTTCTTCTCCTAGACCCGTCTTTCTCTCTAGACTAGCTGACAACCTGCCTGTCTTCTCATATACTGATCTGACACTGGGGGGGGGGGGGGGTCAACCAAATGTTTACCATGAATACCCCCCTCAATTCTAATTACCATCAGTAAATACCAGGTGAAAAGGCTATTCCTCACACACACAACTTGCATAAGATTTACACATCAAAGGGTAACAGATAACATTGTCTTTGATGTGTGCGACTACTGATTAGATTAAGAGATGACACCTGGACACCCTTTTGAGGTGTAGAATAGACTTGAATCCCCAATCTATATTCTTGCATAATGAATTTGTCTTAGAATGCCTAAATAGAATGTCTATACGAACTACATAAAAAACACTATATATATATATATATATATATATATGTATATATATAATATATATATATATATATATGGGTATATATATATATATATATTAGATATAATATACGGGAACATTATGGCCACTAACACCGCTAACCTTGTTTACAGGACGTCCTGCCTGTGGGAGATAAGATACCCAGCCACATTTGCTGCACACAATATAATCTCTGATTATGGGACTAGGTACAAATACAAATATTCTAAAAATGCTTAATATGCAATCGCACTTTATACTGGGATTTTACAAGCTCTGCTGGCATACAGGATGAAATATTCAGCGTTCAATGTGTCATGTTTTCAAGGTACACAAGGCTTATTTACTGCCTCAACTCTATTACACATCAGGAGGAATGAAATGAACGGATTTGTCTAGCTCAACTGAGTAAATAGTTGGGTAGATGCTCCGATGTTGAGTCCCGCTCTTCCCCAGTGTTTTATATCTGCTGGAGACATTGGCTTCAGGTTACATCTTTGAGGGTGTCAACTATATTGTTTCAATTATTTTTATAAAATTATTATAGACACATATCATTCCAAACACATAAATACAAAACATTCTGAAAAAATACATGAACACATATACAAATTGTCAACTATTGTTTTTATGTGTTAAAGTGAACCTTGCGCTGGCAGGTATATAAACAGAAAAAAAGCTGCTGGCAAAGAATAGTCAGACACATGGTATAACAGTGGTAATTGTGTAAATCGCTGCGCTAAAATATGATAATATGCAATTAAAATAAAATATAAAATATAAAAAAATGGGGGGCGTGGCTTGGAGCGCAATGTGGACGGCCGCACTGTAGCTGAGCTCCGGGAAGCTGTGAGGCCCGGGACCCGCCGACACCGCCGATCGCTAAATAATGTCCACACAGCTTAAGAGGGGGACTCACGGGCACACCCTCCGCTCGTTTGTGACCCCAAAGAGGAAAAACTCAGTGACTAACCTGAGTAAATTTCGATTCAGCAGCGGTGGGAGATCTTCCAAGATGGCGCCGACCCGCAGGCAGAACGTGGAGGAGGACAGAGAGGACGATGAGGTGTCCCTGCCGGCTTCTGAGGACTCATTGGCAGGTAATACCAATGACAAGGACAGGCCCCTCACATATGCCAGTATGACTGACATTGCCACAGACATCAAGAGGTCATTTGCCTCAGCAATCACTGACATTAAAACGGAACTGCTCAAGCTCTCAGAGCAAATGGCGGTTACTGAGAGAGCAGGAAAGAGGAGAGACAGGGCCCTGTTGCGACTGGATGATGTTGCTATCTCCCACACACACCACCTAATCGAGATGAACAGGCATTTAGAAGATTTGGATAATAGGGGAAGACGCCACAATGTAAGAGTCAGAGGTATTCCTGAATCTGTCCCAACCGACCAAATTAAACCAGCCCTGACCACCATCTTTAATGAGCTGTTAAACAGGCCTGAGCATTCCCCCATTGATTTTGATAGAGCCCACAGGGCGCTGCGGCCTAGAGCACCTGATGATAATCCTCCCAGGGACATCATCTGCTGCCTTCCCAACTTCTGCCTAAAAGAAGAAGTACTACAAAAGGCGAGGGCGACCGATCAAATCCTTTTCCAAGAAGCCACAATACAACTATTCCAGGATCTCTCCCCTATCACCCTGAAGAACAGGAGAGCTTTAAAACCTCTGCTGACAGTACTAAAAGAGAGAAACATCAACTACAGATGGAAATTCCCCTTTGCCTTGCAGGCCTCTTTCATGGGAAAACAACACATGCTTAAAATCCCTGAAGAACTTCCCAGGTTCTGCGACAACCTCCAAATCGCATTAGTCGACCTACCAGACTGGTATGCAGACTTCATGCTGCCACCTGAAATTAACAACCCGCAGTTCAACCCAGGGTTCTCTCCCACGCAAACACCCTCCCAGCAAGGGAAACAAAGAAGAAACAACGGCAGGCACACCTATGATTCCCCCTCTTCCTCCAAAAGTGCAAAAAGCCAGAGAATCAAATAGTGGACTTGCACGTCACAGCTTTGTGGGTATCCCCTGAATCCAATATTCACTTGTTTAAAAAGTTACAACACCTCTCTTAATGGCTGAACCTTTGATCCAGTTGTGTTCTCACCTTTTTGACTTCTCCCATGGTTTGTTCCCAAGTCCCTCACTGCATCTCCCAACATGAGCACAACAGGCTAGTAACTTGAAATGGCTGCAGTGACATTAAGGAAGAGCAACACTCACCCTGAACCACCACCAGAGGGCACTAGATGACCACAACTCCACACCAAACATCCAGAGAAAAAGAGTTGGATCATAACACAGTACCCACATTTCCTTTCTCAACACCCCTTGCTCCTACTCACCACCTCTACCTCCATATGTTACGGGACAACTCTCATAGCGCAAGGAACATCATCACCACCACCGTCTGTTCCGGCCAACTCCTGGACAATAACAACCACTTCTAACAGGAATGCATCACGCTGACGACCCCAACAGTAACCCGACACAGAGGGATACACGATGACCACCTCTTAACATCAAACACCACACCATCCGAAGAAGAGAAAGACTGTGGCTCACTTTATTTTTTCCCCTTTCCTCCCTCTTGTGGTTTCCTGTTTTTCTCTCTCTTCCCCCTATCCCTCACAGGCACAGCTCAATAATGCACGGAAACCCAGCGTTATCACAGAAGGTGAGACATGTACCATGAACTTACCACCCCAACCCACCACCGGAGAATGATCGCTGCAACTGTCCTGCACCCGCACCACGTGAACTCTGTCACGCATAACGCCCGTCAGCAGAGACTCTGGCAACAACAAGGTTAACGTAAGGAGTTATCTTCTGTCCACAGGAAATGGTTTTTGAGCTTAACCTTAACTTTGAGAACTGTACTGCATGTTTACCATATTGTACTTAACTTAACCCACATTCTTCTACTGTTGTGACACACTCCACCCTAATATTGTTCGCCTGAATCGAAACTAACAGGATGGGCATAGGTGGAGAGAGGGGGCTTCCTAAAATACTAGGCCCACACTAAAAGCTAATGGCTTAACCCATTGCAAATTATATTCAGTTATGGGCTACCTGGACTTCGTAGCAATTAACTTGACCCCATGGCTGTGGATCCCCCCACTCTCCACGATGCAACCTCACGAAGGTAAACATGTTACACGCTTTGTTGACTACCTTAAATAAGGCTTAACAAATGACATCATCACCAATGCACCCTGACCGTTTAAATCACCTTTGGGGCCCCTGTCCCACCCCCCCCTCCCTTGTACACACACCCAACATACGTTGCTCCCCTTACTATTATTACTAGTCCACCGGCTTTTCTGACATTTCAAGAAGACTCATAAACTATATACACCTCCACATCCATGGGCACTGATAGAACTATATTAGGCCCTCTGGTGACACATGGTGACACGCTATGAACAATCCATCCCCCCTTCCACCCCTTCTTACCATTCTAGGTGACATTTGATCCATGACAGCCATGTTATTAATAATGTTTTTTCTATATGTTAGGATTCAGCGGTTCCCATACCATTCACAGTTATTGACCCTCATCTGACTGTCATTTCATACCCGCGATAACCCATATTACGGATCTCCCCCATGCCACATCCACATACCATAGACGGTTTAAAACAATACATGAAGTCCAATCTCACACACACCCCGGGCCTCTCGGCATTACTTGAGACAGACCATCCCTCACAAACTTCTCACTAGTAATACACCCTTTACTAGTGTCAGCCACCCACTACCGCTCCTCCCACTACCCCCTAAAGAGTACAACTTAGTACCTGATTTTACAGGTACCATTAGTCTCCTCGCCTTACAGGCGAGATTTGAGCATCCACTCAACAGTATCCCTCCCCATTACGCCCGATCCCCCTGTGAACTCCCCCCCTCTCCCCCCCACTCCTCTCCTTCCCCCCTTCCCCCTCCCGACCAGCACATTGCTCAAGTGCATCTAACCTACCTACACACCACACGACCGATCACTGGAATAAAAGATTGACTGGTGTATTACTTAGCTTCACCACCACCCTAATAGCCCTTGTACACAACCTGTCCCGATTCCCCGGGTACCTTAATTTGACACGAAATGGCATACTCCCAACTAGGAAAGACACCAACCCTTATATCACACAACATCAATGGCCTAAACTCACCTGAAAAAAGAGCCAAACTATTGAAAGAACTTAAAAAAACCCGCCCGATGGTAGTGTTCCTACAGGAGACCCACTTCAAACACGAGCACATACCTAAGTTTACAGACAACATATACAAGGAAATGCACCACGCTACCAACCCTCTGGCTAAGACAAAAGGCGTCTCTATCCTCATTAGCAAGGAAGCACCTTTCAAACTACAACACAAGCTAGTCGACCCCGAAGGCCGCTATATATTCCTAAAAGGAGACTGGGCAGGCACACCCCTCACACTCGCCAACGTTTACTTTCCTAACAGGACACACGTCCCATTCTGTAGGAAGATCGTAGAGGAACTGAAATGGTTCGCAGAAGGCTGCATCATTTTAGGTGGAGACTTCAATATCCCCCTCTCACCCCTCACTGATACGTCCACAGGCCACACGACAGTGACATACAAGATACTTAGACGAATCAAACTACTAATAAGCTCCCTCTCCCTAGTGGATACTTGGAGAGCTATCCACACCACAGGGAAAGATTTCACCTTCTTCTCCCACCCCCACAAACGGTATTCGCGAATAGACCTCATTTTTGTTTCACAACGAGACCTTAGACACGTGAAATCAGCTGATATAGGCATCATATCGATCTCTGACCACGCGCGCCCACGGCAATCTCTATGCAGCTAGTCCCTCCTAAACGATCGTTCTATAACTGGAGACTGAACGCCTCCCTTCTAACAGACCAGACAATCAAAGACGAAATACATACCGCAATTAACGATTATTTTATGAACAACAACGACTCAGACACTGACCCCCTGACTAACTGGGAAGCACACAAATGCGTAATACGAGGTAACTTGATGAAGTGGGGCGCACGGAAGAAAAAAGAAAAGGAAAAAGAAATAACTAATCTGACCACAAGAATCATTAGCCTAGAAACACAACACAAACAATCACTCTCCATACTAGTAGAAAAAGAGCTCACGAAATGCAGGAATGACCTGAAACACATACTGGACCTTAAGATTAGAAAAGCACTCTTCTTCAAGAAAGGCATCTACTACGAGCAGGGTGATAAAAGCGGAAAATTACTGGCCAAAGCCCTCAAAGATTCACAAATGACGAACACCGTACACGCTATCAAAGACGCAAGTGGCAAACCCAGACACGACCCCACCGACATTGCAGACCTCTTTCACAAATTTTACACAAAACTCTACAATCTACCAAACCAACATAAACCCCCTCACATCACATCCACAAAACAAGAAACAATAGATCAATTCTTGACAGACAGTGACCTACCCCATTTACCCCAAGAGGACATACTACAACTAGAAGAACCCATATCCACTACAGAACTATTAGGAGCAATCAAAGAACTAAAACCAGGTAAGAGCCCAGGCCCCGACGGCTTTACCTCACAATACTACAAGACTTACATGCACCAGTTGACCAAGCCCCTACTGAACACATTTAATTACCTAGCCAAAAACAAACACCACCAAGACCCCTTTCTTATGGCACATATAGCAGTGATCCCCAAACCAGACAAAGACCATTCAGACTGTGCAAACTACAGACCCATTTCCCTCTTAAACACCGACCTGAAACTCCTGGCCAAAATATTAGCGAATAGATTGAAACCCCTTTTAGGAAAAGTCATTGGTCCCGAACAAGTAGGATTCATGCCTGGAAGAGAGGCAAGGGACAACATCACCAAAGCCCTTAATCTAATACACCTTTCCAAACTATCCAAAGCTGGAAAACTAGTACTTTCCACTGATGCCGAGAAGGCTTTTGATAGAGTCTCATGGGACTACATGATGCGCACCTGCTCCCACATTGGGCTAGATAAAAACATGATGTCCTGGATTACGGCACTCTATCAGAACCCTCAAGCCAGAATTAAAGTAAACAACACGCTTTCAGACCCAATAAAGATACGCAATGGCACGAGACAGGGATGTCCCCTATCCCCCCTCCTCTTTATCATCTCCCTAGAACCCCTAATTAGAACCATCAACGCTAACAAGGACATAAGGGGCTTCAAGATTGGAGATAGAGAATACAAAACCGCTGCTTATGCGGATGACCTCCTATTTTTTCTCACAGAACCACACATCTCTATCCCCAACCTTGAAAAAACATTTGAAACCTTTGGCTACATCTCTAATTTCAAAATTAATAACACTAAATCTGAAGCCATGAACATAAACCTCCCACCAAACCAACTGAAAATGCTGAAAGACAATCATAATTACACATGGGTCAGTAATACACTAAAATACCTAGGGATTAACTTGACCAGTAACATAGATTCCTTGTATCGCCACAACTATGAACCACTGTTAAAAACATTGATTGGAGACCTCCAAAAGTGGCAATCAAAAACTTTCTCCTGGTTTGGCAGGG
Source organism: Lithobates sylvaticus (assembly GCA_028564925.1). NCBI lineage: Eukaryota > Metazoa > Chordata > Amphibia > Anura > Ranidae > Lithobates > Lithobates sylvaticus. The sequence goes on from CM053031.1 coordinate 36,493,246, forward strand.
CCTCGATACTCAAAATGACGATACTACCCAGGCTTCTATATTTCTTTAATGCCCTCCCCATCAAAATCCCAGAGTCCTTCTTCACCAGACTGATGCCACTAGAGCACAGAGACGCTTCGTATGATTGGAGACCTCCAAAAGTGGCAATCAAAAACTTTCTCCTGGTTTGGCAGGGCCTCGATACTCAAAATGACGATACTACCCAGGCTTTAACCTCCTGACCAGACTGATTAGAGCACAGAGACGCTTCGTATGGGCAGGCAAAAAACCAAGGACACAGTTTAACCTCCTGACGCTCCCCAAAAACAGAGGTGGCATAGGCCTCCCGAATTTCAGGAAATACCATCAGGCATCTCATATCACACGGATAATAGACTGGCACTGCCACTCGACAAACAAGGACTGGGTACAGCTAGAACAAATCCTCTCACCTCACAACCTCACCTTCTACCCCTGGACGAGACACTCCAAAACAGATAAGAAACTAGACCACCCACTAGTATCAACCACTTTAGATATTTGGCACAAAATAGCTGGGAAACACCGACTAGCCTCAATACCTGGACCGCTCACTCCAATCACAGACAACCCGGACTTTATCCCAGGCCTACACCTCAAATGCGTACAAGCCTGGACGACGACTCAATGCCTGACAGACTCCAGAATTAAAACACTAGATGACCTACGAACGGACTGGGGGGGCCCATTTCCTGGTGTATGGTTCTATATGCAACTTAAAGATTTCCTGCTAAACGGCAAACACAGAGCATCATACTGCCTTCCTTTACTCCCTCTAGAAGAAATTTGTTTCAAACGATCCCCAATCAATAATACCACCTCCCTAGCATACTTCTGGTTAAACCAGACTGAGAACATAGACAATGACAAACACAGAAAGAGGTGGGAAAGGGATCTAAACATTGAGATCACGGACGCACAATGGGAGAAGGCCTGTATCCTGTCTCACAAATGCTCCTTGAGCACCAGATATCAGGAAATCTCGTACAAAATACTTACACATTGGTACATTACACCACACCAGGTCAGGAAGTGGTCCCCCACGAGCTCAGATTCTTGCTGGAGATGCAACAAAGACACCGGCACTTTTCTCCATATCTGGTGGACGTGCCCCCCCATACTAGCATTCTGGACCGAAGTGATAAAATGGATCAAATCAGTGACAGAAACCAGACTAGACCTTACCCCAGCAGCCTGTCTAATAAACGTAAATAATCTTACCATAAACAGATACAAAAGATCACTCACCAGACACCTCCTACTAGCGGCCAAAACACTCATCCCCCTTCACTGGAAAACTACACACTCCCCTAATGTCACAGAATGGATTGACAGAGTAAACTACATACACAAGATGGAGGAATTAGCAGCAATGAAGCTAGAAAATAATCCCCGTTTCAACGAAACCTGGCAACCATGGGTGCTGTTTAAATACTCTCCTGAATACTCCGCTCTCACTGAATTAGCCGACCCAGATGCCCCTAACCCATCCCGACCCCTGCCCCCCCTTCTCCTAGACTGAAACATACCCCTCTACCGACCTGGTTGCCAAGACAAGCATTTACTAGGTCTGAGCACTCCCTCAAAAATGAGCTACCAACACCATGTCTACCAACCAACTCCAGAGATCTCTATCACTTAAAGTATTCCAAAACAGGATCTCCCCCAGCCCCCATCCCAATACTCACCAAACCCCACCCTCCCCCCAACCCCCTCCCCCCCTATACACCTTAAGTCTAATACACTGCCTAACCCCATTCGACCATGTATTATATAACATGTAAACTATCTTATGTATAACCATGCTGTAACTACGACAGCACTCGATATTGTACGCTTTCATACCAATACCTGTTATGTATTTTCATTTCTCTGTTATGTTTAACTGCTTCAATAAACTTTGATTGTGAAAAAATATAAAAAAATATAACAAATAAAATATGAAAAAAAATGTACAGTTATGCCGCGTACACACGGTCGGAATTTCCGATGGAAACAGTCCGATGGGAGCTTTTCATCGGATTTTCCGACCGTGTGTATTCCCATCGGTCTTTTTCTGTCGGAATTTCCGACGGACTTTGGATTGAGAACCTGTTCTTAATTTTTCCGACGGAAAACCTTTCTATCGGATTTTCCGATCGTGTGTATGCAATTCCGACACGCAAAATTCCGACGCATGCTCGGAAACAATTTGACGCATGCTCAGAAGCATTAAACTTCCCTTTTATAGTGCAGTCAAACGTGTTTTATGCCGTGGTGTTATTGACCGTCGGAATTTGGTGTGACCGTGTGTAGGCAAGACAGTTTGAGCGAAATTCCGTCGGAATTCCGACGGGAAAACCATCATGAGCTTTTTCCGACGAGAATTCCGACCGTTTGTACGCGGCATAAGTGAAAGAATATACAGATTAGGTTTTCCAAAACACTGCATTGACACTTTGCAGAAAGGGGGTGTTCAATCCACTTTGACAATCACCACGTGAGCCTTCATCAACCACATGCAATGGACTCTTACCAGAACATGAGGACTCCACTAAAGAGTCAAATTAGCATATAGAGTTGCGCTCATAAGTTTACATACCCTGGCAGAATTTATGATTTCTTGGCTATTTTTCATAGAATATGAATGATAACACAAAAACATTTCTTTCACTCGTGGCTAGTGTTTGGCTGAAGCCATTTATTATCAATCAATTGTGTTTACTCTTTTTAAATCATAATGACTACCCAAAAAGTTTACACACCCTGGTGATTTTGGCTAGATAACATGCACACAAGTTGACACAAAGAGGTTTGAATGGCTATTAAAGGTAACCATCCTCATCTGTGATCTGTTTGCTTGTAATTAGTGTGTGTGTATAAAAGGTCAATGAGTTTCTGGACTCCTGACAGACCCTTGCATCTTTCATCCAGTGCTGCACTGACATTTCTGGATTCTGAGTCAGGGGGAAAGCAAAAGAATTGTCAAAGGATCTGTGGAAAAAGGTAGTTGAACTGTATAAACAAGGGATATAAAAAGATATCTAAGGAATTGAGAATGCCAATCAGCAGTGTTCAAACTCTAATCAAGAAGTGGAAAATGAGAGGTTCTGTTAAAACCAAACCACGGTCAGGTAGACCAACTACAATTTCAGCCACAACTTCCAGGAAAATTGTTTGGGATGCAAAGAAAAACCCACAAATAACTTCAGGTGAAATACAGGACTCTCTGAAAACATGTAGTGTGGCTGATTAACCTCCCTGGCGGTATGATTCTGGCTGGAATTTTGTGCTGAAAGCGGTACAATTATTTTGCATGGAAATTTGGCGTTTTTATATTGTAGGCATGCAATTCTTATGAATAACTCACTTAAATCTGTCTGAACCAGAGTCTAGTATACATCCCGGGTATGATAAAGTTTGAAACACAAAATCATAAATTATAATATAATAAAAAATATATATAAAAATGATTCAATAATGTAATCAAATCAAAAACACTGAAATTTGCTCAGTTGCAGAATAGTCGCTGTCATTAAATTTATTGTTTGATGATAAATTGTGATTCTAATTTTTTATCAGTGTTTTCTAGCTGGTCTAAAACCTCTTTTGACATAAAGGGACACTTTTTGGTTGCTATGGACAATCTCCAGTTTCCAGGCAGAAAAAAAAAAATTTTTATTATATAAAATGACATGCAGGGCACTGGGCAGACCACTAGGGACAAAGGGGATGTGTATTTTTGGTATACAGTACTGTAATCTGTAAGATTACAGTACTGTATGTGTGTTGTGTTTTTAAACTTTTTTAAATTTGGCGCCGATCTCCGCTCCCGTGCGTCGTAACGTCGCAGGGAACGGAGATATGCGGCACCCGGCACTGTGTGAATCGAGCGAGCGGACGGCTCGCACACACAGCGGGGAGACATCGCAGGATCCAGGGGAAAAGGTAAGTAACTTCCCCCCCCCTGTATCCTGCAATGCGGCCCGAGTCTGGCTCGGGGTTACCGCTCCTAGCAGTAAAAACTGAACCCGAGCAAGACTCAGGGTTACCGCCAAGGAGGTTAAAGATGCCCAATAAGGGGCAAGGAAAGATTGGCTGTATGGTCGAGTTGCCAGAAGAAAGCCATTACTATGCAAATGCCACAAAGTATCCCGCTTACAATATGCCAAACAGCACAGAGACAAGCCTCAAACCTTCTGGCACAAAGTCATTTGGAGTGATGAGACCAAAATGTAGCTTTTTGGCCACAACTATAAACGCTACATTTGTAGAGGAGTCAACAAGGCCTATGATGAAAGGTGCACCATTCCTAGAGGAGGATCGCTGATGTTTTGGGGATGTGTGAGCTACAAAGGGACAGGAAATTTGGTCAACATTAATGGCAAGATGAATGCAGTATGTTATCAAAAAATACTGGAGGAACATTTGCATTAATCAGCCAGGAAGCTGCGCATGGGACGTACTTTGACATTCCAACATAACAACGATCCAAAACACAAGGCCAAGTCGGCCTGTCATTGGCTACAGCAGAATAAAGTGAAGGTTCTGGAGTGGCCATCTCAGTCTCCTGACCTCAATATCATTGAGCCACTCTGGGGAGTTCTCAAACGTGCAGTTCTTGCAAGACAGCCCAAGAATTTACAGGAACTGGAGGCTTTTTGCCTAGAGGAATGGGCAGCTTTACCATCTGAGAAGATAAAGAGCCTCATCCACAAATACCACATAAGACTTCAAGCTGTCATTGATGTTCAAGGGGGCAATACACAGTATTAAGAACTGGGGTATGCAAACTTTTGAGCAGGGTCATTTGGTAGTTTCTGTTGTCATTATGATTTAAAAAGAGTAAACACAGTTGATTGATAATAAATGGCTTCAGCAAAACACTAACATGAGTGAAAGAAACGTTTTTGTGTAATCATTCATATTCTGTGAAAAATGGCCAAGAAATCATAAATTCTGCCAGGGTATGTAAACTTATGAGCACAACTGTATATGACAATCCCATCAAGCAGAGATCCAGTTCATATTGTTTGACTTGAGTTCAGCAGTATAGCTCATGACTCCAATCAATGGAAACATCAATGGCAGTCATAAATGCACAAAACTCCACATAGAATCAAAATGGAAGAATTCACATAGTCTAAAATTGTCTAAAAGGTTTTATTGCACTTCAAAGTATGAATACTACTTATATGGATAAAAACAATACACCCTTTGTAGGCATAACGGTCCCAAGATGCATGATAGAGGTTCCAAACAATGCTTTACAGAAATTCCCGGTCCAAGTAAGTGTGACAACGTCACATGCATTAGCTCAGCCCAACAGGTTTCGTCAAATGTGACATCCTTGGGCGTTAACCTCAAAACGCGCTGGAATGAGCTAACACACATGACATCGCCACACCTACTTGGACCGGTAATTTTTGTGAAGCATTGTTTGCAACCTCTATCATGCATCTTGGGAACGGATACATATACAGTATCTCACAAAAGTGAGTACACCCCTCACATTTTTATAAATATTTTATTATCTCTTTTCATGTGACAACACTGAAGAAATTACACTTTACTACAATGTAAAGTAGAGGGTGTACAGCTTGTATAACAGTGTAAATTTGCTGTCCCCTCAAAATAACTCAGCACTCAGCCATTAATGTCTAAACCGCTGGCAACAAAAGTGAATACACCCCCTAAGTGAAAATGTCCAAAATGGGCCCAATTAGCCATTTCTTCTCTCTACAGTTCATTGAGGGAACCATGAATGCCATTTCCAACATGTACTGAAGCAGAGCATGATCTCCCTCCCTTCGGAGACTGGGCCGCAGGGCAGTATTCCAACATAACGACCCCAAACACACCTCCAAGACCACCAAGGTGGAGGTGGAGGAGTGCAAGGTCTCTCACCAGCTCAGTGATGTCATCATGGAGGAGTGGAAGAGGACTCCAGTGTCAATCAGTGAAGCTCTGGTGAACTCCATGCCCAAGAGGGTTAAGGCAGTGCTGGAAAATAATGGTGGCCACACAAAATATTGACACTTTTGGCCCAATTTGGACATTTTGGGGTTGTGTTGCCAGCAGTTTAGACATTAAGTGTTGAGTTATTTTGAGGGGACAGCAAATTTACACTGCTATACAAGCTGTACACTCCATACATTACATTGTAGCAAAGTGTAATTTCTTCAGTGTTGTCACATGAAAAGATAGAATAAAAAATTTACAAAAATGTGAGGGGTGTACTCACTTTTGTGAGATACTGTATATACAGCGGGTAAAAATCATGTTATACATACTGCCCCTTATCAGCAGGGAAAAAAAACACCACACAAACAAACATACCTCTTACCTCTTCAGAAGGGTAAAGGGTGTGTTTGTGTGGTTGCTTTGTTTCTTTTTCCTGGTGATTACAGTTGGGCGAACAGTTCCACCCAAGAAAAAATTTGGTCCAAACATTGCCTGTTTGCCTACTCGGCGAACACCGGAATTTGCGGGGCGCTCGGTGGGAAGCTGCATAGTGCATAGCTAGTTGTTAAGGAGCGGGCCAGAAGCCGGCCACTGCATCCTTAACAGAGGAAAAGTCATCAGCTGTCAACGTGCTGCCCCGCTGACAGCTGAATGAAAAAAAAGAAACATTGACGGCAATAGAAAAAAAAGTGTTAAAAAAACGGCGTGGGGGTCCAACCTAATCCTTACCGGTCTGGAATGGATTTTAAGGGGATCCCCATGCCAAAATAAAAAAAAGAAAATGGTGTGGGGTCCCCCACAAAATTCATACCAGACCCTTATCCAAAGCACCTTGTTGATGGGGACAAGGGCTACTTCGGACAACCCTGCGCGGTGGTTGTGGGGATCTTTGGGCAGGGGCTTATCAGAATCTGGAAGTCCCCCTTAAGCATGCAATGGTCAGTGACAACACACAGTTAGTCATCCCCCCCCCCCAGCGTCAGTTAGTGCCAGATTGTCCGCCACACTATCGCAGTCCTTTTATAAGTCCCCGATCACTGCCAATACTAGTATAAAAAAAAAAAAAAAATCCTGTATATACTCTACACTATAGTTTATATATGCTATAACTTTCACACAAACCAATCAATTAACACTTATTGGGGTTATTTTTAATCGAAGCCATGTAGCAAAATAAATTTATGAAGAAATTCAATTAAAAAAAAAAATATTTGTTGGATATATTTTGTAGCAGAAAGTAAAAAATATGTTTTGTTTTTTTTTTTTTAATTTTTGGTCTTTTTTTATTTATATTGTAAAAAATAAAAAAAAACAAGTGATGATTAAATATACTTAAATATCAAATACCACCAAAAGAAAGCTCTTTGGCCTTTTGCACACTGTAGCTTGAAAATGCTCAGTACAGCCTATTTCTTTTACTGAGCTAAAATACAGCCCGTTAATTGTAACAGGTGTGTAAACAAGCATTGTGTATTCTTCAGTAAAAAAAAATTATTAGAAAAATCTGAATTTTTGGTCAGTAATTTAGGCCTCATGTGCACAAATTCACACAGAGTTCTCCATTGACATTGTGAATGTGAGAACAAGCTTCCGCGCATGCGCGGAAATGTGTGGTAATTTGCGCAAACGCATATGCGTAAAATGTGCGAAAATACGTCTGAAAAAGTAGATGCTCAAACAGGAGTATCGCGTGCAAGAGGCCTACTGTGTGAAAAAAAGATGATAGAAATGTTATTTGGGTACAGCATTACATGCACAATTGCCAATTAGAAAAAGGAGAGAGAGAGTACAGCGCCGCTCTAAGCGTATTAACTTTGTAAACAACAGCTTTTACTTTACTTTACAATGCACTCACATTATGTCAGTGATAATCAGGCATAGGGTTGTAGTGCGGTAAGGGAGTTTCTTCAGCTGTGCTGTGTAGTCCTTCGGTCCTTACAAGCTGGGCAGCGGTGATACTTCAGTCCCCGGTCGCTCCAGTGGTGTCCGTTGCTCCGAGGCTAGAGGGTGTCACGGCAGGCTCGTCAGCAGGTAACTTCCACAGGGCACGTCAGACGCTGAGAGTAGATGGGCATGGCTATAGCGCTCATGTTCGGAGCATGCGTACTCCTTCATCAGGCATGGGCACGACTGGTTATGACTAAGGACATTACTATGTCCTACATTAATCTACATTCTACATAATCTACATTACTCTACTCAGCCAGCGACTGTGGATCGAGCACCTGGGAGCTCTGCTATCTATGTGGTGTATGGGTAGTAGCACTGACTTTTCTGTTTATACTTTAGCAAAAAAACACCCCTCTGTTTCTAGGCCTTGCTCCTCAGTGTCCAAAATAGTGAGGCATATCTCCCTTATTGGTTGAAAATGATCTCCCTAGATATTGAAACCCCTGATGTAAGGAGGGACCTTACTGTCAAATGTCCCCACTTTGCGACTCACTCTCCATACTGAACCTGCTGTGGCCCAGGGTTGTGCTGAACCTGGTCTGGGAGCCATGGAAGAAAAGCCTGTCATATGTGCACAGCAGGTGGTGTCATCCGGTGTGCTGGCGAAGAGCGGGATATGCTGAGCATGCTTCTCTTAAATGCTATATATTGTAGCAGAGTCTCTGGTCTTTTTGCATAAGAGTTCATTATCCAGAAAGTGACATGGTGTCAAGTTCTACTTTAATCAAAGTATATTGGCTTACGGCATCTGCCCCTGGGAGGAGAATCACCAACTTACAACATTACTTGGCGTAGTCAGTAGGATACACAAGAAACTCGGCTCTCTGGGGACTCTCCCTCCTCATTGGCTGAGACAGCAGCAAGAGCCAATGCTAATTAAAGCCAGTGAGCCAATTAGGAGAGAGGGGGGTGGGGCTGAGCCATGGCTCTGAGTGTGAATGGAAACGCGGAGCTGCAGCTCGGGAGTGAGCCTGCTTGGGTCCCCCCCATTGCAGCCGCTTACTCTCGGGGGCACTGGGCAGGAGAAAATGGCCAGGAGCACCAGCTGGGGAAATGAGAAGAGGAGGCTTGGGGCTTCTCTGTGCAAAACCACTGCACAGAGCTGGTAAGTATAACATGTTTGTATTTTTAAAATAAAAAAAAGCCTTTAACCCTATCCCGCTGAGCATACGCAGATATGCATACTCGGATTTCGGGGGTTATACTGGGATGATACCCGCAGCTGCAGGCATCATCCTGGTACCGTTGTTTAGATCGGGCGATTGGCTATCCATATATAACAACCAATGTGGCTAAAAGCCGCTCGACTGTTATACCGGAGAAGCGGGAGGGGACGTCCCCCCTCCCGCCACCTCACACCGCTCTTACCGGGCCTCCCGTTCCATCGGAAGGCCCGATCGAACATCCACCGCGTCCGGTGGCTAGTGACAGACTGGAACCAAGCCGAAAACGGCTTGGTTTCAGTCTCCTGGATGTAAACACGGAAGCGACGTCACTTCCTGTTTACTCGGCTGCCAATGGTGCCGGATTTAAAAAAAATTTACAGTATTTCGGTGATCTGAATACTTTGAAGTGCAAAGGAGGGATTTGGGGTCTTTTAGACCCCCGATCCCTCCATAAAGAGTACCTGTCACCACCTATTACTGTCACAAGGGATGTTTACATTCCTTGTGACAGCAATAAAAGTGATCAAATTAAAAAAATAAAATAAAAATACAATTTAATTATCTAAAATTAAATAAAATAAATAAAAAATTATTTTTTTTTAAAGCACCCCCTTCCCCGCACGCTCGCGCAACAAAGAAAACACACACGTAAGTCGTGCCCGCATATGTAAACGGTGTTCAATTAACATATGTGAGGTATCGCCATGATCGTCAGAGCGAAAGTAATAATTCTAGCACTAGACCTTCTCCGTAACTCTAACCTGGTAACCGTAAAACATTTTTAAAGCGTCGCCTATGGAGATTTTTAGGTACTGTAATTTGTCGCCATTCCACGAGTGCGTGCAATGATAAAGCGTGACATGTTTGGTATCTATTTACTCGGCGTAACATCATCTTTCACATTATACAAAACAACTGGGCTAACTGTACAGTTTTTTGTTTTTTTTTTAATTCATGAAATTAAAACACAGCTGCACAAATACCGTGTGACATAAAATATTGCAACAATCGCCATTTTATTCTCTAGATTCTCTGCTAAATATATATATATATATATATATATATATATATATATATATAATGTTTGGGGTTTCTAGCAAGAAAATACGGATTTCAACTTGTAAACACCACATGTCAGAAATAGGCGTAGTCATCAAAGGGTTAATATCACTTTAAGGACTGCAGGGTATCTGTCGGCTGCTTTAGAGGCATTTAGAGTTATTAGGGTTTATGTGGTCCTGGTTCTACAGTAGAGCAATTGAGATCGGGAATCTATCCACCTGCCAAAATCAGCAGAAACTGAGGGCTTGCTATTCCAAGACTTTATCGAAAAGAAAAATCCCCCCAAAAAGGGTGGGTGGGGTTTTTAGGCAGCGGTGTTGGAAAAATTAATTGAATGATTGATACAAAGATTGTCTAAATATAAATGTTTATTAAAAAAAGTCACAAAAGTGGCATAATGGGTATAAGACATGAACCCCAATGGAGAAAATAAAACAGAGCAAAAATATGTATAAATACACTAGCAGACAAGACTTTCACAACAACATGAATTAACAAGACCAATGCTGGTGGTGGGAAAGTAAGCCTGACGCGTTTTGACCCATAGCTATGTGGGTCTTCTTCAAGAGGATTTGTCTGCTAAGAGAAGGAGGGGTTATAAGACAAATAAGTTGCAAGCGTACAGTGGTGTGAAAAAGTGTTTGCCCCCTTCCTCATTTCCTGTTCCTTTGCATGTTTGTCACACTTAAGTGTTTGGGAACATCAAACCAATTTAAACAATAGTCAAGGACAACACAAGTAAACACAAAATGCAATTTGTAAATGAAGGTGTTTATTATTAAAGGTGAAAAAAAATCCAAACCATCATGGCCCTGTGTGAAAAAGTGATTGCCCCCTAAACCTAATAACTGGTTGGGCCACCCTTAGCAGCAACAACTGCAACCAAGCGTTTGCGATAACGTGCAATGAGGCTTTTACAGCGTCCTGGAGGAATTTTGGCCCACTCATCTTTGCAGAATTGTCCTAATTCAGACGGCCTTTTTAAGGTCATACCACAACATCTCAATAGGATTCAGGTCAGGACTTTGGCTAGGCCACTCCAAAGTCTTCATTTTGTTTTTCTTCAGCCATTCGGTGGTGGACTTGCTGGTGTGTTTAGGATCATTGTCCTGCTGCAGAACCCAAGTTCGTTTCAGCTTGAGTACACAAACAGATGGTCGGACATTCTCCTTCAGGATCTCTTGGTAGACAGCAGAATTCATAGTTCCTTTTATCACGGCAAGTCTTCCAGGTCCTGAAGCAGCAAAACAGCCCCAGACCATCACACTACCACCACCATATTTTACTGTTGGTATAATGTTCTTTTTCTGAAATGCAGTGTTCCTTCTACGCCAGATATACTTGGACACACACCTTCCAAAGAGTTCCACTTTTGTCTCATCGGTCCACAGAATGTTGTCCCAAAAGTCTTGGGGATCATCAAGATGTGTTGTGGAGAAATTGAGACGAGCTTTGATGTTCTTTTTGCTCAGCAGTGGTTTTCTCCTTGGAACTCTGCCATGCAGGCCATTTTTGCCCAGTCTTTTCCTGATGGTGGAGGCATGAACGCTGACCTTAACTGAGGCAAGTGAGGCCTGCAGTTCCTTGGACGTTGTTGTGGGGTCTTTTGTGACCTCTTGGATGAGTCGTCGCTGCGCTCTTGGGGTAATTTTGGGCGGCCGGCCACTCCTGGGAAGGTTCACCACTGTTCCATGTCTTCGCCATTTGTGGATAATGGCTCTCACTGTGGTTCGCTGGATTCCCAAAGCTTTGGAAATGGCTTTATAACCCTTTCCAGACTGATAGATCTCAATTACTTTCTTTCTCGATTGTTCCTGAATTTCTTTGGGTCTCGGCATGATGTGTAGCTTTTAAGGATCTTCTGGTGGACCTTACTGTGTCAAGCAGCTCCTATTTAAGTGATGCCTTGATTGTGAACAGGTGTGGCAATAATCAGGCCTGGGTGTGGCTAGAGAAATTGAACTCAGGTGTGGACAACCACAGTTATAGTATGTTTTAACAAGGGGGGCAATCACTTTTTCACACAGGGCCATGATGGTTTGGATTTTTTTTCACCTTTAATAATAAACACCTTCATTTACAAATTGCATTTTGTGTTTACTTGTGTTGTCCTTGACTATTGTTTAAATTGGTTTGATGTTCCGAAACACTTAAGTGTGACAAACATGCAAAGGAACAGGAAATGAGGAAGGGGGCAAACACTTTTTCACACCACTGTATATGTATTTCATACAGTTATCTCAATGTGAACTAACAAGGAGAGGGCATAAGCAGTAATACAGCATTGCAGAATATTTACCTAGACGTGTATATTTTTTGATGAAGTAAAGTTCCCATATGGGGATCCCCTGAGAAGGTTCCTGCTTTTAGGCTGTCCCTTAGGGCACCCCCCAAGGTGTGCGGGCCGGGTCGAGAGAAGTAGTCCAGGTGCATGACTTACAGGAGGTCACATCCAAATATTGACCTCCTACATGCAGACACGTGGGCCGGCAGTTGGGGATGGGGGGGACAGAGAGCACACCTGCCAGGAGAGTCCAATGCCAATCAGTTACAAGTCCACCATATTGTATAATTTAAAACAGTTATTCAAAAAATAGGTAAAGTACTTTTAAGAGACATATGATCCCAGAATCCAGCGTTTGTCTGGTGACCAATGGGTTTATATCCCACCTTTCCCAATCTCGGTAGGGTGGTAGCAACGTAAAAAGGAAATAAGAAATGTGGACAGTGACTGGAAGGTGTGGGAAAAGAGAGGGTGGGAGGGGAGGGATAAGAGAAAAAAGAGAGAAAATGCGTGAGAAGGGAGGGGGGGGGGGGGGGGGGAGGGGGGGGGGGGGGGGGGGAGGGAAGGGAAAATGTGGGGAGAGAGGGGAAGAAGGGAAAGGGGGAAAGGAAATGAAGGGGATAGAAGGGCGAAGAGGGAATGAGGAACTGGGGGAGGGAGGGGGGGGGGAAAGGGTGAGGATGGTGGGATGGAGAAAAATGGTAGTGAAGGAGGGAAGGGAAGGAGGGGAGGGGGGGAGGGAAATGATGGAAAAATAGAACAAAGGGGAACAAGAAAAGGGTGGAATGAGAGTACATGGCGCGCACATGTAGAGAAAAGAGACGTGAGATATTGGATCATAGAGAAAGGTGATGAAGGGGGTGATGGGGTGAGAAAGGAAAAAGGTGAGAGAGAAAAGGAAGAAAAAAGAGAAGGGAAAAGAGAGAGGTGTGGGGGATTGTGAAGGGAGGGATGGGGGAAAGGGAGGGAGAGGAAATGGACAGAGAATGAAATGGGAATAGGGGGAAAGAGGAAAAATACAGATGGGGGAAGAAAGGAAAACGGTGGGGAAAGGAGAGGGGAAAAGCGATAAAGTGAATGGAATGGTGCACTAAAGTGATTGTGCTGAGAAAATTAATAACAGTGGGGAATATTTGGATTGCACGAAGGGCAATAAGGTGGTGCCACATGGAAGTGGTTGAAAAAGAAAAAAAAAAGGGAAAAAGTGAATGGCGAGTGGGGGTGCGTGTACAATCATGTGGCATGTGAATTTATCCACCTGCCAAAATCAGCAGAAACTGAGGGCTTGCTGTTCCAAGACTTTATTGGCTCTTTCAGAAGGGCCCATCCAAGAAGTGAGTGTATATCCTAAAGCAGTTTCTGGTGGTGGTCTGTATATCTTTCCTTGGTGTATTTTTGAGTGGATTTCACCTTTTCAGAAGGACTTGCCAGTCATATAATACTGGACAATCATTAATTGATTGCATGGATGAACATTGGAATGAAGTTTAAAGCAGAGGTCCGCCCACTGCTGCAAAAGTTAAAAGCCAGCATACTGCAGCTGTTGAATTTTAATAATCGGACACTTACCTGTCTAGGAGTCCAGCGATGTCAGCACTGCATGTTTCCATCAGCTGTTGGGTGCATGCCGCCTCCATTGCAAATAAGGGAACCCAGCAGTGTAGCCTTATGGCTTCACACTGGGAACCCTACTGGGCATGCATGAGGCTCCGTTCCTCTCTCCTACTGGCCCTTCGGCCAGGGAGGAGGAGGGAGCCCCACTGATGACGCAAATACCTACGGCTGAAGCACACAGAAGTGGAGATAGGATACCTGTGAAAGACAGGTATCCTGTCCCCCCTCCCCCCGAAATGTGGCAAATGTGGCACGAAAGGGGAGAAGGAGTACGACGAGCGGAAGTTTCACTTTTGGGTGGAACTCTGCTTTAAGTTGTAACGTGTAGTCTTGATTTTGAGAGGATTACCACTGTATTTAGGTGTATATATGTTTTTTCACAGGTCATTCCATAGACTTTTGTATATATACATTAAGCGCAATACCAATTTATACTTACACAAATGATATTATACACAAAGGTGTTTTGCTTTTTCCTATATTTATTGATGTGCAAACTTTTTTGTGTAATATAGTAGTTCTTTAGTTAAACAAATAGTGTGCAAACCTCTACGAATCCACCAAAAGGCGACTAGACCTTCCATTAATGTTAGTTTATATACTTTAGTGGACATGATCATCAGTGGAAGAGTCTTGGACTTTTGGACCCTTGTTTCCTCCCCTGTTTCCTCCCCTAAGTAGATAATTCAGGGCAGAACGTCTTAGCCCCTGTACACACGGTCGGAAATTCCGACCACAAAATCGGTCAGATTTTTTCCTACGGATTTTGTCCGACACTGGTGTTGCATACACACGGTCAGACAAAGTTGTCGGAAAATCCGATCATTCTGAAAGTGGTGACGTTCGTTTCGTACGAGCGGAACTACGTACAGGCTATTAGCCAATAGCTTTGGTCTCGTAATTTGATCTGAGCATGCGTGGCACTTTGTCCGTCGGAATTCTCTACACACGATCGAAAAAGTCTGATCGGATTTTGTTGTCGGAAAATTTGAGAGCAGGATCTCAAATTTTTTTCGTCAGAAATTACGACGGAAAAAGTCAGATGGAGCCCACACACGGAGCCCACACACGGAGCCCACACACGGTTGGAATTTCGGACCGTGTGTACGGGCATTAGGGAAACTGTGTTGATCTAGTGTAGTGAGCTAGGCATGGTCATGTGACATCACAGATCACCAAACCAATGGAATGTATTCAATGCACCAACATTGTCAACATTGTCCTTGAAGTCTATGTTAATTGCAATAGTGCTTCCCTACCAACTCTGCTCAATATGGTGATGGTGACTGCCACGTCTCTGCTCAACGCTCTCCACATTCAAAGTAAACATAGAAGCATGGACAAGAGTCAGGACCTCCCTGGATCTCAGACATGGTTGCAACTTTGACCTATTTGCTGACATATTCACTTTAATCAGATGCGCTCAAATTTGAAAGTTTTTGAGAGAATTTCTTCCATTAACAGTCCAGTTATGTTAAAAAGAGGGGGAAAAAGCTGACCCAGCATTTATTTTTTGCAATCTTCGAAATAAAATAAAAAAGTAAGTATATTATATATTAAACAGCATGGGTCGTTTCAAGGGGACCAGACAGCCCTGCTAGGCACCTTGGATCTCATTATTATACATAGCAAGCAATTTAGGTCAATACATTAGACACATCATTTAACCAGCCTTATGCTCCTCTTCCTTCTCCTGCCGTGCTGAACCAGCTGAATCAGTCCTGCGATTTTAGGGAAGGAAGGTCAGCAAACAGTTAGTTGACTGTGACCAGGAAGAGATTAGATCACACAGCCAAAATGAGAGAGTATAGGCAGATAGGGCAATTGGGAACAAACGGTTGCAGAAAATAGTTTGTTTGTTAGGAGAAAAAAGAATAGTGTAAGGACTGACATAAGGAAAGACGATTCTGCTATTAGCTCTTTTCTTAAGAGAAAAAGTACAGTCACAATAAGAGTTGGAAAGTTTGGGAGTTTTCTTGTGACTTAAAGTAGATGTAAATCCAATAAATAAATGTCATATATGTTTTAACATTATAGTAACTTTATAAGTTATTTTCAATATTTTTAAATCTGCAGCTTTCATTAAAATAATTTTAAATAGGAATCGGCTAACTCCAGGTAATTTATTAATGTTGTGCATTGCTATATATGCTTCAACATTAGGACTGCGGTATAATGTGAGGCATGGACTAGGCAGCATGGCTTCCACATACATTTGCAATTGTTGTGCAACTAAAACTTCTGTTTTTTAATGCAAGTTTTATGTCATTGTAATTTTTTAGGAAGGATCTGCCTGTATTTCTCAGCATTGATCGGGCAACTTGCAGACCGTAAACACAGTGGTTGTCCAAGGATACTTATTGCAGCAGATCAAAGACGCATCATGCTTACTTCTCTTTGGCATTGGAAGATAACTGGCGGTGCCATCAGCACATAATTGGTGGGAACCAGTGGGACCCGGGTACACCCATCTACTGTCCTTGAGATATCTGGCCAAAAGTCATTTTCGTGGAAGAATTGTGGCCAAAAAACTATGCCTCCAACTCAACTATGCACAAAAACATAGGTACTGGGGTGAAGAAAAAGGGACTGATGGCTGTAGCAGGAGGCAGTTGTAGTGATCTAATATAATCGTTCCTCGTAGATGGAATATAGTTATTAAAAAGTACTTCCCGCAGCAAAATCCGTTCTCCAGAGAGAGACACTTTATTGGCTTCCAAAACAGAACATTCTTACAGATGACAAAATCCAACAGAGTTCATATCACGACAGTGCTAGTAAATATTTAGAGCCCCATGGAACCATGTGTTCTTGGGTGCCTTCATAAGAACACACACTTCTAAAAAGATTGAACGTCCTGTTATATCCCCCACACACACTGAATGTCTGAGCAATTTGATTGGGCGTTTCCATTAAATGCTTTGATCTGCCCCGGTCTTCCAGAGTAACAGCAGATAACCCCAAGCTGTGAGCAGCTGTAATTATAAAGCTGCCCCAATTTACATTCTTGCATATTCCCCCCTTTGACATGTGTGAATACTGATTAGATTAAGATAATCATTATCTGTTCCCCTTTGATATGTGGCAACAAACCCTCTTTTAATATGCGCAATTAGATTAACAGCTACCAAAGTGGCCTGCCTAGAATAAACTTGTCTTTAGAATGCCTAAATAAAAACACTACATATAATAAATATGTATATATATAATATATATATATATGTATACATATATATATATATTAGATATAATATACTACAGCAGTTTGTTCACCAAAGGACTGTAGAGCAGTACAAGAATTAATGTCTACAGACAACAGTGAAGCAAGATAATGGTTCCTTGCAAGTTTTGAGCTTAATTTCTGAAAATGGGGTTGGAGATTTGGATCTGTGGTGTCCTCAATGCTGAGAAATACATGGAGAGACATATCCATCATGCCAAACCTTCAGGGAGGCGTGTGATTGGTCCTAAATTTGTTCGGCAGAAGGACAACGCCCCCAAACATACACACAATGTCATTAAGAACTATCTTTAACGTGAAGAAGAACAAGAAGTCCTGGAAGTGATGGTTTGGCCCCCACAAAGCCCTGATCTCAACACCATGGAGTCTGTCTGGAATTACATGAAGAGACAGAAGGATTTTAGGCGGCATACATCCACATGAGAGCTGTAGTTTTTTCTCCAAGATGTTCAGAACAACCTACTTGCCAAGTTCCTTCAAAAACTGTGTTCAAGTGTACCTAGAAGAATTGGTGCTGTTTTGAGAGAAATGGGTTATCGTACCAAATATTGATTTGATTTTGATGTCTCTTCTGTTCATTTGCTTTCCATTTTGTTAATTGATAAAAATAAACTATTAATGCTTCTATTTATGAAAGCCGTCTTAATTTACAGCATTTTTTCCTACCTGTCTAAAACTTTTGCACAGTACTGTATATACAGTATATATATATATATATGTAAATTAAATATAGGAGTGGTGACATGATCTCTCTGTTAATTGCTCTGCGTGTTTGAGGCTTTGTCAGGTCTATTTACTATTTAGTACTCACCTGCACTAGTGCTAAATAGAGAGATCCAAGAGATGTGGCATACAGTGTGTACGTTGCAGGTTCTTCACATGTTCTTAGACTACAGACAGATGTCAAGCATTAATCTGTGCAGTGCCTTGCTGCATGCCTCAAACAGAAATTTCAGACAAAGGAATGTGAAGATTTAATCTACAATAGGCTGTGTGTACAGGGCAACAAATTACACAATGAAACTACATAATAAATCTACATTGTATGCAGGTGGAATGCACAAGGTGTAGGAAGGAGGGTTTGTAATGCCTTTAAATTAATACTTTACTGTTAAACTATTCATACACATTGTCAGGCATGTAAGTAGTAAACTGACTTTATTTAGTAAATCAATTCTGTAGCCAATGAATTTTCCCTGCACTTTTCCTTTATAAATAGAACTAGCTGAAATTCCATCAGCATTTGAAGACAGGTCTTATTTTCTGACTAACTCCCCCATTGGCTTAAAAAACATCTTCAAAAATGGATTGTGATGCTCTTTAGCTTGGCAGCAGAAGTCGGTCTTGCTTAACATGCTCTGTTGGTATACAAGATGTGAATGTCTGAAAATCAAGATTTGTCCCTGGAGGTATTTTGCTGTGGTTATGGTTAGTGATCTTATTGTGCATTGTAAAGATCATGCACCTAAAACGTCAACTCAAATGAACTATTTCAAGAACACATGATAAATAATGAGGAATGCAGATGAATTCATGTTCCCTTAACTCAAACAAGTGCTATAATTTGAGGATTGTGATTTTACTGCTCCTGTTTTACTCCAACAACTGACACCAGTCTAACAGGCCAAAGCCCTCGTGTGCAGTCCTAAGGGGTTAACTGTCAAGACTGTTTTTTTTTAAAACAAATAATTTAAAAGATAAGGAATTTACATAAAGTGAAGCATTTATTTTTAATAGAAACATGCTCATCGGAGGCACATTGTTTTGCTTTCATTATGCAGAGGGAATATTTGTGTGTTCAATGCTATAGGCTTCATATGGCCAAGAGCCTCTCCTTCTTTCCTTCCTACCTTCTCTCTCCTTTCTTTCCCCCATTCCATCCATCCTTTCTCAATTTCTGTTCCCTCCCTCCCTTCTTCTTACCTTCCTCTTTTCTTTTCTTGCTTTATTTAATTCAAATTTTCCTATTCTTTTTTTTTTGTTGGTTCTGTCATCTTTCCTCCATTCTTCTCTTCATTTCTTTGTAGATGTTTTCCTTCCTATCTCTGTTTCTTACTACCTTCCTTGTTCATTTGAATCTTTCTCTTATTTATCCAAGTTTAATTCTTTCCTAATTCCCTTCTTTTCGTACTTTCTTCCTGCTTTTCTTCCCTTTGTTCTCTCCTCTATTCCTTCATTCCTACTTCTGTCTCATCCTTCCTCCACTTCTGTCTACTTCCCATCTTCTCTCAATTCCTGCCTACCTCTCTTCGTTTTTCATTCCTGTCTCTGTTCCTTTTTCCTTCATTCCTTACGCCCTCTGTTCCTTCTTCCATTTCTACCTTCCTCTCTTCTTTCCTTCATTCCTGCTTCCCTCTCTTCCGTCCTCCATTCCTGTCTCCCTCTCTTCCGTCCTCCATTCCTGTCTCCCTCTCTCCCGTCCTCCATTCCTGCCTCCCTCTCTTCCTTCCTCCATTCCTGCTTCCCTCTCTTCCTTCTTCCATTTCTGCCTCTCTTTTTTCCTTCCTCCACTCCTGCTTCCCATCTCTTCTTTATTTCATTCTTGCCTCCCTCGTTTCAATCTTCTATTCCTTCCTTTCTTCTTGTCTCCTGTTTCACCCTCCTAGGTAGGCTGCAAGACGGTAGGTAAATTTAGTCTTTTTTTTTTCTGCTCCCACTATAATCAAGGAATTGGCCTTTAATTGTTTGTTGCTATTCTACATCCTCCAAGTCTCCAAGCATTACTCCAAGCATTACTTCCTACTGCGTTTTTTATTCCAATTTAGTAGAACAGCTCCATTTTATTTGCTTTTATGTTGGATGCATGTTCTCTTTTATAATAAAGTGAACCCTTGCATTTGGGTTTTACACGATGAGGAGTCCCTCTTCTGTTTTTTCTCTTTACCTACGGCAAGTCTGACCGATGAGCACTGATCTAACCAAAGTGATCCAGTAAACATCTATTCGGTCGGTGAGTATTCGCTAAGGATCTCGAGACGCTCCAGTCTATGCGTCCAACTCCCAATCTATTCCACATTTTTGGTACCTGGAGGTAGCCATACAAGCTGTTTCCGACCTCTCACTTCCGGTGAGTTGGTCCACCGCACATGGTAAGCGCTTATGAAATCACTCTTCTGGTTGCACTGTTGCCCTTGTTTGAGAGGATTCAACATCTGAACCATATCACCATTACTGTTTTGGTTTTGCATCTGAACTGTGTTATCAACATCATCCTACCTTGTGTTATCTGGACTCTATGAAGTAGTTCCCCTACTTGAAATATAGTTTGGCGACTTTGTCCGTTTATTAATTATTAATAACAGGACTGCTTATAGAGATGTTTTCAGAAATTACCTTCTTTATCATGTGCTACTGATTTATACTGTGATGTATTTCTATTCGCCTGTTTGCCTTGCTAGTTCAGTGGCCAGTTCACTAAGTATCCTGATGACACATATCTCATCTTGACATTCTTATTCATCTCAGTCCTTCTGTCTTTGTAGCACTTTCTACATATCACAGTTTTTAGTATCACAGATATTGGCACTTTATTATATTCTCACTGATTGTTTGTTTGATTGCATAATCTTATGGCTTCAGGGTCATGTATATTGGCTTCTTTATTATTGATATGATTTTAGGCATTGAGTTGTACCATTCACATTTGCACTAAAACACCCACTTAAGGTGAGTGTGGACCACTGGGTAGTGTATCCACACTTTCGGTCTATCTAATCTGGTGATTCATCACACCCTCATTCGGCCAGGGGATCTGATGTCCACCACTTATTTGACCTTAATTTTGTTTTTTTAAAACAACAGTCTGAACAGTAAATTAGTGGTTGCCGACCTTTCCAGTCCACAACCATTGCTGTACAGAGACATTTTTAGCGCTACACTGTTACTCATTTATACTTTTTGCAATTTTGTCATATTGGTGTGTTAGCAGCTTTTTTTCACGTTTGGGCGCTGCTTTTTCCTTCTTTTATTCTACATCCTGCAGATGTAATTGCTCCCTTCTGCCTTCTGGATGTTTCTAGAACATAGGGTGGGGAGAGTCAATGTAGTCTGAATATTTATTGAGCTCCAGCCAATCCCTGGGAGGTATGCCCAGTAGGCTGGGGAAACAAATAAGTAGTGTGGGCTCTGGGGAAGCTGGGTCTTCCTGTTGCAGGGTTTCCACCAGCCTGGATGGGGTTTGATGACTCTACCCCCCCCCCCCCCCCCACAAGCAGGTTTTTCTACTGGTTCAAGCTGACAGTCATCAAGGAACCAGCTGTGGCAGAGTTTGGGGGCCTACACCTGAATCATCTCTGACATTCCAAGATTTCACTTGACGGATCTGGTCTGAACATTCTCACTAAAAGCAGGGCTGGTGCAAGGATTTTTGACACCATAGGCGAAACCTAATTTCCACCCCTGACTCCACCCTTTTTGCCCTGCCCATGTATGCTCCACCTTTTTAACAAAATGCCCATCAAATGCAGGCCACCAGCAACCATCAAATGCAGCCTCACCAGCACCCATCAATGCAGCCTCACAAGCGCCCATCAATGCAGCCTCACAAGCACCCATCAATGCAGCCTACCAGTGCCTATCAATGCAGCCTCAACAGCGCCCATCAATGCAGCCTCACCAGCACCCATCAATGCAGCCTACCAGCGCCCATCAATACAGCCTACCAGTGCCCATCAATGCAGCCTACCAGCGCCCATCAATACAGCCTACAAGCACCCATCAATGCAGCCTACCAGCTCCCATCAATGCAGCCTACCAGCGCCCATCAATGCAGCCTACCAGCTCCCATCAATGCAGCCTACCAGCTCCCATCAATGCAGCCTACCAGTGCCTATCAATACAGCCTACCCATGCCCATCAAATGCAGCTTCACCAGCGGCCATCAAATGCAGCCTCACCAGCGGCCATCAAATGTAGCTTAACCAGCGGCCATCAAATGCAGTCTCACCAGCGGCCATCAAATGCAGCCTACCAGCGCCCATCAATGATGTTTTCATGCTTCTATTCATTCGGGAGTCGGGACACAGACACAGTTCTTTGCCACCGTTGCGCCTCTGACACTATGTGCGACTGGACCGGCGGCTGCCTGCTGATGCTGAGATTTAGTTGCTTGCTGCAGAGAGAAGAGAGTGGCTGGGCGCCCCTAAGCAGCAGGGCGCCCTAGGCGGCTGCCTAGTTGGCCTAGTGGTAGCACCAGCCCTGACTAAAAGGCACCTGGAGGAAGCTAAGAGTGTGCAGCTGCTCCGTGGCATTGTGATTTCTTTTTTTTTCCCATAAAAGATTTTATTGAAAGTTTCAAAACATACAAGTATGCAAAACATGTATATATCACATACAAGAAAGTGCAACCACGACTCTTTTATACAAAGGAAAAATGTAACTGAAACCATGCTGCATTGGCCGTGGTGGGTAGAACAGTGCTAAACAAATATAGTCATAACATTATATTGGTTATACGTTAGTTGACAAGTTATATTAGAAGAGGGGCACTCAAATCAGGTCAGGTAGTGTTACATATGGGTGCCGGACCCGTGAGACCAATATCAACAGGTCTAACTTGGGTCTCAAAAGTGACTCTAGTCCTGACTTCAATGACAGTGTGGAAATGTGAACGGATACGTTGGTGTGCCTCTAAAAGGATATTGGTTGGTTAAATATTCTAGGGGAGGATTCAATGTTATGTTTGATAGCTGGGATGGGGTACGGGAGTGAGGGGTGGGGGGGGGTGAGGATAGAGAAAGTAGGAGTATAAGGGGGGAGAGAGAGAGAGAGAGAGAGAGAGAGAGAGAGGAGGCGGGCGCCGTTCCCGGCGTCCCCCCTCCCCCCCGCCGATACCGCGCCTTCTGGTTTGTGGGTTATGTATCCCTAGTTAGGGAAGGAAAGAATGCCTTGTATTTGTCCGTGGTTTGGAAGTGTTTCCAGCAGGCCCAAGTGGTCGAAAATTTTTGTAGACGTTCTTGTGCGGTATAAATCAGCTCTTCCATCTCCTCTATCTTAGCAACTCTAATCAACCATTCCCGAATTGAGGGGACATCTGGTGATCGCCAGTGTGTAGGAACACACAGTCTGGCTGCGTTGACCATATGCATGGCTAGTGATTTGTGATAGATCTGTTTAGGGAGAGTTGTATGATGGAGGAGATATTGTGCGGGGTTATAGTTTAGGGTGTAAGTGGTGACTTGCGAGATAATGGAGTGAACTTCCTGCCAGAAGGGTTGGGCATTGTGATTTCTAACTGTAATACAAGATCCTGGTGGCTGTGTACGCTAGGTATATCAGTTTCAGTGTAGCTCTCTAAAGGGGGACTGCTCGCATAGGGTTCCTGTTTCTGGCCTTCCCTTAATCTCTTAAGGGGAACTGTATTTTGAAGCTCAGCAGAGAATTTATCTCTGGGAGAAGCTTAGTTCAGAGAAGTGTGTACTTTTACTTTTGAGTTTTAAAGTCTGTAGTATCCCATATCCGGCACCTCTCATACTGTAATAGCAATAAATCACTAAAAAGACATTGCTCTGGACTGCTTTCTTGTGTCAGTGTACCTGGAACTAATACTCAGATTTCTTGGAAGCAGAGCCGATCCGCCCTATACGCGGACTACGCAAGCTGCGTAGGGCCCCGCCGCTGTGCGGGGCCCCAAGGGCGGATCGGCTCTGCTCGGGGCCCCCTGGGGCCGCTGCCGCCGATGTGAGGGCAGCGGCGCCTGAAAAAAAGATGGCCGCGGGGCCGACATGCAACTGCGCATGCGCCCGCCTTTCCGGAAATTGCCGAGCAGCGGCAACAGCGCTGGCGCATGCGCAGTTGCATGTCGGCCCCGCGGCCATCTTTTTTTCAGGCGCCGCCCAAAGCGCAGTGACACGATGGCGCCGAGTGGCGCCATTTAAAAAAAAATAAAACATCCCCTCCGCAGCCTCTGACCTTCTGGGCCCCCTCCCCCTCGCAGTCTCTGACCTCCTGTCCCCCCTCCCCCTCAAAGCCTCTGACCTCCTGTCCCCCCTCCCCCCTCAAAGCCTCTGACCTCCTGTCCCCCCTCCCCCCTCAAAGCCTCTGACCTCCTGTCCCCCCTCAAAGCCTCTGACCTCCTGTCCCCCCTCCCCCTCAAAGCCTCTGACCTCCTGCCCCCCCCCCCTCGCAGCCTCTGACCTCCTGTCCCCCCCCTTGCAGCCTCTGACCTCCTGTCCCCCCCCTTGCAGCCTCTGACCTCCTGCCCCCCCCTTGCAGCCTCGGACCTCCTGTCCCCCTCCTTCGCAGCCTCGGACCTTCTGTCCCCCCCCCCTTCACAGCCTCGGGCCTCCTGTCCCCCCCCTTGCAGCCTCGGACCTCCTGTCCCCCCCTCGCAGCCTCGGACCTCCTGCCCCCCCCTCGCAGCCTCGGACCTCCTTCCCCCCCCCCCCCTCGCAGCCTCGGACCTCCTGTCCCCCCTCGCAGCCTCTGACCTCCTGCCCCCCCTCACAGCCTCTGACCTCCTGCCCCCCCCTTTGCAGCCTCGGACCTCCTGTCCCCCCCTCTCAGTCTCGGACCTCCTTTCCGAGACTGTTGTCCCATCCGCAGCCTCTGACCTCCCCTGTCCCATCCGCAGCCTCTGACCTCCCCTGAGTCAAGAGAGGGAGCGCAGCCAGGATGGGGTCATGGGAGAAGTCAAACATGTATGGACTGTGGAGAGGAAACTATGGGATAAAACCAGAGCCACCAAGCTGGAGCCAACTGACTGAGCCCTGCACGATGCACCTGAGAGAAGGTCAGTGACAGCACCGCTAGGCCAGTCTAGGAGGGGGGGGGGGGGGTCAATACAATATTGTAAGGGGGCACTGATATAAAGGTTTCCCCCTTATATGAGTAAACCCCCTTATCTTAGTGTTTTCTTTCTCTGGTCACCAGAGTCCTCCCCACATTCCCAGAGTTCCCCTTTACATCATTGTATGCAGGATTCCACCTTACAGTGCAAGGGGGAACTCTGATGTAAAGGGCAATGCTGCAGACCCTGATGTAAGTAGGGAGGATCTCTGAGGACACTGATGTATGGGGGCTCTCTGGGGACCCCGATGTAAGGAGGGGCTTTATAGGGATGCTCTCTGGGGACCCTAATGTAAGGGGGGTGCTCTCTCGGGACCCTGATGTAAGGGGGGTGCTCTCTGGGGACCCTGATGTAAGGGGGGTGCTCTCTGGGGATCCTGATGTAAGGGGTGCCTCTCTGGGGACCCTGTGTAAGGGGGGGGCTCTCTGGGGACCCTGATGTAAGGGGGGTGCTCTCTGGGGACCCTGATGTAAGGGGGGTGCTCTCTGGGATCCTGATGTAAGGGGGGGGGGCTCTCTGGGGACCCTGGTGTAAGGGGGGCTCTCTGGGGACCCTGGTGTAAGGGGGAGGGCTCTCTGGGGACCCTGGTGTAAGGGGGGGGGGTTCTCTGGGGACCCTGGTGTAAGGGGGGGGGGCTCTCTGGGGACCCTGGTGTAAGGGGGGGGCTCTCTGGGGACCCTGGTGTAAGGGGGGCTCTCTGGGGACCCTGGTGTAAGGGGGGCTCTCTGGGGACCCTGGTGTAAGGGGGGGGGCTCTCTGGGGACCCTGGTGTAAGGGGGGGGGGCTCTCTGGGGACCCTGATGTAAGGGGGGGCTCTCTGGGGACCCTGGTGTAAGGGGGGCTCTCTGGGGACCCTGGTGTAAGGGGGGGGCTCTCTGGGGACCCTGGTGTAAGGGGAGGCTCTCTGGGGACCCTGGTGTAAGGGGGGGCTCTCTGGGGATCCTGATGTAAGGGGTGGCTCTCTGGGGACCCTGATGTAAGTGGGGGATCCACACTCAGATATGTAAAGATAAATATATAATGTCTGTTCTATATTGTTGTACTTATTCTTTGACTGTTTTGTTTTTAAGGAGGGAGGATTGTATTGGGAGCGCTAAAGTGTCAGGTGTGACTGTGTGGCAATGGCAAATGGTTTACATAGCTCACGGCATCATGGGTCAGGTAGAGGGCCCCTTAGCAGAATTTTGCTTAGGGCCCCAGGGAGGTCAGGATCGGCACTGCTTGGAAGCCTCTGCATTAGTGGGAAAGAACCCTGGCCATTAGCATTATTAGTGTCATTATCCCATTTGGAGGTTGCGCTACACTCCATTCCTGCCTCCCTCTCTTCCTTCTTCCATTCTTACTTTCTTCTCTTCCTTCCTCCATCCCTGCCTACTTCTCTCCCTTCTTCCATTCCTGCCTTCCTGTCTTCTTTCCTTCATTTCTACCTCCTTCTCTTCCTTCCTCCAGTCCTACCTCCCTCTCTTATTATCTTCATTACTACCTCACTTTCTTGCTTTTTCCATTTCTGCCAACCTCTCTCCTTTTCTCCATTCCTACCTCCCACTTCCCTTTCCTCTGTTCTTGCCTCTCTTCTTTTCTTCATTCCTGCCTCCCTTTCTTCCTTCTTTCATTCTTGCCTCCTTTTCTTCCTTCTTTCATTCCTCCCACTCTCTCTTTCCTTCCTGTATTCCTTTCTTTACATCACCATGCTTTTTCTATGTAATCTTCTAGTGTCTTGTATGGATTTTTACACATTGAGGGTTATTTACTAACACTGACATTATCCTGACATTAAGGGGGTTTTCTGCGGTAGACAAGAGCACAAATGTGCGCTGTTCGCAGATGATTTATTGCTTTTTCTCACCTCCCCACTGATCTCCACACCCAATCTGCTTCAACTACTGAAAGACTTTGGCAGGTTATCAGGCCTTGAAGTAAACATCAACACAAACGCATTAAATATCTCAGTCCCTACTGCATTATTGCAGGGTCACTTCACATTTAGCTGGGCAATAAACACTATCCCATACTTGGGAATCAAACTGCCTGCTAAAATGGAAAATGTATTCTCAGCTAATTACCCCCCCCCCCCCCCCCAATGTTCTGAAAAGTAGCAGATGAATTAAAGGCATGGTCGAAGTGTGGTCTAGCCTGGTTAGGGAGGATTAACGCGGTCAAGATGACGCTACTATACCTTTTTCCCCGCCCTCCCCATACCACTGCAGAAAAAGTCACTCTGGAAAGTTCAATCCAAAATAACTAAATTTATCTGGGGAAAAAAAGGGTCATCAATGTAATAAAGAAACCCTTTTTCTTTTTAAAAAACTGGGGGGATTGGGACTACCCAACTTGTGGTGGCACTACAAGGCTGCACAATTGACCCAAATCTCCATAGCATACTCTAAAAGTCCTAAGCCGGATTGGGCCACTATGGAACGACAGGCAACACCTTCCCACACAATAGACTACCTCCTCTGGGGTCCTCCCAAACTAAGACCCACACTATCTCATTCCCTAGCTCTTTGTGACTCACTCTATAAACAGAAGACTCTAATATCTGACATGAAGCCTCTTGCACATCTATTCCATGATCCAGAATTTCCTCCAGGAATTAATATCTTAGCCTTCAAATGGTGGCTAAATAAAGAACTATTTAGAATTGGACATTTCCTCACCTCACTGGGCCCTTTAACATTGGGGTACTGTACTAGTAAACTCAAAATGCCAAACTTGGAGAGTTTCAGACTCTCCCTGATCAACCATTGTTTACACTGTGGTTAAACAAGCCTGAACCCCCCAAACCTACTAACTATGAATTATGGTGTGCCAATATGATGGATCAGAGGGGAGGTATCTCTATAATGTATGTCTCCTTGGTAGACAATACCTCCAAGCCTTCCTACACCCAATCCTGGGAGTCAGATCTGGAAATTCACATAGGCCCGGAAAAATTGTCCCATGCATTTCAAAGGTCCTACAAGGGTATTATAAATATCTCTTAAATCCAAGCTAGTATCTAAATCCTCACAAGGTGGTACTATGTCCCAGCTAGATTGGCCAGGTTTTATCCAGATGTGTCCCCCCTGTGCTTCAGAGGGTGCAACCTGATCGGCTCCATGTATCATACCTGGTGGACATATCTGATCCTACTGGAACAGGGTGTTCCACTTAATACGCAAAGTTACGGGGTAAGAGGTCCCTCAAGGCCAGACTATTGCCCTTCTGAACCACAGGGTAGATAAAACGCCTAAAAGTGCTCAGACCTTAATCTTTTTCATGCTCTTGGGTGCTAAAATTAGCATTGCAGGTGCCTGGAAGTAATCTTTAGTGTCCCTTCTGGCAACAAAAAATTTAATTTTCCAGATCATGTCCCAGGAACAAATAGTGGCCAAACTTCAAGATAAAGCCCAACTCTTTGAATCAACCTGGGAACCCTGGGCAGAATACATCAAAGTACTGCATTATCCTGGACATAACCCCCTCTAAAGGGAACCCCCCACTACTCCTTCTTCCTTCTATTCTCTCTCCTCCAGGAATTCTGCACGACTGTCCTGGACTCTAACTCTTCCTCTCCCCTTTCTTTTATAATCGTCAATAACATGAAGGAAAAGAGTCAAACTTCAAAGTCTTACATTGGGTAACGCTTTCCTTGCAAGATGAATGAAGGGTAACAATTCAATTCCGATTTTAATTTTTTTTGATTACCTAAATAAAAATTAATATTTAACCGGGTTGCGGAGTAGGGACTTCCCCGATCCTCCTAAGACCGAGTCTGCACGAGGTCCAGATTATGGATAACAAGGTTGTTGTCTAGATGGCATGGCCGGATTCCCCCAGTCCACAGCGTGAACCCAATGGGGTGGCAGGGAGCTCGGTCGAGGCAGGGTGGGCACCGACCTCCAGCATGCTGGAATACTCTTTAATTGTAACGGAGATCAGTATATAATCCACAAGGATATTATAAGTATTTACTTGTCTCTACTCCTCTTACAAATATTTCTGATTGTTATTGTTAGCCATTCAAAATGTTTGACAATGGTAAGCTAAAACAAATCTATGTTGGTAATGGCAGACGTTGCTGCCCTCTATACCTGTATCCCACATGACTTAGGTTTTGCAGCAGTTAAGTACTATTTGTCCAAGAATGCACTTATCCCTTAGGTCCAACAGGATTTCATTATGGAAAGCCTGGAGTTTGCAACCAAGCACAACTACTTTTGTTTCCAGGACCAGTTTTACTTACAACAGAAAGGGATAGCCATGGGGGCCAAGTTTGGGGCCTTGTTGATGTCACAGTGGGAGGAGGATGTCGTCTATGCTCTCGGGAGATCCGAGCTGGTTCTTTGGACGATATGGAAGGGTGACCTTGAGTCCTTGGACACCTTCATGACAGCCCTCAATGACAACAGGGGCATCACTCTGAGCTATGAGGCCAGCCGCTCCACTATACAGTTCTTGGATCTTGAAATCTGAGTTATTAACCACTGTTTGGAATTTAAAACATGCCCTAAACCTACTGACCGAAAAGGGTACATTCCGGCCGATAGCTGCCGTCACAGTCGGTGGTTAAAGTCAGTCCCGCACAGCCAATTTTTGCGACTGCTCCGCAACTGCACTAATATAGCAGACTTCCACTATCATTCCCAAATCCTGATGAAATGATTCATAGAGAAGAGCTAAAGATCTATAGATTTAGATGAGGACATCAACAAGGCCTCTGTAGTGGATAGGAACACACTGCTGGCCAATCGTCCCAAACCCATTCCGGATAATAAATATAAGTGGTCTTTTTTTACCACTTTTTCCATTCAAATAAAGGCAAATAAAAGAGATTCTTAAAAAATGTTGGAAGGTCCTCTAGAATGATAGATATCTGGGACCAGTCCTCCCTGAACGTGCAGGGGTGATATATAGAGGTTCATAGTCCATACAAGGACAGATTGCGCCAAATATTATCGACCCCCCCCAAGAACCATTTATTTTTTCCAACAGTGTAAAGGTTATTACCCTTGCCGCATAAAACATAAAACATAAACATTTACATCTACTGCCACTCAACGTATTTACCATATGAAATATTTTACCACCTGTGTCGGTTCACTGTATATTTGCTGACCTGTCCAAGTAAAAAGCAATACGTGAGATGCACCATCAGAACCTTCTCGGTGAGGGTCAATGAACATTTGGCCAGCATCAAGAAGGGCTGTATCAATCATAGGGTCCCCTGTGACTACTTAAAATATCACAACAAAGACCCCTCTGGCACTCAGTTTCAAATCATTGACAAATTCATCCCTCATTGGAAGGGTGACTCTTGTTTACAAGGGGTCTCCAGACTTGAAACATTCTGGATACACAAACTTAGGTCATGTTCCCCGTTTGGCATGAACATAGATTGGGATATAAATGCCTTTATTAATCAAGCTTAGTTCAAATTTTATTCATGTTGTACCAACCCAGTTGTATGCATTTAATAGATATATGCTTGTACATATATGTTATATATCAATGTATGGCACCTTCATGTGGGGCATCCTCCTCTATTTTGGGCCAATTTTTTTGATTTGTAATAGATTTTTCATGAACGCAATCATTTGTTGTTCATCCTTGCCTTGTTTCCAACCATATCGAGGCTTGGAGCGCACACAGCCAATCACTATTGGCCTTTACGGCACGTTGGCCACAACAAGGTTTGGATGTCACACGTGGGGTCACATGATCGGCAATGTTCTGCTCAGTGGCTCCCAGAACGAGACGTGCAGCTCACGCTGGCAGCCATGTTTCGGGTTTGGATGTCGTGAGCGGAGCTGCGCCGTTCCCATCGGTTCAATTTTATGTATCTTTTCTATAAATGTAGGCAATGTGTGGGAGCTGGCTAATACCCCAGTTGAAGTCCAGTGGGACAAAACATGTCAGGTTTGCTAGCTCAGCTCCTCACATTGCTTTTAATCCATGATCACCAGTACATATACACATCTTATCCAATGTTTGTACTTTTTTGTACATTTGATCTACACCATATGGAGGCATTTTTCTTTCCATGATCCTCATACTGTTCATTGGATGTACATGCCGACCCATACTACCTACACATTGGATGACTTCTGCCTTCTGCCTGAGTTCCAGCTCCAATTCCTTGTGTGAGAGGTCCAGTGTTCAACCTTGGAGTTCCCCTACTTGGTTCTTCCTGCTTGATTGAGCCACCGCCGCTGGCATGTGAGTCCACACCATCTGGAGTGTTTACCCCTTATATCGGGTGGAGGACGCACTACCCCTGGTGACCCAATCGTGGTTTTTGGTTATCCTATATACCCTTCCCCCTGCATACCTCGGAGCCCTTCTCCCAGTGTGGACTATTCCAGCATATTGTGGCATCAATACACCATTATTAGAACTTTATTCACTATTCAGTGATTTCATTTCTTTATCTGGTTGTCCAGTGAACTTTTCACTTTTGCACCCAGCACTCTAATTTAGCACTGTGGTTCAATTAATGCACTTTATGATATATTTTGCACATGAAATATATGTCACTATTATTTTAGCTCTACACCATGTGTTATAACAAATTAGAATCACTTACAGAATTGAGCGATATTGATTTGTGGGGGAAATTCGTCATCAAACACTAACGGTTGACAGCTACAATTCTGCAACTGAGCAAATTTCAGTGATTTTGATTTGTTTACATTATTGAACACATTTTATTATTTTTATTTTCTTATTTGTTATAAGTATTTATAGTTATTTATTATATGATTATTTATGATTTCGTGTTTCAAACTTTATCATAACCGGAATGTCTACTAGACTCTTGTTTGGACATATTTAAGAGAGTTATTCCTAAGAATTACAGGCCTACAATATAAAACGCCAAATTCCCATGCGAAACAATGTACCGCTTTCAGCATCAAAAATCTGACATAACCATACCGCCAGGGAGGTTAAAGGGCTTTGTATTAATTGTAATGGAGGCTGAAAACACTTTAACCTTTTCTCATGCCATTGTGTGTTATGTTGGCAAGCATAAGGTTAATTAAAACATTTTTTTTGGACTGTCTGTGCATTTTTACTTGCATAGTGAAGTACATGGAAACAAAAGCTGTGGGTATAGATCATGAGACTCCAAACTTCCTAAAAAGGGCCAGTTTACTGTGCTTCAGGCTTTGGGGGGGGGGGGGGGGGGGGGGGGGGGGGGGCAGACTATGGCTAGTAGAAGTAGAAAATGCCCTGGCATCATTGGGAGTAAACAATGACCCATCTTGGTTTTAGTGGAAGGAATAGTACCCCATTGTTGGTATCAGTGGGAGGAATACTACCCAATTGTTGGTATCAGTGGGAGGAATAATGCCCCATTGTTGGTAGGAGTCGGAGGAATAGTATCCAATTGTTGGTATCAGTGGGAGGAATAATGCCCCATTGTTGGTAGGAGTCGGAGGAATAGTATCCAATTGTTGGTATCAGTGGGAGGAATAATGCCCCATTGTTGGTAGGAGTCGGAGGAATAGTACCCAATTGTTGGTATCAGTGGGAGGAATATTGCCCCATTGTTGGTAGGAGTCGGAGGAATAGTACCCAATTGTTGGTATCAGTGGGAGGAATAGTGCCCATTGTTGGTATCAGTGGGAGAAATAGTAACCAATTGTTGGTATCAGTGGTAGGAATAATAACCCATCATTGGTGTCTGTGGGAGAAATGGTGTCCCGACATTGGTGTCAGGGAAGGATAAATGCAAGCAAAGGTCCAATTCTGTCTGCAGCCCACAGTTGGCAGACTAATGGTATAGATGATCAGTTTTGTTCTCTTCTTTCTTTTTCCATATCAGTACATAAGCCCAATTTAATGTTTCCCCCAGAAGGTTTCTGCAAAGTGTTATATATGTAAAGAGTAGATGAGTAAGAATTCTTGAAACCCACATCTTTACACTGACCTTTGTTTTTGCTTTTTTATCGTCTTGTTGTTTAACAACATTGCATCATAAATACAGCAGATAAAACATGCCTCCACTGCTCTCCAGACCCTCTGTGTACAACGGGAATTTGACTATTCCGTCAACACACAAGTGTAATAAACACGCTAATGAGTCCCAGCAAATGGTATACAGATGACTGTTTGTTTGCAGCATCAAGACATTTATTAAGGTCAAGGTTATGCTTATTAAATGTGTTGGCACCTTCTGTCTACAATCCTGCAGACACATATAAAGAACATCGTCCTGACCTTTTCCTTCATGTAGTTAATCAAGCTTTTCTAGAAACACAATTGAAATTCCATTTTTTTTTTCTTTGTCCTTCGAAGCATTTCAAGCTAAGGCTTCTTTCTTCTATCAGAGCTGACCATGTTAAAGGATTTAACAAGTGCTGAGACAATCAATTCAGGCTGCCTTGTTTCATCAAACAAAATGGTATGTTTTATATAAGCCCACTTAAAGGGAATATGCTGCTTGCCTTCCTGAAAGGTTTAGAGCTTCCAAACCGAATTAGAGTGAGTGTTGTCCCATCCTGGGGGCACGCCACATGGCTCATGAAGACCACTGATCTCAATACCACTGGAAGAATTTTAGATAGGAAGACATTGTAATCTTGTTGCAACAGTCAATCCAGCCCTAAACTGGCACACCCCTCAGATTTTAGATGGGCTGCCATCAGCAAAGTCTCCTGTCTGTGTTTTTTAAATTCTTTCTTGCCTCAATGTTCTACTTGTACTGTACAACTAAAGTGAATGGAAGTTTCACATGAGTGGAACTGTATTTATAATGCAAACAAAAAGAGAATAAAATATGGTTGTACACCACAAGTTATATACTGTAGAGAATGGTTGGAATATATTTAAGCATATGTTTTATTATGTAAAGTAGTATAAGCTGATGTCCAGGTTTACTTTCATTTTAAACAGTTCAGTTGGGCCAAGTAGACCCAAACAAACTATATCCTTCATAAATGACAATGGTCCCAAAAATGTGTCAAAAATGTCTGATGTGTCCGCCATAATGTCGCAGTCACAATAAAAATCGCTGATCGCCGCCATTACTAATAAAAAAAAAAAATTATTAATAAAAATGCTATAAAACGATCCCCTATATTATAAACGCTATAACTTCTGCGCAAACCAATCAATGATCGCTTATTGCGATTTTTTTTACCAAAAATATGTAGAAGAATACGTATCCGCCTAAACTGAGGAAAAAAAAGGTTTTTTATATATTTTTGGGGGATATTTATTATAGCAAAAAAAAATTTAAATACAAAATTGACGCTCTTTTTTGTTTATAGCGCAAAAAATAAAAACCGCAAAAGCGACGCAGTGCCGAATCGCAAAAAGGGGTCTGGTCCTTTGGCTGCAAATTGGTCCGGTCTGAAAGTGGTTAACATGTGTGCCCATTAGGCACCAGGTCCCCTGATGATGTAAACTTATGACGGAACACACAGGAGCGTGGCCTACGTGGTCACGTCAGCATACACAATGGAGTTGTCCATCTTTGATGCCGGCTGACGCTTATCGAGATGCACTTGTATTTTAGCTATATGTAAGTGTGCAATGACTTATTTTATGAAAGCATGTTGAGGAGTTTACCTTATTTGCGGGTCTTTCTTTTAATATGCCATATAACATTATTTCCATTTGGGAGAGAAGTTGTGAGGCAATCCGAAGTTGTGATATCCATAGTCTAGGGGACAGCTACATAGCAGAGCCCTAGGATTTCCTTATATGCTTACCATGACTGCTCGTATCTAGAGGGTCATGGTTCTCTGGTAAGCTGCTCCAGAGCTCTTCTATGCACAGGGTGGATTTGTGCAGTGGTCCTGCTTTCTGTTTTCCAACTCTACCAGTGGACACATTCTGCATTATGTGTTGAAGCACTACACACTTTGCCTGTGATACTTTCCTAATAATAGAACTGAAAGCACTATATTTGTGGATTACTTACTTTCTAAGCAATTCCACTTGTATTTTTTTTAAATTATTATTAATATTGGATATTTTGATTATATTATTAGTATTGTGATAATGTATGTTTACTTTCACCTTGATATATATTGGGATTTAATGCTGCCTTTAGTCTTTAGTCTCTGCTTGCAAAGGTGGCTCCATAGCCCCTGCAAGAGAAAGGAGCCACCCTGAAACAGGAAACATGGGGCAATGGTCATGGCACCAGCTTAAACTGGAACATAGGCAAGCAGTAAAAGATTAAGAAGCTGCATGATCAGTAAATAATTCAATTAGCTAATATCACTTTAACTCTGATTCAAATATTTACTATTAAAACTTTTCTCTACTTTCAAATTTGCTTCAAGAACTTCTAAGCGATGTTATGATTTTCCACTTGTTTCACTTAGTTGATGGCACAACTATCAGCCCAACCCGTACATGCCAATGTTCTAGGTGTAATCCAGGACTCTGATCTATCCTTTAGGCCCCACATCCAATGACTGTCCAAATTTTGCTACAGCAACAGCTCCAGAATACACCCCTTCCTAGCCAATGACACCACAAAGCTCCAAATTCACTCCCTTGTCATCTCTCACCTTGACTAATGCAACTCCCTTCTCATTGGATTAACTTTACTTAGGCTATCCCCCCTTCAGTCCATCATAAATGCTGCTGCCAGGCTCATCCACCTTACCAATCGCTCTCTGTCTGCTACTCCTCTCTGTCAATCCCTCCACTGGCTTCCGCTCACCCAACAAATTAAATTCAAAATACTAACAACAACTTACCTAGCCATCCACAACTCTACATCTCTAGCCTAGTCTCAAAATACCAACCTAATCATTCTCTTCATTCCTCCCAAGACTTCCTGCTCTCTAGCCCCCTTATTACCTCCTCCCATGCGCGCCTGCAGGACTTTTCTAGAGCCTCTCCCTTCCTATGGAACTCCCTACCCAAATCTGTCCGATTATCTTTTACTCTGTTTTTAGACAATTCCAGAAAACCCTCCTCTTTAGAGAAGCCTATCCTGCCTCCACCTAACAACTGTAATTTTATTTTCTCCATCAGCTCATCCCCCATGTTATTATCAGGAGAGTACTTACCGAGGCCGAAATGCCGAGAGTGGTTCACCCTTGCAACTGAGCGCAGTCCGCCCCCTGGAGGTGAGACAGGGGGTGAATGGCACAAAGAGGCACAGGCTACCCAACCAGAGGGTGAGGACTGAAGAAGGAGCCAAGTGCTGGGGTCCGGGAGACACTGGGAAGTTCCAGAAACACAGGTGCAGGTACAGGGCTGAAGATAAGCAGGTCCGGGTCACAGGCAGAGATCACAGGGCAGGAGACAACAAGCAAATCCGGGTCACAGGCAGAGGTTCAAAGGGCCAGAGGCAAGCAAGCAGGTAAGTCCAGTATACAGTCCAAAAGGTCAAGGGCAGGAGAAGGCAGCAAGGTCAAAGGCGAAGTCCGGGTCAAATCAAGCAATCAGGATACCAGGAAACAGGAACAGAGCTTTGGCAGGAAGCTGAAGACAAGCCAGCGCTGGACTGGTCTCATGCACTTCCTTAAATGGGCGGTGTGAGTGGTCATGTGACGCTGCCGCGCACTGGGACGCTCAGGCGTGCGCTAGTGCGCATGCACGTGCGTCAGAGCGCCGAGCCGCGAATGCGCATGCGCCGGAGTGCCGTTCCGCCGCGCATGCGCACAGGTACTCGGCGCACAGCGCTAAACTGAAGGTTTTCCTGACAGTTATTACCTTTTGAATCACTTGACCTTCCCTCCCAGATTGTAAGCTATAATGAGCAGGGCCCTCTGATTGCTCTTGTTTTAAATTGTATTGTAACTGTACTGTCTGCCCTCTTGTTGTAAAGTGCTGCGCAAACTGTTGGCGCTATATAAATCCTGTATTATAATAATAATACAGTGTAGTTAGCGACTGCTTTGTTTGCATTTTAGCATGCACTGAGAATCAATCACCTGCTTCTGCCGATCAATACTGAGTTACCTATAGCAGCTGACATAGCTACATGTGTAGGAATGTGTCCAATGCACTAGGACCTTAGGAAGGTACATCTTTGGTTCATAAAGCAGTATTTCAAGATTTATCCTAAGTACTTTCTATAGCACTACCCTCATAGCATTTTGCCAGAGATTGGAGCTGTCATTCTTTTCTTTTGGGTAGTTGGTGAGCATGATTGATGTAGATCTGCAAAGCTGGATGATGTAATTGATCAAAAATTTACATAATGAGATTTTTGAGGGTTTTTCTATTTTTTAAATAAAGGACTTGTCAAAAGTGTGTCTTTACACTTTTTATGAATGGGTACTTAAAGCAGCATTTCAAGAATCATTATGGCCACTTTCTACAGTGCTACCTGCATAGCAATATATGATCTTGCACATATATGCAAGATCATATAAATATATTTTTTAGCTTGATGTTACTGCACAGCTAAGTAGCCCTATATCAATCAAGGCATTGGGGTGGTTTAGGGTGGGTACCCAATGGATAACGCTCTCTCCCAGCATGTATGACATGTTAATGTCATATGATGTTACCGATGGGTGTGATGTCAGGACAAAGAAACTCTGGAGAGAAAGGAAACAGGAGAAGGTGCTGGGCCCAATACTTTCTATGGTGAAAGATAAGTACTGGTATTATTATCCACGTGAAGACCAGACCTATTCTGAGACTTCTCTCCTATGTTTAAAAAATCTGTATTTTTTTGCTAGAAAATTACTACTAAACATTATATATTTTTTAGCAGCTATCTTAGAGAATAAAATAGTGGATGTTGCAATTTTTGTATGTGACACAGTATTTACACAGCGTTTTTTCAAATAATTAGTTTTTTTAATTTTAATGCGAAAAAACCCAATATATAACCCAAATTTGTGATAAAATCTAAAAGCTGATGTTACGCTGAGTAAATAGATATCCAACATATCGCAATTTAAAATTTACGCAAGCTCGCAGAATGGTGACAAACTACGATGAATCTCTAATAAAAATATTTGCAGGTTACCAGTTTAGAGAGGTCTAGCACTCAAATTACTGCTATATCGTTCGCAGTGATACCTCACATGTGTGGTGAGAACACCATTTACATATGCGTTCATCTCTGCATGCTAGCACAGAGGGACAGGGGCTCTTAATTATTTTTTATTATTATTACTTATTTTATTTTTATTTTTTTATTTTTATACTGCCCCTTTCATTTTTTTTTATCCTTTTTTTTTCTAGCACAAGAAATGTAAACATCCGTTGTGATATAAATAAAGCATGACAGATGCTCTTTATGGAGACATCTGGGGTCTATAAGACCCCAGATCTCTACTCTTGAAAGCATGAGATCAAATAAAAACATTGAACCCATGCTTTCCCAGAAAAAAAAATTGCAGTGTTTACATCTGCCCTAACTGAAAGTGACAAGAATGTTTGTGGAGCGACGGGATTGAATATTTCTGTTGGTCGGTAGGGTTTTTCTTTTGGCTAGTTAGTGGACATGATTGATGTGGACTACATAATGGGATTTTTGTTTCTATTTTTTAATCAAAGACAATAAACGTGTGTCTTTACACTTTTTTACGAATGAGTAGGGGTACCACGTTCCTCCATTCACATAGGGAGAGGGCAGTATCTGGAGGCCCCTTATTTTTAAAGGGGACTGATCCTGCCCCCCCCCCCCCAAATAGTTTGTTTTACATTCCCTTGTTTATTAGTCAGAAATTTGCATTACCATTGGCTCCCATTTATTTTAATAATGTTCGCTGAACCCATCTTGAACTGAACCCAAGTGCATTTGGCTCATTCCTACTGTTGATTATTCCAGGAACACACTGGACTGTATCTTTGGAGGAACAACATTATCACCCTAGGGCAAAGCTACAGAACAAATCACCTTCACATTTTTTTCTTCATAGGGAGTCCACCGGCATAGCTAGAAACAATGCTTACTAATAACAGTCAGGAGAGTACACTGGAAAAAATCAACTCACAAGATTTTTAGCAGAATCAATCAATTGTTTTGATTTGTTTTTTTTCAATTGTAAGACAACATCATTTCCTTGACATTTTTCCTTCTTTTTTTTTTGCAACATATGTTTTTTATTGTATTCTATTGTGAAGTAGTATAGAAAAGAAAATAGTTAATTGCCTTTATTTGTTGGGTATACATTTTTTTAAGTGAGCTAAAAAACAGACTATAGTAAAGAATAAAATACCTTTGGAGATTTGTTATAAAACCATTACATTTTCACAACATGCATCTTCTATTTATTTTAACTACTTTTGTATCTAGTCATTGGCCTGAACTGTGTTTATTTTCCAAAAAATGGCCTCCAAACAACCATACAGAAAAGATTTAAGAAAGAAAAAAAAAAGAGACAAACTTTTTCTATTCTATTGGTTTTGCAGTCTCTTAAGATGAGAATGCTGTTGTTGCTTACATAACATATTTATCTGTGTATTTAGAAAAACTACATTGCGAGAAGTCCTTCTCTTTTTTTTCCTTGTACATTGCCTTGTGGGAACTATTTTTTCCCCTCATTTACTCCCATTTGTGACTTAACAGTTTCAAATACAAGGACAACTTAACAAATAAGTTTCTTCCACAAAAAGGTGATGGTAATAAGTTCTAGCATGTTGCAGTATTGGTTGGAAATGGTCTTTAGCACCATTTAGTAATAGTATCTATGGTATCTATGGTAAGTCTAAATGCTTCCTTACTGTAAATTTGTAATGCCTGCATAATTTCTTTTTGAGACAATGTCACAGTTAGATCATTGATATACTTTGCCACTGCTGCTCTCTTGAGACAATTTTGCTACAACATCTGAAGTGCCTTATAAATGGTTCATTTATCTGTGCATTAATTAAAAGTTTTAAGCCTAATTTTTAGCTTTTACAGTGCGAGGGTTGTGTGTTATTAAAAGCAAGCAGAAAGGCAAAAATCTGTCAAGGTAGCAAAAGTTATCCGTTGATCAAGTGTAAAATAAAGGTAAAATTTCAGCCAAAATAAAAAGTAGTAGTAGTAGTGAATAACTGATGCTGCAATTTTCAGCTTCAATCCAGAGTTTTCTCCCGCTGTTGTGGTCTTCAATCTGATGGTCAACAACATTCCCTACTAATGTATAGGCAGGCTGCCTACAGATTGCGAGTTAGACAGTGGCTGACCCAGGCTGGGGAAGAGGTTAAGATTCTGAACCTTTGTTCCCGGATTTTTGAACTCTGCCTATCCACTCTTTTATGTAAAGGGAGGGGGAAGGCCAGGTTCTGAGGCTCACTTTCTCCCTGTACAAGATGCTGTAACCACTATGGGGCACTGAGTGGGACTGCTGTGCTCAGCAGTCCGCTGGAGGACACCAGGAGGCCAGGGAGGGATCTGCCAAGCTTTGGGGAAACACCAATCATGGACTACCACCATGTTGAGGTATGCCTGGGCAGACTAGTTGAGTTAGTTAGGGGAAAAATCTGTCAAGGTAGCAAAAGTTATCTGTCGATCAAGTGTAAAATAAAGGTAACATTTCAGCCAAAATAAAAAGTAGCAGTAGTAGTGAATAAATATTGCTGGAATTTTCAGCTTCAATCCAGAGTTTTCTCCCGCTGTTGTGGTCTTCAATCTGATGGCCAACAACATTCAACGTATAGGCAGGCTGCCTACAGATTGCGAGTTAGACAGTGACTAACTCAGGCTGGGGAAGAGGTTAATATTCTGTACCTTTTGTTCCCGGGTTTTTGAACTCTGCCTATCCACTCTGATATAAAGGGAGGGGGAAGGCCAGGTTCTGAGGCTCACATTCTCCCTGTACAAGATGCTGTAACCACCATGGGGCACTGAGTGGGACTGCTGTGATCAGCAGTCCACTGGAGGACACCAGGTGGCCAGGGAGGGATCTGCCAAGCTTTGGGGAAACACCAATCATGGACTACCACTGTGTTGAGGTATGCCTGGGCAGACAAGTTGAGTTAGTTAGGGGATGTTCCATTATGATTGTTCGTGTTCAACGGTATCGACCAATATGGAACAAGTAATGTTGAATAAACTGTTCTAAGCCTGGTCTGAAGTCATTTAAAGGGGTGCATGATGGTTCCCGGTGTATGAAAGGTTCCTTGCTCTGTGCTTTGTGGTGGAGGGGGGGGGGGGGTTATGGTGTGGGGTTGTTTTTCAGGGGTTGGACTTGGCCCCTTAGTTCCAGTGAAGGGAGCTCTTAAAGCATCAGCATACCAAGAGATTTTGGACAATTTCATGCTCCCAACATTGTGGGAACAGTTTGGGGATGGCCCCTTCCTGTTCCAACATGACTGTGTGCCAGTGCACAAAGCAAGGTCCATAAAGAGCACGTTTGGGGTGGGAACTTGACTGGCCTGCACAAAGTCCTGACCTCAACCCGATAGAACACCTTTGGGATAAATTGGAGTGGAGACTGCAAGTCAGACCTGCTTGTCTAACATCAGTGCCTGACCTCACATACACGCTTCTGGAAGAATGTTTACATTTTTCCTATAGTCCTATAGACACTCCTAAAACTTGTTTAGGAGTGTCTTCCCAGAAGAGTTGAAGCTGTTATAGCTGCAAAGGGTGTGCCAACTTAATATTGAACCCTACGGTCTAAGACTGTGATGCCATTAAAGTTCATGTGCATGTAAAGGCAGGTGTCCCAATACTTTTATATATATATATATATATATATATATATATATATATATATATATATATATATATATATATATTCTTTTTATTCTATTCTTATAAAGGAAATAAAAAAAAAAGTATGTTAAAGTAATGAAATAAGGTCTGCCCTGCACGCCATCAGCACTGCTATGATGGATCTCTCCTCTACTGTGTGTTAATTAGGGTGTAGGTTTGGTTAATTTAAATTGCTGACTAAATATTGTAATGTAATCTGATTTTCTGACCTGACATATGTTTTGTATTAAGTTTGACTATGCCTATTGTTATGCACTCCTTTTTTGAAATAAAGAAGAATTAAAAAAAAAGAAATAAGGTCTGCTTTCCCTATAAGATGTGTTGCTAGGCTATCCCTAGTTAACCTGAATATATAGAGCTACCTTTATAGAACAATGCTATTATTAAAGAAGCATACATGGATCTGGGCATCAAAAAGTGGTTCTGATTGGTTGAACTGTTTAAATTGTAAGCTTTCCTCTGTGCTCTGTTAATGAATGACTGTGTAAAGAATACATCAAATCCATCCATTACATTTGATAATTTAGATATTCTTCCATTTATGGATGGTAGAAAGTGCTTTTATTTATAAAAATCCTATGTTGTTTTTAGGTATAGTGCTCCAACATGGACACAAAGAAAGCATTTTTGCCTGTGTTGTCAAGGCAACATTTCTTGCGGGTCAATGAAATAGTTTTTCTTTTTAAACTGAGCAAATATTTAATCCTCCCAGAATGAGGAAAATGAAACATTCCTGCAGTAGCACGGGATGAAAGATTAATTAGAGAATATACTTGCTTTGTATTGCTTCATTTCCTGCTTTGACCCAAATGGTATATTATTTGAATTAGAAGCCAATTAAGTAAACTTTTAATGTTATCAAATGATTTAATTGGATTGCTGATAACCATTCTGTAGAAAAATAATTGAACTTGGAAGGACATTATTTAAGTATATAAATTACATGAAAGGCAAACTACTATTTTATCTTTTTTTTAATTTTTACAATCTGTATTATATGTTTTTAAACTGGTGTTTTTAAATATTTTTTTGTTATATTAATGGAATTATAATTTTTTGGTTATATTCATAGAAAAATAATTATTTTTATAAACATGCCATATTAGACCAATGATGTCATGAGCATCCCTGCCCCTTTGTGTACTTATAGCTACAGGAAGGGCAATGCTCCGGACATAGCTGGTCGGTCCAGCACTGACAAATTTATTTTAGGTTTAGCCAAACATGATTTGGACTGAACCCAAGCTCAACCCTATTTGACAGTTTTAACCTAGAAAAATGCTCAGAGCCGAGTGATTCATACTACCCAGGGAAGATCAGCTAATAAATGTTTGCTGATCTCCCTCCAATCTTCCACCTGACACCTGCTATAGAGGTCCCAGGCCCCCGAGAGGAATAAGTAGGCTCAGGACACATGGTGGGGTAAAGAAAGTGATGGGGAATCTAAAAATTTACACTTGTCATTACAATAGGGAGCGTGAGTAAATCTTCCAATCAGACACCTGTTCAAGTGAGGAGGGCTTGTCCCCAAACTTTGGAGAGATTTTTACTCACTTTCTGTTGTACCTCTGGGACAAGAAAACAAAGGCTTTAACCATTCCCTAAAACAGGTGTCCAACTTGCGGCCCACCGGTTGCATGCAGCCCATGTTGGCTACGAATGCGGCCTAACACAATATTGTAAACATACTTAAAAGAGATTATAAATTTTTTTGTAAAAAAAATGCATTTACGCTTGGTGAACACAGGTGACTGTGTCTTTTTACTGGACTTTTATAAGTTTCATCTTCCAAAGGAAAAATATCCCACGCTTCACAATCACGCCTTATTCATGTCATCAGTTTCCAGCAGCACCTATATTTGTGAGCAACTATTTTCAGGGATGAAGAACACAAAGGGTAGAATTGGAACCAAAATATCTGATGAGCACCTTGAGAATTGATTGAGAATTGCTCTTCCATCCATCCAACCAGATATTGCTGTGTTAGTTTATCAAAAACAATGTCAAATATTGCACTAGTTTTATGTTGCCCTCTTCTTTTTTATAAAAAAAAAAAAATATTGCAAAAAAAAATAAGTTTTATAACTCAGATAGGTACATTATCTATAGCAATGATTGTTAACTTGTGATTTGCCTGATTTTTCTGCTTATCAGTAGGGATGAGCCGAACACCCCCGGGTTCGGTTCGAACCAGAACCTTCGAACGGACCGAAAGTTTGCGCAAATTTTCGAACCCTATACGTTATAATGGACGCGAACGTTCAAAATCAAAAGTGCTAATTACAACGGCCAATATGCATGTTAATGTCAATGCAAAAAGAACTTTTTAAAAACTAACGTTTTTTCGGGAGCAGTCATTTTAATGATGCATAAAGTGAAAAAAAAAAAGTGAAATTTTCCTTTAAATATGGTACCTGGGGGTGTCTAAAGTATGCCTGTGAAGTGGCATGTGTTTCCCGTGTTTAGAACTGTCCTTGCACAAAATGACATTTGTAAAGGAAAAAAAGAAGCCATTTAAAACCACTTGCGGCTTTAATGTCATGTCTTGTCCTGGCCGCCATATGGCTGAAAATCCTTGAGAAAAATGGCATGGCTACCCCATCACACCCCCCCCCCCCCACCCCAGCCCCTTTGGGTCTTGTATGGATATTAAGGGGGACCCCGCACCCAAAATAAAACCCTATACCTACAACCCTATATACTCTGAACAGCAGTATATAGGCGGTGCAAACAAGACACGGACTGTAGGTTTGTTCTTAAGTCTCCATCCCAAAAAAATCTATTTTAAGCTTTTTGGAGAACATAGGGAGGGGTTATCACCCCTGTAACATTTGCTGTCTTTGCACATCTGTTCAGAACATGTCACCTCACTTTCTGTCCCAATGACAAATGTTTTTTGGAAAAGTGGGGTTTTAATTGAAACAAGGATTGGTGATAAAGTATCAGTAGAGAGGAGATACCTTTTTCCCAAATTAAATCTAACAGGATAGAATTTCCCTTCCTAGGGGTAGATTTCCTCTCACTTCCTGTTTTCTCTTTCCATTTGCAAGTAGGAGTCGTTTGTAAGTTGGATGTTTGAAAGTAGGGGCCTGGCGTATATACTCTGCAGAAATTTGCCCTATTAGATGTTGGTGTAGCCACAAGACTGGTGGGCACAGGAATGGGCCCTGCTGTGAGTTAATAGA
Organism: Lithobates sylvaticus; assembly: GCA_028564925.1. NCBI lineage: Eukaryota > Metazoa > Chordata > Amphibia > Anura > Ranidae > Lithobates > Lithobates sylvaticus. The sequence goes on from CM053031.1 coordinate 36,538,113, forward strand.
TCAAGATTTGTACTTGCATGCACCTGTTGAACCGGGCAGAAAAATTGGGCCTTTGGCGGTGGTGGTGGTGGTGGTGGACGGTGTTGCCACAAGACTGTAAGCTCTCACAGTTACTCTTGGTGGGCGCAGGAATGGGCCCTGCTGTGAGTTATTAGATCAAGATTTGTAATTGCATGCACCTGTTGAACAGGGCAGAAAAATTGGGCCTTTGGCGGTGGTGGTGGACGGTGTTGCCACAAGACTGTAGGCCCTCATAGTTACTCTTGGTGGGCGCAGGAATGGGCCCTGCTGTGAACTATTAGATCAAGATTTGTAATTACACGCCCCTGTTAAACAGGGGCTGAAAAATTGTGCCTTAGGCACTGGTGCTGGTGCCACAACACTGCAACCCCTCACAGATACTGTACTTGGAGCACAGCAGTCACACGTGTTGCGAAGCATTTTTTTAAAAAATTGTAAGTACACGCCCCTGTTAAACAGGGGCTGAAAAATTGTGCCTTAGGCACTGGTGCTGGTGCCACAACACTGCAACCCCTCACAGATACTGTACTTGGAGCACAGCAGTCACACGTGTTGCGAAGCATTTTTTTTTGAAAAATTGTAAGTACACGCCCCTGTTAAACAGGGGCTGAAAAATTGTGCCTTAGGCACTGGTGCTGGTGCCACAACACTGCAACCCCTCACAGATACTGTACTTGGAGCACAGCAGTCACACGTGTTGCGAAGCATTTTTTAAAAAAATTGTAAGTACACGCCCCTGTTAAACAGGGGCTGAAAAATTGTGCCTTAGGCACTGGTGCTGGTGCCACAACACTGCAACCCCTCACAGATACTGTACTTGGAGCACAGCAGTCACACGTGTTGCGAAGCATTTTTAAAAAAAAATTGTAAGTACACGCCCCTGTTATACAGGGGCTGAAAAATTGTGCCTTAGGCACTGGTGTGGTGGCATGGATCATTGAGGAGGAGGAAGAGGATAGTCAGTGAACATAACAGGACAGTCACTCAGCATCAGCATAGGCAGTCTTGAAGGGATGTGACATTATAAATATTTCCGTTATATCCGCTTCAGGTGCCTGGTAGCTGGTGGTGATCCAAGACTGATTCATTTTGATGAAGGTCAGTCGATCAACCGAGTCGGTGGACAGGCGCACCCTATGATCGGTGACAAATCCTCCAGCAGCACTGAATGTGCGTTCGGAAAGAACGCTGGAGGCAGGACAGGCCAGTAGCTCAATTGCATACTGTGCAAGCTCTGGCCAGTGATCCATCCTCAGGACCCAGTAAGCCAGAGGATTTTCGGTGGGAAAGGTGTCCAAGTCTGACCTTGCCCCAAGGTATTCCTGCACCATGTATATCAGACGCTGGCGATGGTTGCTGGAACCGATCATACCTTGGGGCTGCGGACTAAAAAATTGTCTGAACGCATCGGTCAGACGTCCACCTTCCCCACCGCTCCTTCTGCTACTGACCGAAGCCTCAGCAACTCGTCGCCCAGGACCAGGAGTTTGTAACCTCCCAGTTTCTGGGAATGCGTTGCACAGACCTTTCTGCAAGGCCTCCCTGAGATGTCTCATCCTCTGCTCCCTCTGCGACGGCAAGATAAGGTCCGCAACCTTACCCTTGTACCGTGGATCAAGGAGAGTGGCCAGCCAGTAATGGTCCCTCTCCTTGATCCGAAGAACACGAGGATCCTTCCGCAGGCTTTGCAGGATCAGGGAGGCCATGCAGCGTAGGTTAGCTGAGGCATTCGGTCCGGAGTCTTCTGGGTCACTGAGGATGACATGATCGCCAGCCACCTCCTCCCAGCCACGTACAAGTCCACTGGTTTGTTGGCACTGTACATCATCCCTAAAAGACTGCTGATGCTGAGTGCCAGGCTCCACCTCCATGCTCACACAATCCTCCTCCTCCTCCTCCTCCTCATCCTCATCCTCATCCTCTTCCTGTGTGATGGGTGGGACAGAAGGAACACTGTCCGGATAAAGGGGGCCTTGAGAGGCAAGGAAGTCCTCCTCTTCCTGCCTCTGTTCTGCCTCAAGTGCCCTGTCCATTATCCCACGCAGCGTATGCTCCAACAGGTGGACAAGAGGTACAGTGTCACTGATGCATGCACTGTCACTGCTCACCATCCTCGTGGCCTCCTCAAATGGTGAGAGGACAGTGCATGCATCCCTGATCATGCTCCACTGACGTGGGGAAAAAAAAACAAGCTCCCCTGACCCTGTCCTGGTGCCGTAGTCGCAAAGGTACTCATTGATGGCCCTCTGCTGCGTGTGCAGTCACTGCAGCATGGCCAACGTTGAGTTCCACCTGGTGGGCATGTCACATATTAGGCGGTTCTTGGGCAGGTTCAGCTCCTTTTGCAGCTCAGTCAGCCGAGCACTGGCATTATAAGATCGGCGGAAATGCACACAGACTTTCCTGGCCTGCCTCAGGACATCCTGTAAGCCTGGGAACCTGCCCAAGAACCGCTGCACCACCAGGTTGAGGACGTGAGCCATACAGGGCACATGGGTGAGCTGCCCCTGTCGCAGGGCGGAGAGGAGGTTGGTGCCATTGTCAGAAACGACCATTCCTGGCTTAAGCTGACGTGGCGTCAACCACCTCTCGGCCTGCCCCTGCAGAGCTGCCAGAACCTCTGGCCCAGTGTGGCTCCTGTCCCCCAAACACACCAGCGCAAGCACGGCATGGCATCTTTTTGCCTGCGTACTTGCGTAGCCCCTTGTACGCCTACGGAGCACCGCTGGTTCCGAGGACAGAGCACTGGAGGAAGAAGAAGAGGAGGGGGTGGAGGAGAGAGGTGTGTCACAACCAGTAGCAGTAGTAGCGTTTTGGAGGCGTGGTGGCGGAACAACCTCCAACACTACTGCACCTTGTCCTGCATCCCTCCCAGCTGCCAATAGAGTGACCCAATGGGCCGTGAAAGAAAGGTAACGTCCCTGTCCATGCCTGCTGGACCATGAGTCAGCAGTAATATGCACCTTACCGCTGACCGCCCTGTCCAGCGAGGCATGGACATTGCCTTCCACATGCCGGTAGAGAGACGGAATCGCCTTCCGTGAGAAAAAGTGGCGTTTAGGAAGCTGCCACTGAGGAACCGCACATTGAACAAACTCACGGAAGGGGGCCGAGTCTACCAACTGAAAAGGCAGCAGTTGAAGTGCTAGCAATTTAGCCAAGCTAGCATTCAACCGCTGGGCATGTGGATGGCTGGGAGTGTACTTCTTTCGACGGTCCAGCAGCAGGGGCAGGGAAATTTGCCTGCTACAATCGGACATCGGTGTACTGCAAGTACTTGGTTGTGACACACCTAATTCTACACCTTCAGTCCTCTCACAGCAGCTTTCAGAGAGGACTGAAGGTGTAGTGGGGATGGAGATTCCAGCTGATGAGGAGCAAGGAGAGGTCCGCTTAGTTCTTTGGTGTGGGTCTTTTATGTGTGCCTGCCAACGAGCTGCATGGCAGGTCGACATATGTCTGCTCATGCTTGTGGTGCCCAAGCGGCTGATGTTTTGGCCACGCGAGATACGCTTGAGACAAATATTGCAAATAGCAGTGGTGCGATCTGATGCACTCGTCTCAAAAAAGGCCCACACCAAAGAACTTTTCTGATAACGTGCAGAGGCAGCGCCCTGCACAGGCGGAGCTCTGCGGTGTTGTACAGTTGCTGTGCTGGCCTCTAGCTGGCCTCCAGGGGGGATCCTGCCTCGTTGGACATGTGACGCCGCATCCTCCTCCTCCTCGTCCTCCTCCTCATCCTTTCTCCCTTCAGGCACCCACGTGGAGTCAGTGACCTCATCATCCCCTCCCTCTTCACCACTAGAGCAAACCTGGCAGTAAGCTGCAGCTGGTGGAACAGTACTGCCAGATTGCTGTCCTTCAGCATCCCCTCTCTCTGCGCGCACACTACTGACTTCCTCAAGCTGGGTATCATCATCCGAGCCTTCGAATCGTTGGGCATCCTCCTGGAGCATGTACCCAACACTGTGCTCAAAGAGTTCGGGGGACTCCTCAGGAGGACATGGTGGGTCTAGGGAAGGGGTGGCTGATGATGCCATTGAGTACGCGTTGGCAGCTGCTCTGCCAGTACCCTGAGCCTGGGTGAGAGAGGATGAGGAAGATGAGGAGGGCTTGGTCATTCATTCTACCAAGCCTTCAGCATGATGCGGCTCCACATGTCCAGCTGCCGAAAACAAAGACGCGCATGTCCCATGGCCACGTGCTGATGACGATGCACGACCACGGCCACGTCCACTAGAAACAGAGCCTGCCTGCCCTGTGTTCTTGGCTCTGCTCGCTCTGCCTCCCCTTGGCGGTCTTCCAGCCATTGTAGTCGGTAGTCCTGTGGGTGCTGCTGAGAAGAAAATATAGGAGCTCTGTGTGATGCCACTAACACACTAGAAGTCCTATAGGTGCTTCTGCAAAGAAAATATAGGAGCTCTGTGTGATGCCACTAACACACTAGAAGTCCTGTGGGTGCTGCTGAGAAGAAAATATAGGAGCTCTGTGTGATGCCACTAACACACTAGAAGTCCTATGGGTGCTTCTGCAAAGAAAATATAGGAGCTCTGTGTGATGCCACTAACACACTAGAAGTCCTGTGGGTGCTGCTGAGAAGAAAATATAGGAGCTCTGTGTGATGCCACTAACACACTAGAAGTCCTATGGGTGCTTCTGCAAAGAAAATATAGGAGCTCTGTGTGATGCCACTAACACACTAGAAGTCCTATGGGTGCTTCTGCAAAGAAAATATAGGAGCTCTGTGTGATGCCACTAACACACTAGAAGTCCTATGGGTGCTTCTGCAAAGAAAATATAGGAGCTCTGTGTGATGCCACTAACACACTAGAAGTCCTGTGGGTGCTGCTGAGAAGAAAATATAGGAGCTCTGTGTGATGGCACTAACACACTAGAAGTCCTATGGGTGCTTCTGCAAAGAAAATATAGGAGCTCTGTGTGATGCCACTAACACACTAGAAGTCCTATGGGTGCTTCTGCAAAGAAAATATAGGAGCTCTGTGTAATGCCACTAACACACTAGAAGTCCTGTGGGTGCTGCTGAGAAGAAAATATAGGAGCTCTGTGTGATGGGACTAACACACTACAAGTCCTATAGGTGCTTCTGGGAACAAAATATAGGCTCTGTGTGTGATGGGACTCACACTACAAGTCCTATAGGTGCTTCTGGAAGAAAATATAGGAGCTCTGTGTGATGGGACTAACACACTACAAGTCCTATAGGTGCTTCTGGGAACAAAATATAGGAGCTCTGTATGATGGGACTAACACACTACAAGTCCTATGGGTGCTTCTGGGAACAAATATAGGAACTCTGTGTGATGGGACTAACACACTACAAGTCCTATAGGTGCTTCTGGGAAGAAAATATAGCTCTGTGTGATGGGACTAACACACTTCAAGTCCTATAGGTGCTTCTGGGAACAAAATATAGGAGCTCTGTGTGATGGGACTAACACACTTCAAGTCCTATAGGTGCTTCTGGGAACAAAATATAAGAGCTCTGTGTGATGGGACTAGCACACTACAAGTCCTATAGGTGCTTCTGGGAAGAAAATATAGAGCTCTGTGTGATGGGACTAACACACTACAAGTCCTATAGGTGCTTCTGGGAACAAAATATAGGAGCTCTGTGTGATGATGGGACTAACACACTACAAGTCCTATAGGTGCTTCTGGGAAGAAAATATAGCTCTGTGTGATGGGACTAACACACTTCAAGTCCTATAGGTGCTTCTGGGAAGAAAATATATAGCTCTGTGTGATGGGACTAACACACTTCAAGTCCTATAGGTGCTTCTGGGAACAAAATATAGGAGCTCTGTGTGATGGACTAACACACTACAAGTCCTATAGGTGCTTCTGGGAAGAAAAATATAGCTCTGTGTGATGGGACTAACACACTTCAAGTCCTATAGGTGCTTCTGGGAAGAAAATATAGCTGTGTGATGGGACTAACACATACAAGTCCTATAGGTGCTTCTGGGAACAAAATATAGGAGCTCTGTGTGATGGGACTAACACACTACAAGTCCTATAGGTGCTTCTGGAAGGAAAATATAGCTCTGTGTGATGGGACTAAACACACTTCAAGTCCTATAGGTGCTTCTGGGAAGAAAATATAGCTCTGTGTGATGGGACTAACCCACTACAAGTCCTATAGGTGCTTCTGGGAACAAAATATAGGAGCTCTGTGTGATGGGACTAACACACTACAAGTCCTATAGGTGCTTTGTGCAAGAAAATATAGCTCTGTGTGATGGGACTAAACACACTTCAAGTCCTATAGGTGCTTCTGGGAACAAAATATAGGAGCTCTGTGTGATGGGACTAACACACTACAAGTCCTATAGGTGCTTCTGGGAAGAAAATATAGCTCTGTGTGATGGGACTAACACACTTCAAGTCCTATAGGTACTTCTGGGAAGAAAATATAGCTCTGTGTGATGGGACTAACACACTTCAAGTCCTATAGGTGCTTCTGGGAACAAAATATAGGAGCTCTGTGTGATGGGACTAACACACTACAAGTCCTATAGGTGCTTCTGGAACAAAATATAGGAGCTCTGTGTGATGGGACTAACACACTACAAGTCCTATAGGTGCTTCTGGGAAGAAAATATAGCTCTGTGTGATGGGACTAACACACTTCAAGTCCTATAGGTGCTTCTGGGAACAAAATATAGGAGCTCTGTGTGATGGGACTAACACACTACAAGTCCTATAGGTGCTTCTGGGAACAAAATATAGGATCGCTGTGTGATGGGACTAACACACTACAAGTCCTATAGGTGCTTCTGGGAAGAAAATATAGCTCTGTGTGATGGGACTAACACACTTCAAGTCCTATAGGTGCTTCTGGAAGAAAATATAGCTCTGTGTGATGGGACTAACACACTTCAAGTCCTATAGGTGCTTCTGGGAAGAAAATATAGGAGCTCTGTGTGATGGGACTAACACACTACAAGTCCTATAGGTGCTTCTGGGAAGAAAATATAGCTCTGTGTGATGGGACTAACACACTACAAGTCCTATGGGTGCTTCTGGGAACAAAATATAGGAGCTCTGTGTGATGGGACTAACACACTACAAGTCCTATAGGTGCTTCTGGGAAGAAAATATAGCTCTGTGTGATGGGACTAACACACTTCAAGTCCTATAGGTGCTTCTGGGAACAAAATATAGGAGCTCTGTGTGATGGGACTAACACACTACAAGTCCTATAGGTGCTTCTGGGAACAAAATATAGGAGCTCTGTTTGCTGCCAGTGCCTGCCACGAACACACTACAAGTCCTATAGGTGCTTCTGGGAACAAAATATAGGAGCTCTGTTTGCTGCCAGTGCCTGCCACGAACACACTACAAGTCCTATAGGTGCTTCTGGGAACAAAATATAGGAGCTCTGTTTGCTGCCAGTGCCTGCCACGAACACACTACAAGTCCTATAGGTGCTTCTGGGAACAAAATATAGGATCTCTGTTTGCTGCCAGTGCCTGCCACGAACACACTACAAGTCCTATAGGTGCTTCTGGGAACAAAATATAGGAGCTCTGTTTGCTGCCAGTGCCTGCCACGAACACACTACAAGCCCTATGGGTGCTTTTGGGGTGCAGTGCTGTACTAACAGCACTGCGGTTGGTACTACTGAAATACTGTACTAACAGTAAGACATGCCCCAGACTAACCCCCAGCAGCAGCTAAAAACACACTAACCAGCAGCAGCAATGGACGATCAATGACAGGTAGCAATGGTTTAGCAAAGTAGAGCAAATCTTTCTAAATGAATCTAGAAAAGAGTGACACAGAATCAGCCTGCACTCTCCTAAAGCCGGAACGCATGTGACCGGCGCCGACGGCGTGGCAGCCTTTTAAATGAGGGGGCGTGTACTAAAGCCCCTGAGCTGTAATTGGCTACAGGCGTCCTGCCTGTAGCCAATTATGGCTCTCCGAGTTTCCGGCGCTGTGATTGGCCAAGCATGCGGGGTCACAGTGCATGCTTGGCCAATCATCAGCCAGCAATGCACTGCGCCGGCCGCGCCGGCCGCAATGCATTGCGGGGCCGCTCGCATCACACGAATGTGATGCGAGCGGCCAAAATAGTTCTGGGCTCGCCGAGCGAGCGAACACCCGGTGCTCGATGCGAACATGGGTTCGCATCGAGCACCGGGCCCATCCTTACTTATCAGCTATCCTAAGGCCTCATGCACACTAGGTGTTTTTTCAACTGTCTCCTGGGGCGTCAGACATTTTTTTTTCTTGCATCCCCTGTATGTTAGCCTATGTGTCCATGCACACAAAGGCTTTTAGCAGCGTTTTTATAGGCAGAGGAAATGAAAAAGAAAACATTGCGTCCAGGAGCAGTACTGTTGGTAGAAACAAAAGCTTGACACTACTAAACGCTGCTAAATACGTCTAAATGTGCCTAAACATGCAATAATGTTAGATATGTTTAGCTCTTGAGTGTTAATTCATATCAATGGCCAGAATAAATTAATATTTTGGTCAATTAAAAAAATTGCCTGTAAACACTTGTAAATGCTTTAGACACCTTTACAAGCTTCAGGCTTTTTTCTGCACAGCTCTGAGAAAGGGGGTGAGCCCCTGAAATGCATCAGCTTGCTTGTGATTGGATGTTGTTGGACCACTTGTATCCTGTACCACACAACATCTTCTGGTCTACAACCCCTGGCAAAAAGTATGGAAAAATGTTTATTCAATTGTTTAGTTGTGTAGAAAAAAAAACTAATGACAGACATGCTTAAAAACTATTTTCATTTAACATTCCAACCTTCGGGTTTTAAGAAACACTTAAAAAAGAAAAAAAGAAAGAAACCTGTAGTCAATTGCAATTTGCAGCTCAAGCCAAGGAGAAAAATACAGAATCACTTAAGTCTGAGGACAATATTATGTAATCACCATATACTTGCAGTTCTAAAACAAACATCTGCATCAGATTACATCTGCTAATTAGTCTGCAGTTAAAAAAAGAGTGCTTGCACACCTTGGTGAGCTGCTGCACCAACCTGATTGACATGAGTCATGGCTCCAACAGGAGAGATGTGAGTGGAAACAAAGGAGAGAATTATAAAACTTCTTCAAGAAGGTAAATCATCACAAAATGTTGCAAAAGATGTTGGTTGTTCTCAGTCAGCTGTGTCTAAAATATGGACCAAGTACAAATCAAAGGGGAAGGTTGTTAAAGGGAAGCGTACTGGAAGACCAAGGAAGACATCAAAGCGTCAAGATAGAAAACTTAAAGCAATATGCCTTGAAAACAGAAAATGCACAACAAAACAAATGAGGAACAAATGTTCAGAAGCTGGAGTCAATGTCTGTGACCGAACAAGACAGCGCCTAAAGGAAATGGGATTCACATATAGAAAAGCGAAACGAAAACCATCATTAACATCTAAACAGAAAAAAACAAGGTTACAGTGGGCTAAAGAAAAGCAATCATGGACTGTGGATGACTGGATGAAAGTGATATTCTGTGATAAATCACGAATCTGCATTGGGCAGGGTGATGATACTGGAACTTTTGTTCTGTGCCATTCCAATGAAATGTATGAAGACGACTGGCTGTCATGATATGGGGTTTCATGTCAGGTAAAAGTACGGGGGAGATGACAGTCATTAAGTCTTCAATAAATGCACAAGTTTATATTGAGATCTTGGACACTTTTCTTATTCCATCAATAGAAATGATGTTTGGTGATAATGACATAATTTTTCAGGATAATAATGCATCTTGTCATAGGGCAAAAGCCGTGAAAACTTTCCTTCAAGAAAGACATATAATGTCAATGGAATGGCCTGCAAATAGTCTGAACCTCAATCCAATTGAAAATCTATGGTGGAAATGAAAGAAAATGGTCCATGACACAGCTCCAACAAAGCTGATCTGGCAACTGCAATAAGAAAAGTTGAAGCTGGATTGATGTACTGATAGAATACGGTTTATCGATAGTTAAATCCATGCCTCAGAAAATTCAAGCTGTTATAAAAGTCAGAGGTGGTGCAACAAAGTAGTAGTGGTATACTGTAGTGTTTTGTTTTCATGATTCAATAATATCAGAATTAAATTATTCTTATATTTTTACTCTGCTTGATCTGCAAAAACAGTTGCAATTGACTACAGTTTTCTTTTTTTTTTTTTTTTTTTGTGTTTCTTAAAGCCAGAAGGTTGGAATGTTAAATTAAATAGTTTTGAGGCATGTCTGTGATTTTTCTTCTAAGATTTCATACATTTTGACATGGGTTCTACATGTTCTTTTATACTGCACTTTTGTGAGTATTAAGTTTTATTGGTTTATATCCACTGGGCGTTTGTGCCTTCCTCGTTTGTTCTTCTTGTAGTTTCACATTAATTCCCCCGTCTGAGGAGGGCTGCATTTGCCAAGCATTTGGGTAGTTTATGGATGTGTTGCCAGTTCAGTGTGACCGTCTTTTTATTTATTTTTTATCCCAAATGCTCCTGCCAGGAGGAAAGGCTTCTAGGAGAGTTTGCAAAATGCCCTTTGTGCATAAGGCCTTATTGTTTTTTTATGTTTAGCCCAGGACAATTCGTCTACTTCCAATGTGGCCCAGGAAGTTGGACACCCCTGTCCTACAATATCCAACGATGAAAAAAAAAAAATTGCATCTACAACATTTTAAGCTATTCTATGCATCTGTGTTTTTTTTTTTGCACAGTTGGTTTGTCCAGGTTTCTGAAATGTTTTAGATTTGTTTTTTAAACAACAATAAATGGCCATTTTAAACAGAATAAAACTAACAGTTCAGTTTAGTTGCAAAACAAAGTCAGATGTCTTACCAGTGGGATATTCTACAAGCAGTATTTTAAATAAGGCAGATGAGTCATAGAGAAGTGGCACCAGCATAATGCAAGTTTGAAATCTGAAAGTAAATTATTGAATTCATTTGTATTTATTAGATTTCTGCTACTTTGTAACAATGCTACCTATAGCCCATAACATTATTAAACCGCACTTCGTATATTCATATATGATAGAGTGAGTGACATGTGTGTCTCAGCCTGCACAGAGCCACCTGTCAGGAAATCCGACATCACTTTTATTCTTAACCAAATTAGAATTGCTAACTCTCCGAAATCTCTTTGGGATTTCATCTGAGGGACATTTAGTATGTAAAATCGGAGATAACACCGGCATGAAATTGGCTTCCACATTTATTGAAATAATGTAAATATTTTAGGTTTAAAAATAAATTAATTCTGATTGTTTTGTAGAAATGTTCTTGTGTTGATATAGTGACTGACAGAGACCAGTCAAGGACAACCAAGGACAGGATCCTCAAGGATATGTTCTGCATGAAAGTAAAACCCCCAAAATGTATAATAGCTACAAGCCATTTAAAGATAATCTCTGAGCAAACAGATAAATACTTGGCTGGAGAAAAAAATTATATATATATATATACCTATATATATATATATATATATATATATATACACACATATACACTATATTACGAAAAGTATTGGAACCTTTACACACACACATGAGCTTTAATGGCATCCCAGTCTTAGTCCGTAGGGTTCCATATTGAGTTGGCCTACCCTTATACAGCTATAACTCTTCTGGGAAGGCTGTCACCAAGGTTTAGGAAGGTGTCTATGGGAATGTTTTATCATGCTTCCAGAAGCCTATTTGTGAGGTCAGGTGTTCTATCGGGTTAAGGTCAGGACTTTGTGCCGGCCAGTCAAGTTCCTCCACCCCAAAGTCGCTCATCCATGTCTTTATGGACCTTGCTTTGTGCACTGGTCCAAATCATTTGGTGGAGGGGGGATTATGGTGTGTGGGGTTGTTTTTCAGGGGTTGGGTTTGTCCCCTTAGTCCCAGTGAAGGGAACTCTTAAGACATCAGCATACCAAGACATTTTGGACAATTTCATGCTCCCAACTTTGTGGGAACAGTTAGAGGATGGCATGGATGACATGGATGAGTGAGTTTGGGGTGGAGGAACAGATTTTGCACTCTCCAGCTTTAGTAAATCTCTCCCATAAGGTCTTTCCACTGCTGACTCTTTTCACCTATCAGCATATTATCTCACATTAATGAAGACGATAGCGAGATACATTTCGTTTTTAAACCTTACTTCAATAATACATTTTTAATGAATACATAACTGCATTATTTAGCCTTTTTTATCTGCTTGGAGTTTAGCTGAAAGCAACTGTATTCTTATAGCTACATGTGGTGTAATACATATAATTATACCATTCAGTATATTAATCATTATTTTCTTTACACATGCCTTCATTTCTATTTTTCTGCAGGTTTGCACTCAGATCCAACTATCCAACCAAGTTGATAGCGAAATGGCTTGGTATAATCTATAATACTGCAATACAAAATAAAAGTGAAATGATTTCCTATGGCGAACTGTTGTCCCTAGTGCTTAAGCTGTGTGAAATTCTCTTTTAATTTGTGAAATCATTAGCACCACCAGGACTTAAAAATGTTATTAGCAGGTTTATAAGGAAGAAAAAGGAGGAGCCAGGGAGTGCAAAATATAAGAAGATTAAACGACTGCTTTGAATTTGAAATATTGAAGACATTTTAACCCAATCTATGTGTTTTTTTTTTTTTTTTTTTTTTTTTTTTTTTTAATGAATATCCCTGTAAATACTTAGAAATGGGTCCCTTTAATCAGTTTACCAAGTAGGGAGTGCACATTAAACCCTCCCCATACTGATACTGACCCCTTCCTCAGAAAATGATACCAAAAGGCAAGCATCAGGCATTGATTTAATCCTATTTTGTATGACCTTTACCAAAGCAGCCCCCAGTGTTAATGGGCATGCAGATGTTGTTAGCATGACAGGGAGCCTACATGCCTCTACCCTTGCCATAGAGATACCACCCTGAATGTTTGGTTTTGTTGGCACTGTAGAAGGGAAGGGGTAGTCACAACATTTTAGTAACATTTCAATTTGATATACTTATTACTTTTATGAAAAAGTATCCTGTTCTCTTTGTATTGCTTCCTTTGTGTGAAATACCTGCTCTCCTGACAGTTCCTTTGCTTTCCTATTAAAAACCGACCCCACTAAGCAGGAGAGCACAGTTTGTTCACTTTTCTGGCTGTTCTGAGAACTCAGCCTACTCTCCTCCAATTATCAGACTTGTGTTGACACACCTCTCCTCCTTTCACAGCCATTCCCTGGTAAGACCAGTGTGCTGCTGCTTCTCCTCTCCCAGCTCTCTAAGATACTTATGTAGCTGAGAATAGAGGGTATGTGATCTCTTTTAAAAAAGGGGAAAAAAGAAATTTATATGTATATTGTTTTAGAAATGAACATATGTTTTGCCTATCATTCCTATTTCAAACTGAATGAGTTGCTTTACAAGGTAAGCGTTCACATATACTATAAAGCATACCTAAAGCCCAAACTTATTTTTTTAGGGGGTGGTAGAATAGGGGCGCGTTAAGACGCCCTATCAGGCTTTTTGTTTTGCAATATGTGTTCCATTTGAGAGATTTCCCTTCACGTCTCATTCTACTGAAAATGTTCTCTTCTTTTACTGTTGTGATTAAGTAAATTTAGCATTTTTAAATGTTGCTATTTTTTCTAAATATTGTATTTTTTCTTCTATTCTCAATGGCAATGTTCACTAGGACAAATAGAGAGTGGGCGCCTCCTTAATGGGGACACGGGCACCAATAAAAACTTACTTGATATTCTTGTTTACAAAAGTTTTATTTGGAAGATTCATAAAGAGGTTACAAAACAGTGAGGATATTGTACATTAAAGATATAATGCTCTACATTATGAACATTGAACAAGTATTGAGAATTATTCCACAAGTAAACTACAGAAAATACAATGACAAGAGTGGGAAGACTACATTGTACCAAGGTGTTAGGTATCGATATGGTGTAGGGGTGGGATACTAACCCTCTATTTACAAAAAAAAACAAAACAAAAGTTTTGCCTTTAGAAATACTTTAGGAATTGACCCTCAAAGTTCTTGTAAAGAAACAAAGGTCATTACTAAACATGTGCACACTGAAATATTTTGTTTTGGAATTTCGTTTTCGTCCGAAAAATACATTTATTTCGTTACTCCTGAATTTCGTTTTTATTTATTTTGTTTCGTTAAAAAATGCATTCGTCTGAAAATCCGAAATAATTGAGGTTGAATCTGTCATTGAAGGCTTATGGTGTCTGTCGAATGTTCTAAGAAGATTAGACGGAGGAGCTAAACTGTACGACGCCGCAATCGTATATATTTCCGGTCGAATGTTCCGCCTACAAGCTATAGTATAATTCTAATGTTGTATGACACTAGTAATAATTATATTTATTACTAGTCAACCAACATTAGAATTCTTCTATAGCCTATGGGCGGAGCATTTGATCATAAATGTCCGCTCGTGCCGACTGCTTCGTCGAATCTTCATGTCGAATCTTTATGTCGATGCTTTATTCTCTATGTCGAATAATCTTGGACTAATAGAGCTAAGGTTTGGCACATTCGACCACAGGTTCGATGGACACAGATCACTATTGTCAGTGTCATGTCAAATCTCCTATCTATATCGAACCGTTGTCACAACAAAAAACGAACATTAAAGAGGAAGTAAACCCTCTTAAGAAAAACGAAAAAAAAAAAAAACCCTGCAAGACAAAGGCATAATTAGCTAGTATGCATAGTATGCACGAGAGCGGCATAGTAACAACTGAAGCATCGGCAAATAGCGCCGTTGCTTCAGTTGTCGCAAGTGCGCATGTGCCGCATGACGTCGGCACATGCAAATACAGGTATATCTCCTAAACCGTGCACGGATTCTGCACGTTCATTATCGTTTTGTTAAAACGATAACGAAAATACCCGAAATTCGGACGAAAAGGAATGCACATGTCTAGTCATTACTACAAGAGTCAATACCATACTGTTAGCCTCAAATAGACAGATAAAAACCTGTTACTTCGCTTGGTCAATGCTTACACCTCTACTACTGGCCAGATCTGTTTTTCTTTTGCTTTTCCTTGTTTCCTCGTTTTTGGATTCCATCTTTAGACTGTTATGTATTTCCACACCTTCTGTTGAAGCTCATAATCCCCATAATGTACTGTCATTTTCTTTTCTGATATGTTCAATGTTTAAAACATTCAATAAAATCTTTATAGGGAAAAAAATAAAGCTGCTACTGAACTTTAAACATCCACAGACATATGCCTGGTTGAACATTCATTGCCAGCACATTTGTTAATGTGCAGTGAATGCCAGGGTATTCAGACCGACACATTTATCTAGGGGCATAATATTGTATCTCAGCTCAGTCCAGTCATTAACATTTTAGCTAGCACAGGATTAGGGAAGACCAGAATAAAAAAGGCAGTTTTCCCATTAGTAAAATTAAACTGCCTAAGTGAAATTTGTTTGAAAAAATTGTTTTTTTTTTTATTTTTTATTAATCTAATGGGTATTTTTGGAGTGTATTTAGAATAGTTTTATTTAAAGAGGAAGTAAACCCTGATGGGTTTTACTTCCTCTTTTTTCGACCCTGCAAAGTAAAAGCATAATGGGATAGTATGCATCATTATGCATACTAGCCCATTATGCTTTTCATTTTTAGGCTATACAGGGAGCAGAAGAGGAAGTAAAACCCATCAGGGTTTACTTCCTCTTTAAGTAAATTATTGTACTTTAGTTTAGTGCGCTCTTTTTTTTCGTTTGTATATTTTATCATCAATTAGCCTTGGCTTCACATTTATTATGTAAAATAAAAAAAAACTAACATGTTGCCATTTTTGGTACATGAACAGGTATAGAATTGTTGAAAGGAAAAGCCATAAAGCATATTAAACTTTAATGTATAACAAAAGGCATTTCTTTTTGGATAGAGTGGAGATGGATTAAAACACCTATTTGTTTTTTATTGCTGTCTGTGCCCCCATTAGGGAGATTCACCCTCTTAATTGGTCCTGTTTACCATTATCATTGAAAGTAAAAATAAAACAAAATCCCAAATGTTGGGTTCTCCCCACAAAATTAATAGAGGGGAAATTCCATGGGGAATTCTGGTGACCTGCGGGTCCCAGAGGGTTTTCCTATATTTGCTGGGATTTCCTCTCACTTCCTGTTTTGGCTATTCAACAGGAAGCAAAGAAAAATGTTCTCAGTAGAACACAAAAGGCAAAAAAATAACAAAAAAAAACAATCTGACAGGGGTAATAACCCTCCTCTACTCTATCCAAGATGAAAGCAAGGTTTGCCTATAATTCTTCTTTAAAAACCAATATATTTTCTCTTTCCTCATTGACTCCAATACAGTGGCAGCTGGTCCTAATTTTTTTTTGGGGGGGGGGGGGGGGGGGGCGGCAAACAACCCTCCGGCTCTAATTTTTTGGGGGGGGGGGGGGCGGCAAACAACCCTCCGGCTCTAATTATGTGGCTTGAAAAAAAAAAAAAAAAAACTCATAGAAACCTATGAGTCCAGCGCCACGCATGCAAACTTGGGGGGAAAACAACCCCCCCTAGGTCCACACTCAGCCCTCCATGGTCCCCCCCCACACTCAGCACTCCATGCCCCCCCCCCCACACTCAGCCCTCCACGGTCCTCTCACACTCACCCCTCCATGGTCCCCCCACACTCACCTCTCCATGGTCCCCCCACACTCAGCACTCCATGGTCCCCCCACACTCAGCACTCCACGGTCCCCTCACACTCTCCCCTCCATGGTCCCCCCACACTCACCTCTTCATGGTCCCCCCACACTCAGCACTCCATGGTCCCCCCACACTCAGCACTCCACGGTCCCACACTCACCCCTCCACGGTCCCCCGCACTCAGCCCCTCCACAGCTTCTTTGGCTTTTCCTCCCAGCCAATCTGATCCGCCTCCTGCCCTGATTGTCCGGGAGGAGAAGCCGGAAGACTATAGAGAATATTGATTTGCTAGTGTCACAAGTAGGTGGGTTCGGGCGCCCCCCCCCAGCTCAACTTTTTTCAAGCCAATTAGAGCCTCCGGCCCGGTTCGGGCGCAGTCGTCTGCACCCCAAGCCCAACCTCTTTCAAACTAATTAGAGCCTCCGGCTCTAATTATGTGGCTTGAAAAAAAAAATCATAGAAACCTATGAGTCCGGCACCACGCATGCAGACTAGGGGGGGGGCAAACAACCCCCCCTAGGTCCGCACTCAGCCCTCCATGGTCCCCCCCACACTCAGCACTCCATGCCCCCCCCCCCCACACTCAGCCCTCCACGGTCCCCCAACACTCAGCCCCTCCACAGCTTCCTCTGCTTTTCCTCCCAGCCAATCTGATCTGCCTCCTGCCCTGATTGTCTGGGAGGAGAAGCCGGGAAGACTATAGAGAATATTGATTTGCTAGTGTCACAAGTAGGTGGGTTCAGGCGCAGTCCTCTGCACCCCCCGAGCTCAACTTTTTTCAAGCCAATTAGAGCCTCCAGCTCTAATCATGTGGCTTAAAGAAAAAAAAAACTAATAGAAACCTATGAGTCCCCTGCACCCCTTATGGACAAAATGGATCAAAATTGCAACTATTTACTGAATCTCCCAAATTTAAAAGAAGTGGACAAATATCTGTTTTGCTCATCCTCACACAGGATGATAAGGTGAGTGTTTTACATCTCGTTAACCATCTTGTTTCCCAAACACTAAAACAGTGAATTAATAGGTTGGACTTGATGGACTTGTGTCTTGTTTCCTCGAAAATAAGACCTAGCGTGATTGTCGGTGATGGCTGCAATATAAGCCCTCCCCCCAAATAAGCCCTAGTTAAAATCCTTGTAGGTCTTATTTTCAGGGTAGGGCTTATTTTCGGGGGAACAGGGTAGGGCTTATTTGGGGGGTAGGGCTTATATTGCAGCCATCACCGACAATCACGCTAGGTCTTATTTTCGGGGAAACAGGGTACTATGTAACTATGTAATATGGAAAAGAATTGTGTAGCCACATGGTTTACTCACCACAGACACCAACCATTGGGTATGTCTGCAGACAATTAAAAATTTGCATCATTTATCCAAAATATTTTATTTTTTTTGCAGACAAGACATTATATAGTGCACAAACTCTAGGGGATGCAAGTAAAAGCAAAAAAAAACAGCTAAATCTGTAAAAGGGATATCTTACTTATTCCCGAAAATGTACCCAAAGGAAGAATTGCCCTGAATGCTAATGTTTGACTATAGTCTTTATCCAAGCAAAGCATAATATATTGACACGTAGCAAGAGGGCTTGCACTCGGCAGAGCTCTGGCAAACACAAGCTCTCCGAGATTAGCACACATAGAAATTCTATGCATTTCAAACCAGAGAGAGATTGTAATCACATACAGCTCACTGGAATAACTTGTTGAAACATAGAATAGCATTTATGAGGTTTAACACTGAACCAGTTGATATATTGTTCTATTCAGACTGAACCATACCTACCAATCTTGCAGGTTATAGTGCAGTACAGGCTTCTGACATTGCAGGCTTTCGCCTAGCTGGCTGAGATATAGCGCCTTCTTTCGCTAGTAAAATTCAAAACACCTTGATGGTATAGTGACACATAGGCTCTAAATAAACTTGCTTCTTATAGCGATACATTAAGCTGGCAAGACATTTCTATTTTTTTTCTTTTCTTTTGATACTGAGTAATTTAAAAAAAGAACCAGGATCCTAGTAAAATATTATCTATTGCATGCATTTTAATGCACTCCAATGCATGTCAAACACGCATATTTAATTAGCAGATCTGAGGTAGTGCAGAGTCCAACATATGAGAATGCAAATATATAGCTCGCGGATCACTGTGCAAATTACGCGTGAAAAAAATGAATAAATAAATAAATAATAAATAAAACTATAAATTCCAAATGTGAAATGTATATGCTAGATGGACATAGACGGCGCTATATCAAATTATTAAAATCCTGTAAAAAATATATGTGAATAAACACCAACAATAAATAATAGATATAATACATGAACTTGGTGAGCATAGACAGCGCTATGTCTAAACATGCACAAAGCGTGTAGTTCATAAAAAGTCCAATGGGTGAGATTAATTCATATATGTACATTCAGAAAGGTGCAATGTTGATAACAACCCAAATGGTTTATTCCACCCTATATGCAGAAAAGGGTCCACAAGCCGCTTTCCGGAAAGCCCTGACCATAAGATTATAAATGGTCGTTCGATCCCAGTACGGGCCACCAAAAAAAAAAGATTATAAATGGTCAAAATGCGCATAAGATAATTGAGAATGCCTCACATGCATATTCCACATATTTTTTGGGAGTGTTCATCCATTTATTTCTAATTGGACTCCAACGAAGATTGGTGCCATAGTGAACATTCTTGTCCGCAATCTGTAAATAATATTTTTTAGCAAGATTGTAGACAAAATTACACACTAATAAACCTTTTCCCTTGAGAGCCACCAGCTGACATTTTTTTTTGCAGCCGGAGGCTCTCAATCCCGGCTGTGAGTGACAGCACCATGACCCTTCTGGAATGAGATCAAAATTCAGTATGAACTGAACTTTGGTTGTTCAGGTGTTCTTCTGAATGCCAGCCTTTTTAGCCATTCAACGTAGTGGTAGAAATACCGCTACTATACATGACACCTCCATTGTTAACATGCTAAGGAAGTGGTGGGTTCCCTCGCCCTCCGTTTCTGGACCAACCAGTGATGCCACTCACACATATTCATTTACTAGCTAGAAATCCGCAGCCATTTAAACAACAAAGGGGGGGGGGGGGGGTGGTGACATCACTGACCAATCAAACTTTACTCATCTGTTGTGAACTTTGCTCAGACCAAACCAAGGTACATTCGGCTCATCCCTAGTCCCCACTAACAATTAAGAACCAATCATGGTGCCTGGTCATATGTTTACTATGTCAACTAAGTTGTAGACATCACATGCAGCCTAGAGGCTCTTTTTAACAATATAAGCCTTCAACCTTCATATGGGACTGCAGGCTGAAGACGGCAGCCTTCATCTGTGTAAACCTCATGTACACAGGGCATTCTTACAGCCGCTTTCACCAGAGTCAGACTTTTTTTTTTTTGCAGCTTAAAAATGCCTCTGTTATTCTATGTGTCCATGCACACATAGGCTTTTAGGAGCTGTAAGTGGCATAGGCGTTTTCAAGCTGCAAAAAAAAAACCCAGGGCCAGCACATTCTGAAGACCAGATTTACAGCTGTAAAATATCTGATGCCGCTTAAAGGTGCATAATGCTGTAACCAGCCAGGCGTTTTAGACTCAAAAAGCTTGGTATGTATCTGGGGGGGACGTCACGCCATTTTTTTACATTTTGGTGTTTGGTTCCCCTTCAAGATCCTCAGAGCACAAGTTGCATGCCACAAGTCGGTTCTGACTTGGATGCGACTTCCATTCAAACCAATAGGCTAAAAGTCGGATCAGTTAAGACGTCTTTCACAGTTAACCATTGATTTTTGACATGTAATGCTCTGTAGTAATTGTTTTTGGGAGTGGAAAATAGAAGAGGCAGAGAAACGCTGCTAAACGCTAATTCGGCTAAACGTGCATTAACGCCAATGCAAAAAGCTACTAAAAGCACATTTTTACAGCTGCTTTTTCCTGACATCAGTACTGGCTTTGCAGCCCATTTTGTCTAATGCCCTATGTGCATAAGGACTAATACTGTGATTGCTAGACATCACAGTGGCGGCACAGTGGTGTAGTGGGTAGCACTCTTGCCTAGCAGTAAAAAGGGTCGCTGGTTCAAATTCCAACCATGACACTACCTGCATAGAGTTTGCATGTTCTCCCTGTGCCTGTGTGGGTTTCCTCTGGGTGCTCCGGTTTCCTCCAGGTACTCCAAAGACATGCTGGTAGGTTAATTGGCTTCTGTACAAAATTGGCCCTAATATATGAATGTGAGTTGGGGACCTTGGATTGTGGGCTGCTTGAGGGTAGGGACTGATGTGAGTGTGCGATCTATGTGAGGAGCGCTGTGTAAATTGAAGGCGCCATATGGGTACCTTAAATAAAATTATAATAAAATATATGAGAATCTTAATGAGATGCAATGTACAGGGTTAGGGACAATTGTAGACACTCACTCAGGTTGAACTGAATGGACTGGTGTCTTTATTCAACCTTACTAACTATGTAATACAGTATTTAGAAAAAATTATAAATTAGTTAAAACAATGACCAGTTGAATATCAATAACATTGTCCCAGAGTTATCCAAATCTTTACATTAAATCAATATTAAACCCAAAAACAAAAATGATCATATTGCAGCTTACCAATTCTAAAGCCCCATACACACGGTCGGATTTTCCGATGGATTCTGTCCTATCAGACAATGTTGTCGGAAATTCCGACCGTGTGTAGGCACCATCGGACAGTTTCCATCGGATTGTCCGACGGACAAAGTCTTATCTCCTGCTGGATAGATTTTTTGACAACAAAGTCCGATCACACCAAATCCGATCGTGTGTAGCGAATTCCGACGGACAAAGTGCTACGCATGCTCAGATCACATTACAAGACCAAAGCTATTGGCTACTAGCCTCTACGTAGTCCCGTCGTAGGCAACAAACGCCACCACGTTCAGAATGATCGGATTTTTCGACAACTTTGTCCGACCGTGTGTACGCAAAACCAACATCGGACAAAGTACGACGGACATGATCCGACGGACCTGGTCCTCGGATAATCCGAGCGTGTGTATGGGGCTTTAGATGTTGTGGCTGCATTTGTTTTATTTATTTGAGCTTTTCCCCTTTATTTTCAACTGGTGATCCTGACGGTGAGTTTTTTTTATTGTTTAACCGCTTCCCGACCGGCCACTGCATATATACGTCAGCAGAATGGCACGGGCAGGCAGAATCACGTACCTGTACGTGATCGTGCATGTGCCTGCCCGTGGGTCGCGCGCGCGCCGCTAGCGGCGCGCTCGCGACCCGGTCGGGAGCTCCGTGACCCCGGCCGCGGGACCAGCGGACCCGATCGCCGCTGGTATCCCGCGATCGGGTTACGGAGCGGAAGAACGGGGAGAGGTCTATGTAAACAAACCTCTCCCCGCGCTTCCTACACTGACTGTCAGTGATCGGCGGTTCCCTGTCATCGGGAACGCCGATCAATGACGTCAGACGTACAGCCACGCCCCCCTACAGTAAACACAACACAACACGTCACACTGACTCCTCCCCGCCCCCTTGTGGTTAACCCCCTAACTAAAACTGTCATTTACATAGGAATCAGTGCTATTTAAATAGCACTGATTTCTGTATAAATGACAAATGTCCCAAAAATGTGTCAAAAATGTCCGATGTGTCCGCCAAAATGTCGCAGTCACAATAAAAATCGCTGATCGCCGCCATTACTAATAAAAAAAAAAATATTAATAAAAATGCTATAAAACTATCCCCTATTTTGTAAACGCTATAACTTTTGCGCAAACTAATCAATAATCGCTAATTGCGATTTTTTTTACCAAAAATATGTAGAAGAATACGTATCGGCCTAAACTGAGGAAAAAAATGTTTTTTTATATATTTTTTGGGGATATTTATTATAGCAAAAAGTAAAAAATATTGCATTTTTTTCAAAATTGTCGCTCTATTTTTGTTTATAGCGCAAAAAATAAAAACCGCAGGGGCGATCAAATACCACCAAAAGAAAGCTCTATTTGTGGGAAAAAAAGGACGCCAATTTTGTTTTGGAGCCACGTCGCATGACCGCGCAATTGTTAGTTAAAGCGACGCAGTGCCGAATTGCAAAAGGGGCCTGGTCCTTTGGCTGCCAATTGGTCAGGGGCTGAAGTGGTTAACTTACTTTAACAGGGCAATCTATTCAGCAAAAGTGGCAGTTAGAGGGTTGAAGCACGCCATTTACCATTGACAAGGATGTTTACATTAGTTCAGCTTTCATTTATGTAAAACCTTTAGGGCTAGTTTACACTTGCTTCAAAACAAGGATTTGGACGTGCTTTGTTAAAGCTCTCTGAACGCCAGTCAAATGGTTAGCTTAAATGGTTTACACCTTGCCTTTGCTTGGTGCTTCGATGGGCTTCGATGAGGCTTTTGTGGGGCTTCGATGAGGCTTTGGTGAGACTTTGGTGGGGCTTCAGTGGGGCTTCAGTGGGGCTTCAAGCGAGCTTTGCCATAGACTTCTATGGAGGCTTGGAAGACGTTTTGAAGCACAACTAAAGCAACATGGGTTTAAGGGTATCATTTTTGAAGCAAAGACGAAGCAAAGCAAAAGCAAGATGTTAACAGGACTGTAAGCTAATAATTTTATTTAGTGACAGGGGCGTTGACTGGCGTTCAGAGAGCTTTAACAAAGCCTGTCTGAAGCATTGTTTTGAAGCAAGTGCAAACTAGCCGTTAATGTGTGTTGAAGCCGAAGCTAGTGTAAATGAGCCTTTAGTCCTGTAGCTGGGTGCCCTGCCCGTTGCCCCCCCCGACCCCCGCTGATCCGAGCAGTGGCAGAGCAGCTGTATAAGTCAGGCTGTGTGCTCTGCGTCCGCTATCCTCCTTCGCACACACCCCATCACCACTCTGTAGCAGACTGAAACAGTGTTGGTCTGTGCGTCTTCCAGACATCGTCTCTCTTTTCATTTTTAACACGACTTTAGCAGTGGTGGAGAGCCTGTGAAGACTGGATGACACAACAAACACAATGGATCATGGGACATGTAGTCCACAAGAAGCTTTGTACAATGAGGACTAAGGGGCCGCAAACTTTATTACCCATGATTCCCCACACACCAGAGGAGGAGAGTAACCTGTAGCTTTTGCTGAGCCTGTGCAGTGACCAGGGTGCCTCATTTACTAGGGTAAATAACGCAACATGAATTTCAAATCAGGATACCAAGGACCATGCTAATCAGAATTGATATAATGTGATGCTAGGTGGTATCACAGGTATAATTGAGGATGTCTGTGCTTAAAGTGTTACTAAACCCACAACAGTAAAATCAGTCTGTATATGCAGTAAAGCATATACTCACTGTGGCACCTAAGGGGTTAATCCTCTGCATTGTGCAAAAAGGCTGTTTGATCCTGTCTTCTCTGATCCTCCCCTTCTTTCGGAGTCCCAAACCATCACCTGATAGAGAAGAGGCTAGGGGACAAGTTGCACATGCTCAGTTTGGTGTGTATTGCTAGATAGTTTTTTGGGAGAGTGCATGTGATCAGCACAGGGCCAATCAACACTGTCCAGACGGAGGGTAAGGGGTTCTGCAGCCTTATAGGACAGACAAAGCAGAATGAAAGCTCCTCCTAGAAGCTTTAACCAGCCACTGATAAAAGTCACAAGACTGCTCTAATTGCTAATGAAAAAAGGTATTTGGCAGTTTATATTTACCAAAACTATTGCATATCCATGTTCTGTGTACTGCGAGAGACCAGATATAGTGAATGCAGGGTTCTGGGTTTAGTAACACTTATAGGGTTATTTGCATTCTTTTTTTTTGGGTTGGATGACAATGACTGAATGTAAGCTGTCAAACAGCCCCGAAAACCCCCACGTCTGAAAGTGTATTATGAGAGAGGGAGTGTTGCAGCTTGGCTGTTTAATACAATCTGCTGTGTTTGAACAGTGGAAGCCTATTGTTTTATATGGCTTCTATAGAACAGTCCAACTGTGAACAAAATGCTTCTCATAAAGATACACTGTTTCCTACATCCAGTTCAACATGAATGAGACCTAACAGTAACAGACAGCTTATGCCATGTACACACGATCGGACTTTTCGACAGACTAGGAGGACCGGAATCCGTCGGACAATTCGATCGTGTGTGGGCTCCAGCGGACTTTTCTTTCCCAAAAGTCAGACGGACCTAGAAAAAAAAATGGTTCAAATCTTTCTGATGGACTCGAGTCCGGTCGAAAAATCCGGTCATCTGTGTGCTAGTCCGACGGACTAAAACTGACGCTAGGGCAGCTATTGGCTACTGGCTATGAACTTCCTTATTCTAGTCCGGTCGTATACCATCACGGTCAAATCCGTCGGACTTTTGGAGTGATCGTGTGTGGGCAAGTCCGTTCATTTGAAAGTACGGCGGACTTTCGCTGCAAAGTCCGTCGGATAGTCCGCCGGACCAAGTCTGCCAGAAAGTCCGATCGTGTGTGCATTAGACTCACCAGTTTAAGGAGATCTATGGTCACAACATACACTTTCATTTTATAACATCAGAATTGTAATAACAATCTAAACAATAGTTATATTTTACAATCCAATATAGGCCTGTTTATAAAATCTTCTTCCATGTTATGAGTTCTGCCTACCTTCTGGCCATCTCTTTCCACAACTCTCTGGATTGCCTTCATGATTTGCAGCTTCTCCTCTACTGTTGTCTTTCAATTTATGAGGACTACATATCCCATGGTACCTTGATGCCTGCAAGCAGTAATTCCTGTACTGACTCCGCCTCCTGAAACTTCTCTTCTCAACGCCTCTGTAGTTCAGAAGGCAGGCTCTTTGAAATGTGTGACACAGTAGTGACTACTCACAGGACATGTCACAGAATTCAAGGAAGTTATTGTGTGAGGATCTGCACGGAGTAAGTTTACAGACTTCAAGTTCATGAATAGGAGGAGGCAAAAAATAATTGAAATACAACGTGGAGATGTGTGAGGATACAGTATGTGCATACAAATGCATAAGCGCAGAATCCCTATGGCTCTTGTACTTGTACTGTGTGTGCAGGTGCGCATGCGAGTGTGTGCTCACGTGTGCACAGACACCAGGCAGGCTATTTAAATTGGACTATTGTGGTGGGTCCCTGCTATTTGGCCTACTGTGTTTTCTGAGCATTCTGCTACCTGTTACTGATCCCCTGCTGCTGACCCGGTTTGCCTCTGCCCCTGCCTGAATGCTGCTGCACTGATCCCTGGCCTGTCTCCAGGATTACGCTTCTGCCTACTCCCTGAGTCTGTCTGCTCCATCGTTACTGACCCTGACTTGGCTTCTGACTACTCCTCTGCCTGCTGTCTGTATCCGATCTGGCTGCTAGCTCCTGACCCGGACTGCCTGACACTGCTAACATACCTTCCTCCTGTACCCATGCTCTCTATCCTGTGCCGGTCTACTACTCCAGATGCCCCCAGACGCACAGCCAACTTGTTAGCACCCACCAACACAAGATCTGTCAGGCACTCATGCCACTCTGTACTCTGGCACTCCCTGTTACCTTATCAGGGCTCCCGAGGTGTAAGCAAAGCCTACCTCTGAACGCCAGACTCCACCACCAGGTAAGTGACAAGATGAATATACGACTTTATATTTTGACTATAGATACATTTTAAGTAGGAGATTCTCTTTATGCATAGATTTTTCCGTAGAAAGTTATAATCTCTCCCACTGAAAGCTGGAAAAGCTAAAAAAACAAAAAAATTAATACAAATATCATACTTAAAGCGGGAGTCCCGCAAATATTTCTTTTTTTAAAAATCAGCAGCTACAAATACTGCAGCTGCTGACTTTTAAAATAAGGACACTCACCTGTCACAGGGTCCAGCGATGTCGGAACCCGAGGCCAAACCATCCCTCGGTCCTCGGATGCTCCCACCGCCATCTTCGGTATGGGAATCAGGAAATGAAGCCTTGCGGCTTCACTTCCTGGTTCCCTAGTGCGCATGCGCGAGTCACGCAGCGCAATGCGAATGGTTCCTGCTGTCTCTGGGACCCGTGTGTGTCCCAGCAGACAGCACGGCAAGACGGGAAGAGGCATAGACTCCCGTGGAAAGTGGGTACAAATACCTATCTTATCTGCACCCCCCTCTCCTCTGAAAGGTGCCAAACGTGACACCGGAGGGGGGGAGGGTTCCCGAAAAGCAGAGGTTCAATTTTTGTGTGAACCTCCACTTTAAAGCAGAAGTCTCAATGTAAAAACAACAAGATAAAAATAATCATAGTAGTAGTATAATAATTAGCCAGTCGGTCTGGGGATTTCTCCAACAGTACTTTTTTTCTGCTGTTAGATGTCCTCAGTCTAACTGCAGGCATCATTCAACCCAGTTGCTCTGAGCCCAGGTCATCCTGGATCTGCCGCAGCCGGTGGCTGGACAGGGAAATACGAAGCAGCACAGTGAACAGTGTACCTCTCTTTCACTCTTCTTTCTATTCCTCTCTCAAGCACATGAACTGATTAGCATGGGGTTGGCAGGAGGGGCGGCTGCCCTGGAAACTGTGGTATCATGTGAAGTGGAGGGGCACCACAAGGGGATTGGAGGGGATTTGTGGTGGAAGGGGAAATTTGGGGGGCATCAGTGGGTATGTATTGTTCTAGTTGGGGAAATTTGGGGGGGGGTGCTAAGAGTGGTGATTTAGGGGGATTTGTGCTGTGCTAGGGGGGAAGACAATTCATGCTAGGAGGTAGGATTTGTGCTGGAAGGGGGGAAGGATTTAAAGTGGGGGGAGAAGATGTGTACCAGGAGGGAATATTTTAGGGGTAGAGGATTTGTGCTAGGAGAAGTGATTTTTTTGGGGGTGGGGCAAAGATTTGTGCTGGGGAGGGGGTCAACAGGGGGGTGAATTTGTACTGGGGAGGGTTTTTTTTTTTCTTAGGGAGTTAGCTTGCAGGTTAGTGCTCAGTGTTTCTGTGGAGGGATTTTTCTCATACATCTCGGGGGGGCAAGTTTGACATGTTCACCCTGGGCTCTAGATGACCTTGTCCCAATAGTGGATTGGCTCCTTGTACTGCTTCTTGCTCTCACACTCATTCAAGTACTCACACTGCGTGCTATAACCTGTTGCCGATCGCCCACTGTCAATTGACGGCGGAGCGGTTCGGCTCTTGTGGCGGGCCGCCGTCATATGACGGCGCTATCTTTGCGGCCACTAGGGGGCGTGCGCGTGCTGCGGGAGGTGAGCGGGTGCCTGCTGCGTCGCTGGGGACCTGATGCGCGTGCCCGGCGGCCGCGATGTCCGCCGGGCACCCGCTATTGCCCACTAACTGAGCAGGACGTGGATCTGTGTGTGTAAACACGTCCTGTCACTGGAGAGGAGACCGATGGTGTGTCCCTTGTACATGGGGACACCGATCGGTCCCCTTCCCCAGTCAGTCCCCTCCCCCCACAGTTAGAATCACTCACATAGGGAACATATTAACCCCTTCAGTGCCCCCTAGTGTTAACCCCTTCCCTGCCAGTCACATTTATACAGTAATCAATGCATTTTTATAGCACGGATCGCTGTATAAATGTGAATGGTCCCAAAAATGTGTCAAAAGTGTCCGATATGTCCGCCGCAATATCGCAGTCATGATAAAAATCGCAGATCGCCGCCATTACTAGTAAAAAAAAAATAATAATAAAAATGCTATAAATCTATCCCCTATTTTGTAGACGCTATAACTTTTGCGCAAACCAATCAATATACGCTTATTGCGATTTTTTTTTTTACCAAAAATATGTAGAAGAATACGTATCGGCTTAAACTGAGGAAAAACTTTGTTTAAAAAAAAATAAAAATTGGATATTTATTATAATAAAAAGTAAAAAATATTGAGTTTTTTCAAACTTATCCCTCTTCTTTTGTTTATAGCGCAAGAAATAAAAACCGCAGAGGTTAAAAATTATAAAAATTTTATTTGGGTACATCGTTGCATGACCGCGCAATTTTCATTCAAAGTGCAACAGCGCTGAAAGCTGAAACATGGCTTGGTCAGGAAGGAGGTGTTTGTGCCTGGTAGGCAAGTGGTTAAAGAAAATGCATTTAATGATGCAACAATGAGAATCAGAACTGAATTAATTTATGCATTTCATATTTGCCAAGAGTTCAACTCTGACAATGTTTCTGATTCCATGTAAACAACACAAGGAATATTTGACTAGCAGCATGATCAGACACATTCTGGATTGTACAGTACTGACCTCGTATTGGATAAATTGCTTTAGGGCTGATGCTTCATTCCCAGCCTCAGGCTAAAACTCCATCTGTAATTTAATGAGACTTTTATGGCTCTCCCCTGCTGTCTACCTGAGATTGTTCGTTCTCCTCGCTATCATTTTCTGTAATCACCAAGCAGTCGGCTCTGTAACACTCTTGTGCTGTGAAGGGACCCTTGTTAAAGTTACCAGGCGGTCCAGGATAAACTTCTTGTTCTCGGTAACACAAACATCAATTATTCAGCATGGAAAATTAAAGATTAAAGATTTGTATGTATTATATTAATAGATGTCTCTTATCTAGGGTCAGCTAACGATCAGGGTGTCTTTAGTTGACCTCCACTGATCTTATACACAGGGCTGGTGCAAGGATTTTTGACACCCTAGGTGAAACCTCATTTTGACGCCACCCTGGCTCCACTACTGACTCCACCCCCTTTGCCCAGCCGATGTATACCCCACCTTTCTAATGAAGTGCCCATCAAATGAAGCCTCTCCAGCACCCATCAATGCGGCCACACCAGCGCCCATCAATACAGCCTACCAGCGCCCATCAATGCAGCCTCACCGGTGTCCATCAAATGCAACCTCACCAGCGCCCATCAATGCAGCCTCACCAGCGTCCATCTAATGCAACCTCACCAGCGCCCATCAATGCAGCCTCACCAGCGTCCATCAAACACAACCTCACCAGCGCCCATCAAATGCAACCTCACCAGCGCCCATCAATGCAGCCTCACCAGTGCCCGTTAACTGCAGCCTCACCAGCGCCCATCAACTGCGGCCTCACCAGCGCCCATCAAATGCAACCTCACCAGCGCCCATCAAATGCAACCTCACCAGCGCCCATGAAATGCAGCCTCGCCAGCGTCCATCAAATGCAACCTCACCAGCGCCCATTAACTGCAGCCTCACCAGCACCCATCAATGCAGCCTTCCAGCGGCCATCAATGCAGCCTACAAATGCCCATCAATCAATGTTTGCTTGGTTCCATTCATTCGGGAGTCAGGATACAGACACAGTCCTCCGCTGCCGCTGCGCCTCTGACACTATGTTCGAATGGAGCGGCGTCTGCCTGCTAATGCTGAGACTTAGTTGCTTGATGCAGAGAAAAGGAATCGGCTGTCATTTTGATAGCTGAAGAAGTAAATAGCACTTGGATCTCCAGGAGTGTTCACACCTTTCCAAACTGGTATGAAAGTAGCATTACTGTGCAAGGTCTAAACACTCCTGCAAACCACAGAGCTTCCAAGGTGCCACACCATTGTGTTGAAGTCAACAGATAACAAGTGTATTCTCCTAAAAGGTAAGATTGCATAAAATCCCAACACATGCTGGGAGCAAAACCTGACCCACTTCATCTGGGAGCTTGCCCTTACCCATTGCCCATACAAATTTGGAATACACTTTAAGAGATTCATGCCCAGACCGTTTGTCAACTGATAAATAATCTTCAAATATATTTTTTCCTGATTCAACTACAATTGCCTGTATTGTAAGGTATATCTCCTAAAGTAATGTGACACTATTCCTGTAAGAATTGAGCACAAAGTTGTGGCCAGTGGCATCTCACTGCCAAACAATCTCCCTTTTTATGCCTAATGTCCGGAACCAGTGACATTGGGAACTGGAAGTGAACACTCCAGCAAGCAGCTCTCTGACAGAGCAGCCCTCTCAGATATGAATTCTAAAATAAGTGTCTACCGGCGCAAATTAAATTTATATTATGGTCAAACCATCAAACTTTGTGAAAATAAAGACAATGCCTGAATTTATGTGGTTTGCTGCAGTCAAGTAAGGTTCTACTATATTTAAAACCTGTGAAAAAAAATTTAAAAAGTATATGTTGACTGCGCTAACCCTTGTATTACGTGTTTTTAAAGTGCTCCAAACAAGTATACCTTTACAATATACCACAATAAATATATACATTTCTGTACGCTAGTGATAATAAAAATAATATTATAAATTTCTGTACACTAGTGATAATAAAAATAATATTATGAATTTCTGTACGCTAGTGATAATAAAAATAATATTATTAAAAAACAATATTTTCCTCTACAGTCCACCCGTGACCTCCAATATTGATTATTTACGAGCCAAAAAATCAAATTGAATTAAACAAAACAAGCCAAAACAAAACCAAAAACAATAAATGTCCACAATAATTTATGCTGGTGTTGAAAAAAACAATGTTCAGCGTAAAAAATTGCTTCAATCCTCCTAATCCTTGTGTCCGTGCTTCCTTTATCCACCACTATAGTGACGGCACCACCGCCACCATAAGGATTGGCCACTCACCAGATTTTAGTAAAATGAATGCCTTTGGTTCATTGATAGGGATAACCACTCCTCTCAGGTCTATGCTGAACAACGATCATTGCGCAGTATATCTGTGCATTTATTTATAAAAAGGTAAAAACAAACTGATTCACTCACATGCTCAAGTGCCTATCAGTTGGCACTAAAGGTATCCAGCCATTTGAATGGGTATAGATGGGTGAGGGTATCGCCTGTCTCTCCTATCTCGGCGTGCGTCCCAAGCCTCCTTTTCGTTTTACTGGAAGTGACGTAATCCGTATCCTAGCAGCCTCTATGCATTTTGCAAATACTGTTGCGTCCTCAGGAAGCTCCTAATTTGGACATTTTCACTTAGAGGTGTACTCACTTTTGTTGCCAGCGCTTTAGACATTAATGGCTGTGTGTTGAGTTATTTTGAGGGGACAGCAAATTTCCCCTCATATACAAGCTGTACACTCACTACTTTACATTGTAGCAAAGTCTAATTTCTTCAGTGTTGTCACATGAAAAGATATAAAATATTTACAAAAATGTGAGGGGTGTACTCACTTTTGTGAGATACTGTACATATATATATATAGACTTCCACATTGGAGCTAAACAACTAGCCTTTGATGCTCTTGCTATGGACTGGTAAAATGCTGTGAGGTAGGTTATGTGAGAGGGACGAGACTTATGCCCTGTACACACGATCTGACTTTCTGCCAAAAAAAACTTGGAATTTTTTTCGAAGGGTGTTAGCTCCAACTTGTCTTGCATACACACGGTCATACAAATGTTGGCCAACAATTAAAAACGTAGTGACGTACAAGACGTTCTTGATATCTCCATTACGAAAGCTAGTTTTACAAGACCGAGTGCTTCCAGCTTGTCCTTGATTCCGAGCATGCTTGTTTGTACTTTTGTCCGACGGACTTGTGTACACAAGATCGGAAAGTCCGACAACACACATTTGTTGGCGGAAAATCTGAGAGCATGGTAGCCAACATTTGTTGGCGGAAAGTCCGACAACAAATGTCTGATGGAGTGTACACACGGTCGGACTTACCGACAAGAAGCTCACAAGCTCACATCCAACATTTTCCGTCAGAAAATATGATCGTGTGTACGCGGCATTGGATTAAAGATGGGGCCCAAACCAAAGCCTAAATATACCATATAGATGTGATTTTAGGGGCCCCTGAAGCTGATCTGAGGGTTAACAAAGGTATTTTCAGGCACTGCAAAATGCCTACATATTAAAATAATCATATAACATGACACAGGTTCACAAATTGTGTTTCTGCTACATAGCAGCCGTCCAAGATCTTTGAAACATCGAGACGGGTGTTCCAAAATATGGATCACTGAATAATACCATTTACAAACAAATATTTAAAATCTCCAACCATTGACATGTCTGCCAGAAAGTTTTTCCATTTTTTAAGATGAGTCAAGTTTAGTGTTGGGGAATTGTGAGATGTTATACCTCATCTTGGATTTCTTTCTTTTAACGTGTTTGTGTTTACTGCCATGACAACCCTCTCTAACTTATGACAAATGGATATGAGTAGCTCGTCCTCATAAGCGGCTCTGCTTAATGAGCAAAATGAATTAAAGAACAAACCACACATCTACTGCTCTGGGTTTTTTCTTTTGTTCTAGAGAACATCTTGTGCTGTTTTGGAATTTGTGATAGTGTGTGTCTGCTCTGAGTGTCTGCTATGCGTGGTGATACATCAATGAACTTTTTCAATGTCAAAACCATCGAAGATCACTTTTTGAGATGTAAATGAGCCAAGGCCTGCTTAAAAAGCACTTAAAATGCTGCACCACTTGATAACACAATATCTAACTGTACTTTTGTCAGAAACAAATACACTTATATAAAACTTCTGTGAGATTGTAAAAGCACACAGCAAAGCCCCAGTCAGATATGAATATGTTACATTCCAAATGCTTCAAGGCGTACTAACCTAATTGCAGAATGTTTACAATTTTCAGCTAGGTTTTTATTGTATATCTCTACCAGAAACAATTTCGTACTAACGTTGGTAGAGGGATGAGGGATTTGAACCTTTGTCAGTTTTTTTTTTTTTTTTTTTTAGCTGTTTCCCTGGTGGGGAGATCCACCTTGTGCTTTTGTTACCACCATGCGTGGTCAACAGTGTTGGTCATCTTACTTTAAAAAAGTAATTAGTTAAGTTACAAATTACTTCTCCCAAAAAGTAATTGCGTTAGTAACTCAGTTACTACATTGGAAAAGTAATTAGTTACGCAGCAAAGTAACTGTGACTTTTTTTATTTTTAATATTCTATACGTGTAACTAAGGGGCGGGTCTAGTATCTCTGTAAGCAAGAGGCGCATTTATTATTATTGTTATATATCGTGTAACCAAGGGGCTGCCCTATTATTACTCTAACCAAGGGGCAGATCTGTTATAGCGTGTAAGCAAGGGGGGGTCTATTATTATTATATCGTGTAAGGGGCGGATGGCTACAGAAGAGGGTGAATGTTAAATCAATGGGCAGAGCTCGCTATATAACAATAATAATAAATGCGCCCCTTGGTTACAGTAATACTAGACCCGCCCCTTAGTTACACGATAGACACCCCTTGCAGAGTAGCACGAGCATCGGGAGCGTGCGGCATCGCCTCGTACAATTACATGTTAACTGCGCCTGCGCGGTGTAGAGTTCACTCAGAGCTGTTTAGGTTCGGCAATTTTCGTAAGCTCCATAGTCCTTCATACTGCGCAAGCCCTGCGCCTGCACACCTCAGGGGGTCCTTATCCGGCGGGGGAACTTTTTCGCCAGGACACCGGAATTACACTACTGCCATCTAGTGGTGGTAGAAGTAATTGCGGTAACGCCGCCCAAGTAATGCGAACTGCGTTACCATGAGGTGAAAAGTAATTAGTTAGATTACTCGTTACCCTCTAAAGTAACTGCGTTAAGTAACTCTGTTTATTTTAACTCAGTTACTTACATCACTGGTGGTCAATGATGTTCCCTGGGATTCTTGACAGTTTGTTTACTGTGTGAAACAGGCTGCCAGGAAATTGTCTTTTGATGGTGGTAGTGATAAAATCTAGCAAGAACATCTAGCATGGGGAATTGTTCTATATCCTTCCAATTGTAGTGATAAAATTTGACCATTTAGTTTGCCCATTTACTGAAATGTGAACAAGCTGGGTTCAGGTGGAGAAACAATGTGAGATACCTGCCGATCAAAATTCTGTCTTTCTTCAATAGACAACTGTGAGCAAGGTGCAGTGTGGTGTGGTGAGCAGTAAACACACGTGTTAGGTAATAAAGTTATATTGTAGAAAGGTTCAACACAACATATTCAGGCCCGGAGGGTAGGCACACCCATCTAGAGCCACTTACGAACTGTGACAGTGGTCTGAAGATTTGAAGATGCTGACAGCGCCCGTAACTAGGAGTGGAATGTGTCCTGGCCAGTTCACTCCCAAAGGGGAGGCTTCCTAGAAAGAGAAGGTGCGTTGTCCCTGCACTATCCCTACTCCTTAGGAACCTTTCCCTACCTGTAAATACTGCCCCTGCCAGACAGGGAACCTATCCTTATGCTAGCTACTCGCATAATGTGCTCCAAACCCAGGAGCCGGATTCTTAAATAGACTCTTCCTGACCGAACATGGTCATTAGAATCACATGAGGTGCCAGCGTAAAGCTTCTTTCCCCTTCTGCATCGCTGCCTCGGTCGAGCACCACCTACAATGGGGAGTACAGACTGCACCTGCCTACACACCAAATTGAAACTCACAGGTTTTGCCAGTCTGAGGATAGTGGCATTATGCAGAAATACAAGGGGCTTCCCAAAAGTTCTTGGCCTGATTTAGGTCGTTGCAATACTTTCTGTCTTACAAGCACACTTTTTTTGAAAAAAACACACCTTTTTGAAATAAAAAAAGACAACAGTAAAGTTAGCCCAATTTTTTTTTATATTGTGAAAGATAATGTTACGCCGAGTAAATTGATAACCAACATGTCACGCTTCAAAATTGCGCCTGCTGGTGGAATGGCGACAAGCTTTTACCCTTAAAAATCTCCATAGGTGACATTTAACCGGTTGCATGTTTTGCATTACAGAGGAGGTCTAGGGCTAGAATTATTGCTCTCGCTCTACTGATCGCGGCGATAACTCACATGTGTGGTTTGAACACTGTTTTCATATGCGGGCTCTACTCACGTATGCGTTAGCTTCTGCACGCGAGCTCGGCAGGACGGGACACGTTTAAAAATGTTGCTTATTTATTTTACCTTTTATTTTTACACTGTTTTAAAAAAAAAAAATGTGTCACTTTAATTCCTATTACAAGGAATGTAAACATCCCTTGTAATAGAAAAAAAGCATGACAGGACCTCTTAAATATGAGATCTGGGGTCAAAAAGACCTCAGATCTCATATTTACACTAAAAAACAATAAAAAAAAAATAGTCATAAAAAAAATGGCCCTTTAAGAGCTATGGGCAGAAGTAACGTTGTGACGTCGCTTCCGCCCTGCAGTGTCATGGAGACGTGTGGGGGCCATTTTCTCCTCACTCGTCTCCATGAACAGCCACAGGAAGGATCCGATCGCCTCCTCCACTGCCGATGGCTCTGGTAAGCGGCAGAGGGCACCGGATCGCGTGCGGGAGGCCCCTCTCCCGCCGCAGATAAAAGTGATCTTGAGGCGAATCAGCCGCAGAGACCACTTTTATCTTGTACTGGACCGCCGGTCGAACACGGGGATAACGGGGTTATGGCAGCTAGCTGCTGCCATAACAACGATATCCGTCCTCAAAGTAGGGACATACATCAGCGCGCAGCGGTCCGGAAGTGGTTAAAGGGGTTGTTAAGTCCAGTGATGTCCACAACTTCCTCGGCCCTCCGGGACTCTCCTCGTGATTGGCTGAGACACATCAGTGGCACCATTGGCTCCCACTGCTGTCAATCAAAGTCAGTTAGCCAAGCAGGAGAGAGAGGGGATGGGGCTGAACCGGGGGTCTGTGTCTGAATGGACACAGGGAGCTGTGACTCCACTCGGGGGCACCCATAGCAAGCTGCTTGCTGTGGGGGCACCCAACCCGGGGGGAGGGGCCAGGATCACAGAAGTGGGACCCAAGAAGAGGAGGATCGGAGCTGCTCTTTGTAACTGCAAAGAGCAGGTAATTACAGCATGTTTGTTATTTTTATAGAAACAACAAAGACAAAACTTTACAACAATTTTAAGAGGTTTGCACATCTGACCACAGAGAAGCAGATACCACCAACTGTTTCCCTTTTCTCGCAGGCTGTTACTTATGAGGAGTGAATTGAGTTTTTACATAATCTTTAGGATGGTGTTGATATTCATCCCAAGGTATCAGAATGTTTTGATGTTCTGTAGGGAACATGTACAAATTGTCAGCAGTTTCCTAAGTGGGTCTACGGGGAGCATTGTTGACTTACCCCAATTCATTTCCAGTCCCAAGAAGGCTGAGAACTTATGAGTTACAGTAATTAGATTTTGTATCAAGCCACTAATGTCCCCTAGAAATAACCAAGCTTTATCCGCATATTAGACATGTTTTTCTTCAGTGTTGCTCTTAATGAACCCTTTTATATCTTTAGATTTTCAAATCACAATTGCTAGAAGCTCCAGAGCCGGTGCCAAATAATAGAAGCAACAGAGAGCAACCTTGTCTGGTGCTTCTATTATTATATAGTGGGTCATATTGTTCACCATTTATTATGCTTACACATAAATGGTAAAGAGTATATGATCTTAACCTATGTTATAAATGTAGCACTACCCCCTCAGGGGCTGCAAGTCAGTCCCTCAGCATCTCCTTCTTTCATCCAGACACAGAAATCAGTCTTTGGTTTGTTTTTGTTGTTTTATTAGGGGATGATAACTTGGATGGGGTTAGGGATTATGGGAAGCCCAGAGTGACAACAGTTTAACTTCAGGGACACTCCCTCCCTATTTAGCCTTCCACCTGCACAAACTTTGTTTCTCTTTTGCACAGCTTTTGGTGGTTCACTCCTGAGGGAACAGACAGGCTTCTTGTCAGTTCAGCAACAGCCCATTACAGGCAGGAACTCTAATGCCGCGTACACACGATCGGAATTCTCGTCGGAAAAAACTCTGGTGGTTTTTCCGACGGAATTCCGACGGAATTCCGCTCAAGCTGTGTTACCTGCACACAATCACACCAAATTCCGACGGTCAATAACACAGCGGCATAAAACACGTTCGACTGCACTATAAAAGGGAAGTTTAATGCTTCCGAGCATGCGTCGAATTGTTTCCGAGCATGCGTCAGAATTTTACGTGTCGGAATTGCATACACACGATCGGAAAATCCCATAGAAAGGTTTTCCGTCGGAAAAATTGAGAACAGGTTCTCAATTCAAAGTCCGTCGGAAATTCAGACAGAAAAAGACCGTTGGGCATACACATGGTCGGAAAATCCGATGAAAAGCTCATCGGACTGTTTCCATCGGAAATTCCGACCGTGTGTACGCCGCATTAGTCCTTTGAAAAGTAGCACATATGGATTGAAACAGCATATAACCTCTTCTTCTTCCCTGTGGCCACTGATCCCAGTTCCACTGCTTGCAGATAATGCTAGCCCGCCTTGCAGCCACCCTCTTTCCAGTCTTCCTAAATGACATGCACATGGAGATTCCCCTCGGCAAGGTTGATGAAGACTTGGCACACCGCTGCTCTTCAAGAGAGCACTGCTACAGCTGGCAGTCTCTCCCCTTGTCGGTCCCTGCACCATGCTGATCTACTCACTGTCTCTCATTGCTCTTGCCGCTACCTCTCCGGCTTGAATCCCTCCAACTGCCTTCCAGGCCAGCCTCCTGAGCTCCAGTCCAAGGTAATCCCCCCCACACCGTGTGGGTCCATCAAGGGAAACTGACAGCCTCACTTACCACTGCTTCTCCATCTTCCACCTGACTGCCTGCTGGCATGGCTCATGTCTATTTATGGGTTTTATTGGCTGAGGGCCCATATATATTCAAGGCAGCCCCTCCTAACGTCCACTCACTATTTTCTAGAATGTTCTCCAACTTTCTAGAAACATGGGGGGGGGGGGGGGGGTTGGGGCTCCAGAGATCTGCCAGGATGATCCAACCCTTAACTCTAATAACCCTGACCCAGATTCAGTGACTCGAGTTTATTCCAAAGCCAGACAAAGAAGGTGCTACATAAAATTTGGGGCTAGCTCAAAACAAGCAAATAGCTCCCACAAATATGGTCAGTCAACACTGTCGAAGGCTTTGGCAGTGTCAAATGACAGCACTGCCTGGTTACCCACATTGATGGGAGTATTATATGTAGCGCCCACACTTTACTAAGTGTGCGCTATATATATGTAAATTTAGTTTTCCAGAACTGTAGCAAAGTTCTGGGGGTTAATTGTATAGGTATTTTACTTTGGCATCAGTTTGGCTGGGCTGTACTGAAGTTCTGCCTGGTCATAGGTGCAGTGAGGCACCTGTGACAGGCTGAGAACCAAGGTACCAATCTTTCCCGGAGCCAATCAGTGGGAGCGTCTGGCCCTGCTGCGTAGTCTGGGAAGGGGTATTTAAAGAGGTGTGCCCACTAAAATTTTTTTTTTAAAAGTCAGCAGCTACAAATACTGCAGCTGCTGACTTTTAATAATCGGACACTTACCTGTGCCAGGGTCCAGCGATGCGGGGGAATGAAGCCCCCCCTTGTTCCCGCTCCGCTCGCTGCACCGGCATCCTTACTGTGGGCACCCGGCTGCCACTGCGCATGCGATCGCGGCGCCGTGCGCCGTGATATGGCGCTCAGTCATCTGGGACACGTGACAGGTCCCAGATGACTGTGCGGCGCCCAGGGGAAATGATGTCAGTGCCTGGGCACTGAAGGTGGCATACCATGAGGGACCCCCTAGCAACAGGCATTTATAGGTGAGTTATAGGTGTAGTTTTCCAATTATTATTTATTTTTATTTTTTTTATGATTTTTTAGCAATTTTTTTTTTTTGGTGGCAACACCACTTTAAGGTGCTAAAGTCATGTGTTCAGGGTTCGGCTTGCTCTTCTGTTCCGGTCCAGACCGGCCCCGTGAGGGGTCCCGGACCCAGGAGTGACTGGCTAGTTCGAGGCCCAGTAACTGAAGGAGGATTTGGAAGTGTCCCAGTGTGCTCTCGGTATTGGAGGGACACGGCAACTCGTACAAGGGACCAGGGGAGGACTCTTCGGAGGAGGGCCAAGAAGCTGGCTGCTCGGTAAGAGCCTGGGAGCTGAGTTGTATGGACACTAGAGAATCCACATTTCTCACAGTATCATCAAGAAGGCTGAGAGATCCAGGTACTGTGGGTAAGGTTCCTATTTGTCTTCAGTTACAATCTAGTCTGTGGCAGAGACTTTTGCAAAGTTTTGGATCACATGTTGCGAGTGACTAATCTCTGGGCTAACTAAGAGACATTCAGTGGATGTCAGCAGTTCAAAGTGCCTGAGTTTTATCACCCGTGCCCTCTATTCCCACCTGAGACTGTGTTATAGTCAGTGATGTAAGTAACTGAGTTAAAATAAACGGAGTTACCTAACGCAGTTACTTTAGAGGGTAACGAGTAATCTAACTGATTACTTTTCCCCTCATGGTAACTTAGTTCCCATTACTTTGGCTTAGTTACCCCAATTACATCTACCGCCACTAGATGGCAGTAGTGTAATTCCGGTGTCCTGCCGAAAAAGTTCCCCCGCTGGATAAGGACCCCTCTGTACTGCGCAGCTGCAGGGCTTGCCCAGTACGAAGGACTACGGAGCTTCTGAAAATTGCCGAACCTAAACAGCTCTGAGTGAACTCTACACCGCGCAGGTGCAGTTAACATGTAATTGTACGAGGTGATGCCGCACGCTCCTGATGCTCGTGCTACTCTGCAAGGGGCGTCTATCGTGTAAGTAAGGGGCGGGTCTAGTATTACTGTAACCAAGGGGCGCATTTATTATTATTGTTATATATCGAGCTCTGCCCATTAATTTAACATTCGCCCTCTTCTGTAGCCATCCGCCCCTTACACGATATAATAATAATAGACCCGCCACTTGCTTACACGCTATAACAGATCTGCCCCTTGGTTACAGTAATACTAGACCCGCCCCTTAGTTACACGTATAGAATATTTAAAAAAAAAAGTCAGTTACTTTGCTGCGTAACTAATTACTTTTCCAATGTAGTAACTGAGTTACTAACTCAATTACTTTTTGGTAGAAGTAATTTGTAACTTAACTAATTCCTTTTTTAAAGTAAGATGACCAACACTGGTTATAGTTGGATGTTACCCCTGCAAAATAAAAATCCTCAAAAGGGACTTTGTGTGTCAGCTTAGACAACAACTGACAAGCTACGAGGAGGTAATTGGTAAGCCCAGAAAATTAAGGCCGCCCCTAGGGGTTATGGCCACTACATATACATATTAAGAAATGCTCTCATAATATTAATTGCTTTGACCTTCCTGGCATAAATCTGAATTGATCTGTATAGATCAATTTTGTAATTGTTTTAGCAAGTCAATTTGCAGTTTAATGTCAGTATTCAATAGGGAAATACATCTATAGGAACCTGGTTATTGTAATATCTTTGCCTGGTTCTATAATAAATATAATATAATGTTCCGGCATGGATTCTGTTAGCTTCTCTGAGTCATGTACTGCATAAAGATTTTCTAGTAGTGCCGGTAAAGGCCGTACACATGATACTAAAATCGGAAGTAAAATTTCATCCGGCGAACGATCTTCCGATTTTCGGATCATTAGTACGGTGCTTTTGACAGCCGATTACGGTTTTTGTCTGACAAAAGCTGGATGTGCAGACTATAAAATTATTATCGTATGTGAACTTAACGTCCGATTTTTTTTTAATTAGTACAGCTTTCGTCCGAAAAAAATCGTAAGAGCAAGACTATGCATACTCAGAAAGGAAAGAATACATACAAAACTATTCAACACATTCCTTCACTTCTGAAGTTGAATTCTGTTGTATTAGAATTTTCGTATGGTGAGTAACCTCTTCCCTTTCGACATGAAACTAGCATGCAACAATACCTGGTGAACGGTCGTCCGAAAATCTGTTCGTATGTACGAGGCTTAAGAGTTGCTCATACACTTTCTTTTCTAATTCTGCAGGTAGACCATCAGTACCCAGGGCTCTGTTAGTCAGAAGTGAAGTGATAGCTTTAGTAAGTTCTTTCAATGTTATAAGGCATCATAGGTGTCCCTCTCATGTGCAACAAGTTGCGGGAATGGAACCAAATGCATGGTGTGTGTAGGGCGAAAAAATGGGCGCCGGTCACTTTTAAAAATGAACAAAGAGAGTTTTATTTCTCTTAACAGGAACACTGGGAGAGAGGGGTGGGGCACAGGACACCCTTAGGCAATAGCAACTTCTTAGACTCCCTGGACAAAAATAGAACTAGGCAGACAGCAATACAGAAAAGGGGTCTTTAAGCTGAATGCAGCGATCTGTATCTTGTAGCAACTGCTGTCTCCTATAGCAACAACTTTACTCACAGTATCCCACTGTAGATCCTCAAGCTTGGCTCATAGCTACCAGCTGGACTCTTCGAGCTTCACTCACAGCTACCCGCTGTATTCTTCAAGCTTCACCTACAGCTACCCGCTGGGTTCCTCGGACTCACAGCTATCCACTGTATTCTTCAAGCTTCACCCACAGCTACCCGCTGGGTTCCTCGGACTCACAGCTACCCGCTGTATTCTTCAAGCTTCACCCACAGCTACCCACTGGATCCCTTATGCTTATCTCACAGCTACCCACTGTACTCCTTCAAGCTTTACTTACAGCTACCCACTGTACTTCATGGATGAGTTCTCTCCTGAAGATTTCCCAACTACTTCACAGTCTCCTCTGGTGCTCCTTCAGAACTCCATCCCTTTACGCCTGCCCCCAACAACAACAGTGGTTGACCCTCTGGCAACTTCTTCTCCCTTGCCTCTCGGCAGCGATCAGGCTCCCCTCAGGCCGAGCCCCTTTACATGTGGTTAGGCCCCAGGCTCACCCACCTCGGCTGCTGCTCCACACACACCCACCCAGGCTGCAGCCTGGGTGGAAAGAACCCTGATCACCTGACTCTCTCCAAATAAATAATCTATCCCAGTGGCCAAAGAAACTCCTGCTGATTGGCTGAGAAAAAGATATTCACTCATATCCTGAATTTACTGTAATCTATCACACTAATGCCAACGGTAACAGTGCCACCTATTGACAAAAGAGAGACATCACAATTAAACCCAAGCATAGGACAAATCCATTTGATCAAATACTATACATTACCAAGGCTAAGTTACCACCTAGCACAACTACATTTACTAGCAGCCCTGTTTAGGACAAGGGTGCTACACACAGATGACTGTGAATGAATTATGCAGCTGTGCGGGTGCCAATCTAAAATGTGACAATAGCTGGTGCGGGGGACAAGAACTCCCTGCAGGGGGGGGGGAGGGGTGTAAGGGGGTGAGCAGGGGTTGATGAACATAGTGAACTTTAACCTTTAATGGTCAACCATACAGCAGAGTGATTTTAATGTTTGTCCTTCCAGATTGTTGTAGAAGCAGCAGTTTCAAAGAAGTGTGTCTCCCTACCCACTATCACACAGAGGGGGTTATTTACTAAAGGCAACTCCACTTTGCAATACAAGTGCACTTGGAAGGGCAGTAACTGTAGATCTGGACATGCAAGGACAATAAAAAACAGCATTTTTGCTTGCACCTGATTGAATGATAGAAATCAGCAGAGCTTCCCCTCATTTCTATCTTCCCCTCAGATCTACAGCGACTGCACTTCCAAGTGCACTTGCAGTGCACTTGTAGTGCAAAGTGGACTTGCCTTTAGAAAATAAACCCCAGAGTTTAACTGGGAATAGCATTGCATAAGGGACATGAAGGCTATGAAGGCAACACATGGCATCCTGGAACTTGACCCTTAATTTTTGTACATCAGTAAAGAAATCAGGACATACAAAAAATGTAAAGTCTTTAAATTTGTAGATGACCTATTTCTCTTCCTTATCTTTATAATTCATCAGATCAGGAACGTTCTTGGAAGGCGACCTTGACATAGAGAGCAGGAAGGAACCCAGTGTGCACTTTCAACAGAGAACTAGGGGTATAGAGAATATTTGCCAATTGTTGTCTGTATCCATGTCTCCATGATATAAACAGAGTTATTGCTGTCCAGTGTCCACTCATTCAGGTATACAGAAAAAGCAAACATTTCTGCATTCTAGGTAATCTAATATGTTAGCATGAGTTGCCATCATGTGAATGGTCAGATAGGACATTTCATTAAGGTCTCAACATATCCTCAATTTCTTCTACTTTTCCCTCAAAGGC
This sequence comes from Lithobates sylvaticus, assembly GCA_028564925.1. NCBI lineage: Eukaryota > Metazoa > Chordata > Amphibia > Anura > Ranidae > Lithobates > Lithobates sylvaticus. The sequence continues at coordinate 36,581,657 of CM053031.1, forward strand.
AGAGGAGCTCTGCTGTATCTTTGGAAAATCATGAAGTAGGAATGGCATTTCTTCTTTAACCACTTCGCATCAAGGCCTATTCTGACATTTTTCTCCTACATGTAAAATTCATAATTTTTTTGCTCGAAAATTAAATAGAACCCCCAAACATTATATATGTTTTTTTTAGCAAAGACCCTAGAAAATACAATGACGGTCGTTGCAACTTTTTCTCTCGCACGGTATTTGCGCAGCAATTTTTCGAACACGTTTTTTTCAGAAAAAAAACGATTTCATGCTTAAAAAAAAACAAAACAGTAGAGTTAGCCCAATTTCATAATGTGAAAGATGAAGATACGCCGAGTAAATAGATACCCAACATGTCACGCTTCAAAATTGCACGCGCTCGTGGAATGGCGCCAAACTTTGGTATTTAAAAATCCCCATAGGCGACGCTTTAAATTTTTTTACTGGTTACATGTTTTGAGTTACAGAGGAGGTCTAGGGCTAGAATTATTGCTCTCGCTCTAACGTTCGCAGCGATACCTCACATGTGTGGTTTGAACACTGTTTTCATATGTGGGCGGGGCTTACGTATGCGTTCACTTCTGCGTACGAGCTCACGGGGACAAATTATTGTTAATTTGACTTTTATTTTTTGAGTTTGACAGTTTAAAAAAAAATTAAAAATGGATTACTTTTATTCCTATTACAAGGAATGTAAACATCCCTTGTAATAGGAATATTACATGATCGGACCTATTTACAGTGAGATATGGGGTCAATAAGATCCCACATCTCACCTCTATGATCGTTCGGAGGCCGGGCGCGATGTTATGACATCACGCCCGGCCTCTGCATTCAAATAACGGCGGAGGCTCAGAACGATCATAGAGACTCCGGCGACCATCTGGTCCGTCGGAAATCTCTATGGTCATCATCTGGGGGCCGGCGGATCCTGCGTCCGACTCACCGATGGAAGCGGTGAGTCAGTAGAAGCACCGGAGGGCGGCGGGAGGGGGGGACGTCCCCTCCCGCCGCCCCCAAAAGAACGATCAAGCGGCAGAACAGCCGCTATGATCATTCTTATGGTGCAGGGAATCGCCGGCTGAAAACGGCAATATCTGAATGATGTCTGTAGCTACAGGCATCATTCAGATATACCCCCGCAAAGTAGAGGCCGTCATATGACAGCCTCCGGATGCGAAGTGTCCTCAGGGCCCACTAACATAGGGTGATCAAGATGTCCCCGGTTTCAGGGCAGTTCACCATTCTGCAGTATGGAAGACATTGATCCTGTGTTCCTGCAAAGCAGGTACAGGGATCTATGTTTTCCCTTAGTAAAATCACCTGCCCCACAGTGAGAAAACACTTGTTAGGCACACATTTAACCCATTGATTGCCCTAAATGTTATCCCCTTCCCAGCCAGTGTCATTAGTACAGTGACAGTACATATTTTTAGCACTGATCACTGTATTAGTGTCACTGGTTCCCACAAAGTGTCAAAAGTGTCACTAATGCTGCGTACACACGAGCAGAATGTCCAACAGAAAAAGTCTGATAGAATCTTTTCATCGGATATTGCGCTCGTATGTGGGCCTCATCAGACTTTTTTTATCAAAAATTCTGAAGGACCTAGAAATGGAACATGTTCTAAATATTTCAGAGGGAACCAATTCCTATTGGGAAAACCGCTCGTCTGTATGCTGTTCCGACGGACCAAAAACGACGCATGCTCTGAAGCAAGTACAAGATGGCAGCTATTGGCTATTTGTACGTCACCGCGTTCTAGATGGTCGGACTTTGGTGTGATCGTTTGTAGGCAAGACAGTTTCAGTGGAAGTCACACGAAAACCCGTCGTGTGTACGCAGCATTAGTGTCCGATTTGTCCACCGCAGTATCGCAGTCCCGCTATGAGTCGCTAATTGCTGCCATTACTAGTTAAAAAAAAAAATATGTCCCCGGATTTTATTTTAAAAATCTGGTCACCTTACACTAACAGGCCAGGTTTGCAAGATAACCGAAATACATCACAGGTGATACAATTTGCTGCTCAGTGATTGCAGTATTCTAGTCTGCATCTCCCCAAGGTAATACATAAAACTTGGCCTGTAAGTGGGCCCTGAGGACAGGGTTGATGACCACTGCCCTATACTTCATTTTAATGAGGGAAATGATGAGTTCCACCTTCTGGCTGCCATTAAACATCTGTTAAAGTAGGCTCCCTATTTCCTCTCTGTGTATCCATTGGGTGGTTACAGTTCTGCCCGCATTGTGGAGTCTGAGCAGCTTCATGTACAGTACATCCTCCCACTCAAATGCCAGCATGGGGGTTGATTTACTAAAGGTAAATAAACTGTGCACTTTGCAAAGTGTAGTTGCACTCGGCAGGTGTAGTTGCTCCAGAGCTTGGTAAATAAGCAAAAGCTCTGCTGACTTCCCATCATCCAATCATGTGGAAGCAAAAATGCTGTTATTTCCCGCCAACTCACGTCTGTGTGTGTGTGTGGGGGGGGGGGGCAACTGTTAGTGCTGGCTTTGGGCAGTGTGAAAGAGTGTAACAGACACACTTGGCTTAGACAACTTCAGCAAGCAACCCTACTGGGAAGCCATAGTCCGGTCTGAATGATGTGTCCGGACAGTCTGAAACCAGGACACATGATTAAAAACCCAAACTGTCCAGGTGAATCCTGGACAGGTGGAAACCCAGTATGTCCTTCTCTGTTTTGGCACGGATGGAGTCAGTGCTACCTTGGGACTGACGACTGAATGCAGCCAGCTCCTCTGTTTCTCCTGGTCAAGTCCAGTGTGTTTGCGGAAGGGTTGCTGCACTGCTCATGTTACTTTGTGCCTTGGATTTTAGTCCCAGGATAATCACACATGGTATTCGGTGGGGACTCTGGGATTCTGCTCCTGCTCACATAGACATTCAGACCATGCACCCCCCCCCCCCAAAAAAGTCCTCTTTGATTGAAATTAAAGTGCTCCATGAATGCTTATTCACTTACTTCCAATCCAGTGGAGGCCTTGACTGATAATATTTATATAAAGTCATGCTTAAAAAAAGGAAAAATGTGTAATTTATGATCTTGGTGCCAGAGAAGATTAATGTCACCAGAATTGGAACTGCTTGTGGTGCCACAGCAATATATATATATATATATATATATATATATATATATATACATATATATATATATATATATATTTATATATATATATATATATATATATATATATATATATATATATACACATATACTTTTTTTATAAAGAGTTCATCTTTTCACAATAGAAGAAAGCAAATATTGAAGTGTCAAACATTGTTAAATCTTCAATCTTCTATAATATTCAGGATATGTTCTGTGGCATAGCATGAAAAGGGGTCTTTAGCCTTTGCATGATTGTATTTTGCACCAGAAGCTGTTGTTAGCTGCTGTGTGCATGACTGAACAAAAAGTATTAGATACAATGAGGCTGCGGTAATTCTATTGACTGTTACCCTTGGGGGCATTTTTTCTCAACAATCACATATGTCAACCTGAAACTTTGCCAATTTATACCCAACTAAACCATTATGGGCATTGCTTTAAAGTAAACCTTTTACAAATGTGTTAAAGAAAAATGGTATAGTAGTAGCTATAACAGCAAGTCCTTTTAGATCAATACTATGATCCAATATAAAAAGGAGGCAGCCAGCTCAGGGGGTGTTCGGTGCCTCTGTGAACAAGTGAGAAAGCATGAGAGGGGGGGGCGCCAACGTCCAACAATCCTACAATTCAACAATCCTACTGGTTTCAGTATATCTGTGTAAGGTGGAGGTGAAGATGCCCATCAAAGATTGAAACATCCTGGGGTACTCTGATGCTGCTCTGCGGGCTCCGGTATCTATCCCTCGGTCATGGGGGTGTTGTATTCTGTAATGCCGCGTACACACGGTCGGAATTCTCGTCGGAAAAAGCTCTGATGGTTTTCCCGTCGGAATTCGGACGGAATTTCACTCAAACTGTCTTGCCTACAAACCAAACTCCGACTGCACTATAAAAGGGAAGTTTAATGCTTCTGAGCATGCGTCGAATTGTGCGTGTCGGAATTGCATACACACGATCGGAAAATCTGATAGATAGGTTTTCCGTCGGAAAATCTAAGAACAGGTTCTCAATCCAACGTCCGTCGGAAATTCCGACAGAAAAAGACTGATGGGCATACACACGGTCGGAAAATCCGATGAAAAGCTCCCATCGGACTGTATCCATCGGAAATTCAGACCGTGTGTACGCTGCATTACAGGCTTCTGTGTAGTGTACGCTTGACAGGAAGCTCCACGCTGACCAGTCTGGTCAGTGAGGCCAGAGGCCAGTAGAATGAGCTGTGAGCTCCGAGCGCATAGCCTGTACATTTCCTGCATTGCAATCCCCAGCTTGGATGCCGCCCTGCCGTGGTGATGTCACTTCCGCTTCCACATTCCAGACTGGTCAGCGTGAAGCTTCCTGTCAAGCGCACACTAGACAGAAGCCTATGACCGAATACAAGACTCCCATGACCGAGGGATAAATACCGGGACCCGAAGAGCGGCATCAGAACACCCCAGGATGTTTCAATCTTTGATGGGCATCTTCACCTCATGGACTTGTAAGTGTACACCTTATACAGATATACTGAAACCAGTAGGATTTATCTAGTTGGCGCCTCCCCCCTCTCTTGCTTTCTGACCAGATCTACTGTATGTAGCTGTACAAAGGAGACTGGACCCAAACTATGAGCAAATATTATGAGCTTTAAAAAGGATAAGTTCACCTTTGTGGGTGCAAATGCAGGGTTTTTGTAGACTGTCAGTGTAAGCTGTCTGCTTGTACCTCATAAGAGCAGGCAGTCACACACTGACAGGAAGCATTAATGAACTACCTAAAACGCTCAACAGCGCCCTGGTAGTTCATTGAGAACTACAAGCCGATAGCAGCAAAGGGTGTCGGTACGTGTAGTTCTCACATTCACAGAACTCTGTGAATGAATGACGCAGTCGGATAGACAGAACCCCCTGCATGCCCATGTTTTTAAAATTGTGACAGTAAGTGCGAGGAGAAGATCCCCTGCTTGCTGTCACAATGGAGGATTGGGGGGCTGCAGAAATAGTAAAATGTTACACGTTACACCCTGAATATGGGTGTAACATATTAAGAAAGGTGAACTTATCCTTTAAAGAACTAAACGCTCTCAATCGAGATTAACTATTTTTTTTGTTTCAAATTTTTTATTGAAGTTATCGATATAACAAGGAAAGTACAGTACAGCATTGAGATAGTACAGGAATAACACGGTTTGAATGTATACAATACAATTACAGTACAATATAAAAAGTTCCGTAATCAATAAACTACACAACCAAGATGAAGAACCAAACCAAAGAAAGGAGCAAATAAAGAAGTCGACAAGTATGGTAAGAAGACATCTCCACTGGCGGTTATCGGAGTAGGGAACGAGGTCTTGTGTGTGTAATTTGGTGAGGGTTAAGGACAGGTATACTTATATATGTTCCCCCGACATCCAAACACCCCTATCGGGCTCTAACTGTGTCTGGATTTGGGGAGCTATGGCTCTTGACAGGCATTGTCGGTAAAAGGAGTAGTTTACCTGTACAATAGTTTGTTATATGTTGTGCCAGTGGGACAAAAAAAAAAGGTGGGTGGTTAGCGCCAGAGGGAGTATAACTGGAGAGGCATCTTTGATACTAAAAGACAATACAGTGAAGGATATAGAATCTCGTAGAGACCTAATGTCATCAGGACAATAAAGGACTATATCAGGCAAGGGTAGTATGTGAAGGTGGGTAGGGGTATGTAGGATCAAGTATCCTTCAAGTGCATAGTAAAGGCATGCAGCGTTTTGTGGAATACCCCGGATTGAGTAAAAATGTGTTACGGTAGAGAATTGCGGTAATCTGCAGATTCTTTAAAGTGTGACCAGCAGGCCCAGGTTTTCTGAAACTTTGTTGGGTTCTCTCTAGCCTGATAAATGAGGGCCTCCATTTCTGCTATTCTTTCTATACAGCGAAAACAGTGTGAAGTAGTTGGGGGGTTGGTCTGTCTCCAGAACACAGGTATGCATTGTTTGGCAGCATTGATGAGGTGGAGGGTGAGAGATTTTTTGTAGGCTGAGTGGGGTATAGATGTGTGGTGGAGCATGTAAGATTAACTATTTTTAACCACTTGCCGACCAGCCGCCGCAGTTGTACTGCGGCAGAATGGCACGGCTGGGCGAAACGACTTATGTTACATCACTTTGCCCTGTGGCCACTAGGGGCGCGTGTGCGCCTGCTGCTCGCTCCGGGGGGAGCTGATTCGAGTGCCCGGTGGTCATGATCACCACCGGGTTCCCGTGATCGTTGCTAACACACCGAGAACCGGGATCTGTGTGTGTATACACACAGTTTCCGGTTCTCTGAGAGGAGAAGAGACAGATTGTCTTTTCATACAGAGTATGAACAGTGATCTGTTATCTCCCCTACACAGTCCCCTCCCCCCTTCAGTTAGAACACACACTAGGGAACACAATTAACCCCTTGATCGCCCCCTAGTGTTAACCCCTTCCCTGCCAGTGACATTTTTACAGTAATCAATGCATTTTTATAGCACTGATCGCTGTATAAATGCCAATGGTCCCAAAAATGTGTCAAAAGTGTCCGATGTGTCCGCCATAATGTCACAATCGCGATAAAAATCGCAGATCACTGCCATTACTAGTAAAAAAAAAATAAATAATAATAAAAATGCCATAAAACTATCCCCTATTTTGTAGATGCTATAACTTTTGCACAAACCAATCAATATACGCTTATTGAGATTTTTTTTACCAATAATATGTAGAAGAATACATATCGGCAGGACTTTTGTCACAGCGCGGCCAAAGTTTTCACACTGAATTCCGAGACACAGCGGGGGACCCTGCCATGTGTAATCCAGGCACTGACCGTAGTAAGGCTGCGATTATGGGCACGGTAAGGCTGCAATTATGGGCACGGTAAGGCTGTGATTATGGGAACTGTAAGGCTGCGATTATGGGCACGGTAAGGCTGCAATTATGGGCACAATAAGGCTGCAATTATAGGCCCTTTGTAATGCTGCAATTATTGGCACAGTGAGTCTGCAATTTTGGGCATGGTAAGGCTGCAATTATGGGCACTGTAGGGCTGCGATTATGGGCACTGTAGGGCTGCAATTATGGGCACTGTAAGGCTGTGATTATGGGCACTGTAAGGCTGTGATTATGGGCAAAGTAAGGCTGGGATGATGGGCACAGTGAGGCTGCGATTATGGGCACGGTAAGGCTGCAATGATGGGCATGGGGAGGCTGCATTTAATTGGGGGGGGGGGCTCGGCGGCGCCGCAAAACCTCCCTGAAATGAGTTTGGCACCTCCCTGAAATGAGTTTTTGCAGGTTGGGATGTCTGTAACTATGATACACTATATACAGGAGGAAAAAAAAAAATCAGGTAATGCAGGGACAGGTAGGAGGTGCAAGAAACAGAGGGTGAAACAGTCTAGGAAGGAGACCCAAGCAGGTATCAACTACAAGGGGAACAAATTAAGACAGCAGGATTAGGGTAACAGGATCAGGGTGTTTGGCACCCAGGGTTAAGTGCTGAGGCCCTGTAAAATCATAGCAGAGGGCCAAATACCCTTCCAGCAAGCAGCATCAGGTGGAGGCGAATTGCTGAGATCTGCTAGCTACTGGAAGACACCCACTGGTGGACACTGGGACTATAACCTTCATATCCAGGAACCACAGTGCAACAAGTAGGTAATCCAGTTCCCAACAGTGGTCTAACCTATTTTGATTTTACTACCTAATATGTTCATCTGGAAAACATATGTAGCCAGTAAAGTCTTAATAGTCTGAATTCCTATACTGCCAACTTGTTCTACATTAGTGAATCACTAGGTAGTGAGACCAGGGTAAGTATTAAAGGCATCGAGTCTGCTTCTTTTCTTTATTTACTAGCCAGGGTTAAAAAGAAGATTAAAATTATATTTTAGTCCAGTTGATAGGAAATTGTAAAAAATAATATTATGCATACCTACAGTATATCCAAACAGGTGGAGCTTTAGGCCCCATTTCATTTTAATTTTTTTCCACAGCTTAATAGCTAATACAGAAATTTGCATACGCAAGTAAACTAATCAGTAATCTGAACATTGGGATCCCCCTCCACTTTCTCCACTTCCTTAATTCAGCTCCCTCTAAGGCAAGGGTGTCAAACTCCATTTCATCATGGGCCGCATCAGCATTATGTGTTTGCCCTCAAAGGGCTGATTGTATCTGTAAGACTGGATGTCCTGAGCACCCCACTCCCCCTTACATCAGAAGTCACAGTGCACCCCCTTACCTTGTGCTGCTGCCAGGAAGGAGCTGGGAAGCAGAAAGTGCAGGGTCTCGAGGAGGACCAGAGGAGGGCTGGAGTTATCTGCTGGAGTCTTTTACATGCTGAGATCAGGGAAGGTGGAGACGAGGGGGTACTGTAACTGCACAGAGAGGTGCTGGATCTGTGATACTGTGATACTGTAACTGCTGAGATAGGGGTGGGGGGTAGAGGCAGGCCTCTCTGCGGTTGCACAAAGAAGTGCAGGATCTGGCAGAGGGGGTTTGTCCTTCTCTCTGCTACCAACTTCTGAGACAAGGTGGGGGTTGAGACGAGGGGGGTGCCGCAGCTGCAGGAGAGGTGTGAGGGCCACTTGAAATGATTCAGCCCACAGGCCTTGTGTATCAGCAAAGAGGTACTCACGAGGCCAAGATGCAGAGAGCGGTGGCTGTTGCGACTCAGCGCACACCACCCCTGAAGGTGATACAGGGAGTGGGTTGCACCAAGAGGCACAAGCCTCCAGCGGGACACCTGACTTGTGTGAAGGTCTGGAAGATGGCTCGTGCAGGATGGACCGGACCAGAAGGTAAGTAGCAAGCAGGTCTGTAAAACAGGTAAGGAAAGTCCAGAAACAGGCCGAGGGTCAAACACAGGTAATCAGTCCGGGAGCCAGCAAGGCTAAGTGCTGAAGGCAGAAGGTAATCCAGAGGCAGGCTGAGGGTGGTCAAACACAGGAGAGAGCAGGAAGTCCGTAAAACAAGCCAGGGGTCAGGTCAGGAGAGATTCAGCGTAGTCTTCAAACAATCCGGGTCACAACAGGAAATGGCAAACAGGAACAGGAAGCAGAGACAAACCAGCAACTTGTCTGTCTGCCTTTTATAGGCTGGTCAGGGGATTCACGTTATGCGTGCACTTGTGCGCACGCATGCGTGCCGCTGAGTAGGGCCGCAAATGTGCGTGCGCCGGAACGCCATTCCATGGCGATTTTGTGGGCGCCTGCGCACAGGAAGATGGTGAGATTGATCCAAGTTACTTCCCTGATATTGTGTTTGACCCATGCTCTAAGCAGGGGTCTCAAACTGGCGGCCCTCCAGGTGTTGCAAAACTACAAGTCCCATCATGCCTCTGCTTGTGGGAGTCATGTTTGTAACTGTCAGCCTTGCAATGCCTTATGGTACTTGTAGTTTCACAACAGCTGGAGGGCCGCCAGTTTGAGACCCCTACTCTAATGCCGCGTACACACGAGCGGACTTTTCGACAGCAAAGGTCCGGCGGAGTGAATCCATCGGACAATTCGATCGTGTGTGGGCTCCATCGGACTTTTGCAGTCGAAAAATCAGACAGACTTTAGAAATAGAACATGTCTTAAATTTTCCCGTCGGAACTCCGCTGGACCCAGTTCCTTTCGAAAAATCCGCTCATCTGTGTGCTAGTCCGACGGACAAATTCCGATGCTCGGAAACAATTCGACGCATGCTCAGAAGCTATTAACTTCCCTTTTATAGTGCTGTCGAATGTGTTTTATGCCGCTGTGTTACTGACCGTCGGAATTTGGTGTGACCGTGTGTAGGCAAGACCGCTTGAGCGAAATTCCGTTGGAAAAACCGTCATAGTTTTTTCCGACGAGAATTCCGATCGTGTGTACACGACATTAGGGTTCAGTCAGATACAGAGAATCCCCATGTTAAAAGGAGACAATTTCTGCTTTTCTGTCTTTTTGGAAAAGACATAGTGCTCTGGTTTTCTCCGTCACACATCTGATAAACTAAAAACAGTTAAAAAGAATATTAATTTAAAATGTTGTTAAAATAAAATTTTCCCCAAACCATCATAGTTTATGTTTAAGTAAATGGCTGTTAAGGCCATAATTAAAAATCACAAAGTGTAGTCTTAGTTTGAGTATTTTAATGTGTTGTAAAAGGGAAACATTGGTCTGTTATCCTTGGCACCCCAGTCAAGCATAAAAAGAGAAAGTAATAATTTCAAGCATACAAGCTAATAATCCGCCTTGAACGCTTCTGTTGGGGCATTTCACAATAAAATCTAATATACGATTTTGAAAGGAAACGGGCTTATCTGTAAGTTGCAAACACAAAGCAAATTTATTATGAGTCAGGCACAATGGGAATTATTTACTGTTCAGCTATAATTCCATTTACTATAATATATTGTTTTTACTGGAAAGAAATGCTGTTAAAGTCATGACACCGGACAGAAAAAAAAAACATATTGTTCTTTTAATTAAATTTATTAAAAAAAAATCAAAACCTAAAGCATGAATCCATCATTTTCAGTGTCCATGTTTACTGTGATTTATTGTTACTAGAAAATACAAGTCCAGGTAACGGCATCAATAAGTTTTCAGAGCAGGGTGGCAGGTCTTGGACGCCATGTTGTTTTTCGTTATTTTTGTACTATGGTTTGTATTGATCACTGAAGGAATTTGATAACTGTTCTCAATTTTTAATGTTTTTATTATTGGACTTCAGGGTTAAGAGAATCCCAGGAGGACAATATCCCACCAAAGCAGTTCCTGGAAAAGGAATACAATTCAGTAATAGACAATCTACTCTCTCTTGGGGGTCTAAAGAAAGTTTTGTTCTTTGTCGTATATATCTTTCTTTGTTTTTGTCTTTATAGGGCTGACCACTCAGAGGGTTTATAACATGCGGTGAAATAAAGGCAAAGCAAGCCAATGTCAAACTGTGCTTAGATATAGTTTCTCAAGAGAAGCAGTACATTGCCAAATATCAAAGTACAGAGTTTGTTAACTTAAAAGTTGTCTTCATCTGTAAAATAAAAATATAGGAATGTATGAAGTTTACAAATCTTTATGGAAAATACCACGCTGTGTCAGAAACGTAAAGGCTTCTTCTTATTACAATATTTTTTTTTCATTTTAGAAAACATTTTCCTACTTTGCATGCACAATTCTTATGCCCCGTACACACAGTTGGATTTTCCGACGGAAAATGTCTTATCGGACCATGTTGTCGGAAATTCCGACCTTGTGTGGGCTCTATCTGACTTTTTCCATCGGAATTTCCAACAGAAAAAGTTTGAGATCCTGCTCTCAAATTTTCTGACAACAAAGTCCTATCGGACTTTTTCCAATCGTGTGTGGCGAATTCCGATGGACAAAGTGCCACGCATGCTCAGATCACATTACAAGACCAATTGGCTACTAGCCTCTATGTAGTCCCGTCATACGCAACGAACGTCACCACGTTCAGAATGATCGAATTTTCCGACAACTTTGTCCGACCGTGTGTATGCAACACCAGCGTCGGACAAAATCCGACGTATTTTGTGGTCGGAATTTCCGACCGTGTGTACGGGGCATTACAGTGTGGTTATACCCAGAAGGTGGAATAAGGTCAGAAACACATCTAGGGTTTGAGACTTCTTATGTCGCGTACACACGATTGGAAATTTGGCCAGCAAAAGACTGATGAGAGCTTTTGGTCGGAAAATGCGACCGTGTGCTCCATCGGACTTTTGCTGGCCGGATTCCCGCCAGCAAAAAATTGAAAGCAGGTTCTCAATTTTTCAGTTGGAAAAAGTGTCGTCACCGCGTTCTTGGCGGTCAAAAGTTCAGCAAACTATTGTGTGACCGTGTGTATGCAAGCCAAGCTTGAGCGGAATTCCGTCGGAAAAAAACATCCAAGTTTTTTCCGACGGAAAATCCGCTCATGTGTACGCGGCATTAGAGATGCTTTTTAAAGGGTTAGTCCATCAATAGGGCAATATTTGAATTTTTGGTAGATTCTGAAGGGTAGTAATGAGCCTCACACACTTGGGTTCGGTTCAGAAGGGTTAGATGAACATATCTAAAGTTCAGGTGGCGAATCCAAACCTCTGTTGAAGTCAATGGGAGCCAAAATGTTAAAAATCAGTTCTGGCCATTTTCTAGGCAAGGGATTGTCAGAAAAAAAAGTATGAGTGTCTGGGCACTGCCCTGGGGAGCTGGTACCAAAGCAGAAAAAAAGTTTTTATTTGACTGGGGAGCAACAATTTTAGTAATACTTAAAGTGAAACATTAAAAAGCAAAACTCCATTAAATAGCATGCCTGGAGGATGTCCTGACCTTACCTGTGAGCTGGTGCAATGTACACAGCCGACAATATCAACCAATCAACCAACATTGAAAAAAACAATCAATACATATCAACCAACATTGAAAAAAGCATGTTTAAATTGCTGGCAAAATGGCAGCTCCCAGGAGCTTTGTTCTGTGTGTAAACAGATATAGATTCCTCTCATCTATACAAGACCTTTACCTTAGATGAGGGTCTGATATACATGTTAATGGGGACCACCCACACACACAAAAAAAAACCGATGTGGGGGTTCCCATAATAAATACCAGACCCTTCATTGTGTGAAATTCCACCTAAAATGCTATTTGGTATGGATTTAAGCGAGAACCAGTGTAAAGGTAAAGAAAAAAAATGTAGGGTTCCACCAAAAAATACATACCAGACCCTTATCTAATCACACAGCCTGGCTGGTCTGGAATGGGGGAAGGGGTAAATGTGTACCCCCCCCCCCCCCCGAACCATACCAGGTCACATGCAGTCATCATGGTCAAGTACTTACCTGGGTGCACCCTGGTAATCCACATTGTCCCCCACCCTCTTCCCCACTTGGCCCAGTGGTTGTGGAAGTCTGCAGGCAGAGGCTTCTCAGAGTCCTTTAAAAAAAAAAAAAAACTTTAAAAAAAGTCCCACAATGTACATCTGCTTTCAGGTCACCGAGTAATGCAGATCCACATCAATCATGCCTGCCAACCCGCCAAAAGAAAAAAACTTGTTGCCCATTATTATGATGACTGCTGGTCCATTCCTGAAAGCTCTGGCAAAGGGCAGCTGATATATACAAAGGGGCTGGGTCTCCCAGGTGATGTCATAGACCATATTCAGAAATGGCCATATTGGTCAGTGATGTCACAGTTGCTTCCTTAACCATTGGCAGGAAGGAAGTTGTCATATATAATAGCAGTAGAAATACTGCCACTATACATGACGTTCAGCTCACGCCGACCGAGAAAACTTCTGGCTTAAGGATGAACGCCCAAACAAGCAAAGTTTGGACAGAACCTTGAGCTCATCCCTAATTTAACTATGCTATCTACACTCAGGTAGGTAAAGGGAAGATTTAAAGGTGAACGTCACAAAAAGTTAAGTTGTCCTTTAACAGGCATTGCTTAAACAGTTCACCTCTCCAGACCTCAGCCTTGCAGTTTCCAGAGCGTGCTTGCCTAAAGCCTGCTCAAAAGCCTGCTAAATCTATGTTAAGGCTATATTCCACATTCCCATTAAGCTCTGTATTCAGTATTCCCTGACCGGCAAAAGAAGGAATCCCATAGAGGCAGAAATATAGGAGCAGCCGTTTCAGATTTATTTTTAAGATACAAGCTCCCTGGCTTATATGGTGATTGCACTGCCTAGTGAGTCACTGACATAAAGACACGCTATATTGTCAAAAGTATTGATACGCCTGCTTTTACACACACATGAACTTTAATGGCATCCTGGTTGTAGTCCGTAGGGTTCAATATAATGTTGGTCCACCCTTTGCAGCTATAACAGCTTCAATTCTTCTGGGAAGGCTGTCCACAAGGTTTAGGAGCGTGTCTATGGGAATGTTTGACCATTCTTCCAGAAGCGCATTTGTGAGATCAGGCACTGATGCTGGACAAGAAGGCCTGGCTCCACTCTAATTTATCCCAAAGGTGTTCTATCGAGTTGAGGTCAGGACTCTGTGCAGGCTAGTCAAGTTCCTCCACCCCAAACTCGCTCATCCATGTCTTTATGGACCTTGCTTTGTGCACTGGTCCAAATTATTAGGTGGAGGGGGGATTATGGTGTGGGTTTTTTTTTCAGGGGTTGGCCTGGACCATTAATTCCAGTGAAGGGAACTCTTAAGGCATCAGCATACCAAGACATTTTAGATGATTTCATGCTCCCAACTTTGTGGGAACAGTTTGGGGATGGCCCTTTCCGGTTTCAACATGACTGTGCACCAGTGTACAAAGCAAGGTCCATAAAGACATGGATGAGCTTGGGGTGGAGGAACTTGACTGGGAGACTGTGAGCCAGGCCTTCATGTCCAACATCAGTGCCTGACCTCACAAATGCGCTTCTAAAATAATGGTCAAACATTCCCATAGACACACTCCTAAACCTTGTGGACAGCCTTCCCAGAAGAGTTGAAGCTTTTATAGCTGCAAATGGTGGGCCAACTTAATATTGAACCCTACTGACTAAGACCCCTTTAAAAGCAAAAGTTTGCCCATGGAAATCCAAGGGATTAGAGGGGGGAGACAAGAGCATTGGAGAATGGAGTGTGGATTAGTTTCGTACGAAACGAAAATTCGTACGAATTTCCAGAAATTCTTAGATACGAATTTTATGCATACGAATTCCGTACGAAATACAACATTTAGTTTACGAATTTCGGATTCAAATTCATAACGAAAATTCATAAATTGTTACAAAAAGTTAACGAACCTAAAAGTTAAAAACCCAGGAAGTCAGCACAGGGATGGTGGGAAGCCTATGGGAATTAGACATTTGCAATTTGTTTAGTTCCGAATTAGTTTTTTAACGAATTTTGACAAATTCGTTAATTCCGAATTTCCAAATTTTTAAATCTCCAAAATTTCTGAATTTCCGAAATTACGAATTTGCGAATTCCGAATTTCCGGATTCCGAATTTCCGGATTCCAAATTTTTTGATTTCCAAATTTCCGATTTCCGAATTTTGAATTTTGAATTTCCGGATTTCGCATTTCCGAATTTTGAATTTTCGAATTTCAAAAATTTTAGAATTTCGAATTTTCGGATTTTCAAATTTCCGAAATTCGGGTTTCCGAATTTTCGAATTTCCGAATTCCGAATTCTGAATTTTCGGAATTCCGAATTTTCGGAATTCGGAAATTAAAAAATTAGAAAATCAGAAAAAAGAAAGAAAATCTGTTTAATTCTAAATAATAACTAACTATTAAATTATAGGTATTGGAATTCCCTTTCAAATTTGTCTGTTAGTGAACGCAACGAGTACAAATTTATCCGAAGTTACGAATTATCTGAAATAACGAATGCCGCATCTAACCAAATGGAACGTAACGATCTAATAATAATAATAACAATAATAATAATAATAATAATAAAACCTTTTTATTATTATTAATTATTTATTTATTATTAATTTGTTCCGTTCAATTTGTTTAGATGCAGCATTCGTTATTTAAGATAATTCGTAACTTTGGATAAATTCGTACTTGTTAGTTATTAATTAAACTGACTTTTTCTTTTTTTCAGATTTTCAAATTTTGGGATTTTCAAATCTTTGAATTCCCGAATTCCAAAAATCGGAAATTCAGAGTTCCGAAAGTCTGAAAATTCAGAATTCCGAAAAATCGAAAATCGAAAATCCGAAAATTTGAAATTTGGAAATCCGAAAATTCGGAAATCCAAAAAATAGAAATGTGAAAATTCCCGGGATTTCCGAATTCTGAATTTTCAAATTTCCGAGTTCCCAAATTTCCGAATTTTCGATTTTCCGAAAAAAGCAAAAAAACGAATGAAACGAAAATGAACGGATTTTTTGTCAGTGCACATGTCGAATGGGAATTTCTATGCTTACGAATTTCATACGAAATGCGAAATTTCATTAACGAATTTCAGATCCAAATTAACAGAATTGTGACTGGTGTTTTGTTCACCAATCAGAGGAAGTCAGCAAAGCACAGGGATGGTGGGAACCCCTCATAATGGGCACAGCAGGTGTACACTCAGACCCGGGAACTCAGCACAGTGATGGTGGAAACCCCTCATAATGATAAATTCATCATAACGAAGTTTTGTTATTTTAACGAAAAGTTTCAGAATCTAACAAAAATTTGTATTTCGTACGAATCCGAATTGAATTTCGTACACGAAATATGATTTTTTTTTTCGTACGAAACGAAAACCGAACAAAACAAAACACATTTTTTGAAGGTGCTCATGTGTAGTGGAGTTCCCCTTTAAAAGAAAAAGCTAGCCCAAGGAAATCATGTGCATTAGAGGGGGAGGTTAAATGCCCTTTTAGGGGGATCTAGAGGAGCGAGAGTCTTTTTACATGATTTTAAGAAGATGCATGTCACATGTTGGCAACGTAACACGCTAACATGACCTGTGTACAAATCTCCTTAAAAAAAATAGGTGAACCAGCGTAGAAAAAAAAATTGTCAAGTTTAGAGGTGCGCCCGTTCAACCTGTGCAATTGCATGTACGTTGCTTAACATTTACTAAGATTTTGGCCACGTAGTGAACAAACGCATGTGAACGAGCGCAAGACCGCATGCTCACTGCTTACATTAATCTCACTCCGTTCTAAACGTACTTGCAGGCACAGCAGGCTTTCTCTGAAAAAGTTACTTCCTCATTCTATTTTGGGCATATTTGTTACTTGGGCAGTTGTTACTAAACTTCCTCACATCACCCCATAATATTGGCACCTCCAGCTTCTGTCAATATTGATTTGGAGATGCCATGCGCCATGTCCATAGTGGCGCCAGGGTGCATTCTCCCGTGCGCCGAGATCGCTATAGTAAATGGGGGATTTGCGCTCCGTTTCGTAAATATGGAAATGTGCGCTGTACGCGCCGTACGCCTCTACTGACAGCGCACGGCTTTCGTAAATCACTCCCTTGTGTCTAAAATTAGTTACTACAGTGCAAGAGAAGAGGTGTGTATTTGTAGCTCTATGTAACTTGAGGTTCTTTTTCTTTTTTTTTTTTTTGGGGGGGGCAGTTTAGAACTTATGGGGCAGTTTTTTAGATTAGTAACTGCTTGCTGAACATGAGGGTCTTAGGAGCAAGCTAAGATTAACTAGTAGCCGACCGCCCACTGTCAAATGACGGCGGAGCGGTGCGGCTCTTGTGGCGGGATGCCGTCATATGACGGTGTCTACATTTTGGCCACTAGGGGGCGCGATGCGCGTGCCCGGCGGCCGCGATGTCCGCCGGGCACCCGCGATTGCCCAGTAACTGAGCAGGACGTGGATCTGTGTGTGTAAAAACACAGATCCCCGTCCTGTCACTGGAGAGGAGACCGATGGTGTGTCCCTTGTACATAGGGACACCGATCGGTCCCCCCCCCAGTCAGTCCCCTCCCCCCACAGTTAGAATCACTAACATAGGGAACACATTAACCCCTGCAGCGCCCCCTAGTGTTAACCCCTTCCCTGCCAGTCACATTTATACAGTAATCAATGCATTTTTATAGCACGGATCGCTGTATAAATGTAAATGGTCCCAAAAATGTGTCAAAAGTGCCCGATATGTCCGCCGCAATGTCGCAGTCATGATAAAAATCGCAGATTGCCGCCATTACTAGTAAAAAAAAAATAATAATAAAAATGCTATAAATCTATCCCCTATTTTGTAGACGCTATAACTTTTGCGCAAACCAATCAATATACGCTTATTGCGATTTTTTTTTACCAAAAATATGTAGAATATGTATCGGCCTAAACTGAGGAAAAAATTTGTTTTAAAAAAAAAAAAAAAATTGGATATTTATTATAATAAAAAGTAAAAAATATTATGTTTTTTCAAACTTGTCCCTCTTCTCTTGTTTATAGCACAAGAAATAAAAACCGCAGAGGTGATCAAATACCACCAAAATAAAGCTCTATCTGTGGGGAAAAAATTATAAAAATTTTATTTGGGTACAGCGTTGCATGACCGCGCAATTGTCATTCAAAATGCGACAGCGCTGAAAGCTGAAAAATGGCTTGGTCAGGAAGGAGGTGTTCGTGCCTGGTAGGCAAGTGGTTAAACATAATTGTATGTATTTAGTCAAACTCTATACTGAGGATATTAGATTAGCTGTATTTTTTCTTGGTTTATAATAGATTATAGGATTAAAAAAATATAGTTACAGCCATGGGTAGAAAAAGATTGCATTGCCTGTCATAGTAAGTAATGGTATTGGTAGGCTGGAACAAAATGAGAACAGCTGTTTATACATTGTGTACAAAAGCCAATGTAAATATACATTTAACAAGATTTTTCTCTTAACTGTGCATGCATAATTTTACAGGTCAGACATGTAAACTGCCAGCTTCCTTTTCTGGTGATTAAATAATGATAAACAGAATAAGAAGATGCAGTGAAGCGTATAAATAATAAATACATGCAATATTCTTTATTCTCAGTTCACACGATGCAGTAATCTATGTCGATCGTTATCATTTACGGTATCTTCAATGCAGAGAATTCAATTTTACCACCAGTGATAGGACTTATGTAGCTACATATTTACATATCTGTATATGAGATAAATTGATATTTATTTTATAGTCATTTTTCATATTTACAAAACTGTAAGCTGAAATGAATGATATTACTGATGCACTCTTCAAAGCATTAAATAAAATGCTACAGTCAAAATATAAAACACATTTTCAAGGACCTAAGAGAGAAAAAAAGAGAAAAAGAGAAACCCATCATCGATTTTACAGCTTTAAAATACAGTTACATCCCCAGCATGCTGGCTATGCTAACTGTCACATTTGCTTGTGCTCTCAGCCAAACTGTCAAATGGCCGATCTCAATAACTGATCACATGTCCAGCACCATGGCAGTTGCAGTTCAAACAGAGGCTAAGATGGCAGCTTCCTTAGCTGGAAAGGATAGGAGGGTTTAGTTCTACTTTAACGTCCCCTGTCTACCTACAGTATGAAACCTCTTTTGTTGTGTGCTCCATCTGTGTTGCCCTTGTAATACAGAGTCTTTATCCAGGAGACTACGTCCACACTGGTGATTGGACTTTATCCAGGAGACTACGTCCACACTGGTGATTGGACTTTATCCAGGAGACTACGTCCACACTGGTGATTGGACTTTATCTAAGGGACTACATCCACACTGGTAATTGGACTTTATCCAGGAGACTACGTCCACACTGGTAATTGGACTTTATCCAGGAGACTACGTCCACACTGGTGATTGGACTTTATCCAGGCGACTGCGTCCACACTGGTGATTGGACTTTATCCAGGCGACTGCGTCCACACTGGTGATTGGACTTTATCCAGGCGACTGCGTCCACACTGGTGATTGGACTTTATCCAGGAGACTACGTCCACACTGGTGATTGGACTTTATCCAGGAGACTACGTCCACACTGGTGATTGGACTTTATCCAGGAGACTACGTCCACACTGGTGATTGGACTTTATCCAGGCGACTGCGTCCACACTGGTGATTGGACTTTATCCAGGCGACTGCGTCCACACTGGTGATTGGACTTTATCCAGGCGACTGCGTCCACACTGGTGATTGGACTTTATCCAGGAGACTACGTCCACACTGGTGATTGGACTTTATCTAAGGGATTACATCCACACTGGTGATTGGACTTTATCTAAGGGATTACATCCACACTGGTAATTGGACTTTATCCAGGAGACTACGTCCACACTGGTGATTGGACTTTATCCAGGAGACTACATCCACACTGGTAATTGGACTTTATCCAGGAGACTACGTCCACACTGGTAATTGGACTTTATCTAAGAGACTACATCCACACTGGTGATTGGACTTTATCTAAGAGACTACATCCACACTGGTAATTGGACTTTATCCAGGAGACTACGCCCACACTGGTGATTGGACTTTATCTAAGGGACTACTAATTGTTCAACATTTTTTAGATGCAGCTTTTCATTGGTGAACCTCGACCCATCTTTACTCCTGAGAAACCCTGGCCCTCTAAGGGTCCTTTCACACAGGCGGTCCACCGTACAGAATCTGCTTTGCTCAGCGGGGATCAATCCGCTGTACCCTGTTGAGCAGGCGACTGACAGGTCCATCTCCGCTCACTGTGCTGAGATGGAACTGTCAGACAGTGTTCATTTTGGCAGCAATATTGGATTTAGTTTTAGTCTTAGTCTTAGGACTAAAATGGCATTTTAGTTTTAGTCCCATTTTAGTCTTCTGCAAATGTTTTAGCTTTAGTCGTATTTAGTCGACTAAATCTTCCGGACATTTTAGACAACTAAAATGTCAACTAGAATCATTTAATCGGCTTAAACTCATTTTAGTTATCTAAAATCTAATGGGTGTAGTTAAATTTTAATGCATTATTTAAGTATTTCTATACAATTCCCAAACTCATTATATACTGCTGGAGTAAAAAAATCAAATATGTTATTTATGGTATTGAGGTATGAACATGCACTACAGACCAGTGTTAATTTTGACATTAAATTTCAGTTTTAGTCTCAGTCTTTTGAATAAAATGGCATTTTAGTTTTTTCTTTCAATAAATTTTATTTACATTATCAGAGTCAAACAGAAAATAAGCAAAACACATGTTCAATTCAAGATAGGGCACGTGATACAACATGTGAAAAGTGTGGGTAAATAGCTGCGCCACCCCAAAAATTAGAACAAATAAATATAGCTGCCAACATACAACAATATGACCAATTGTACTCAAATATATAAAAACAAAAAATGTAGCGCTAAGTAAAACGTGTGAGAACACTCATTCGGGGCGAGACTATAAAATCACGGCCATTACTGTGTGTTCTGGTATAATATGAAAAAAGTGAAAAGCTTTAATCAAGTGAACACTTATGTGAAGAACCCAAAAATTATCTAACGAATCCTATCCAAATCAGATATAGTGAAAAACGGCCACGTCAATCTGTCCTCATGGGAGGGGAAAATGACGCTAGTATATTCACTGAATCCAATATGCTGATTTACAGAAAATAAGATTGGGTGTGTGCAATCAGGTGTGAGCCATATGGCCAAGAGTAAGGGTCAGATACTCCAACTCAGGCAATAATGGCAACCTAGATGCTAATTCAGTGCTAGAAAAAAAAAAAAAAAAAAAAAGAAATGAGGATGATCTCACCCTAATCCTTATAAGGATGATGTCATCTCCTCAAGTGTAAACAGTGAATAATATAAAAACTGAAATTAATGGAATGCTGCACAGGTGTTCATGCTGTAGTGTAAGGAGATCACTATACCAGCGTCCTGTAAACATAAGGAATCATACCATATAGTCACATAGATCACAGATAAAGATATCAGAAACTGTGCAGGGACACACCATAGATAGGGGCGTCTATGAGGTCATACCATTTGCCCACATGAAGCATATAAATGAATATAAATGAAGCTGTGAGTAGCTGCGCTTACAATAAGGGCCTCTATGAACAAAATATCACAAGCAATTTAAGTAAGCATCAATTATGTTTGTGTATAGAGTCCATAATCAATCTCATATCAGGTGGTATTCTTAATAGAAAGCTTGGAACCAATATCCTCTTGATGTTGGATTCAGTTGCAAACCAGTAGAAGTAAAGGAATACGGTACGCTTACCACATCAGGTGGACCCTCTAACCGGTGGTTGGGGGTCAATCAGGCTTGATATCCTAAGGCTGGCGCCTATAACGGATTGATGCTTGGAGTGGAGCTCACCAAAGATGTCACTCCACACTCACCAGACACCAGTGGTTCACCAGGGCGTATTCACCAGTCAAACTTCCACAGGACGTGCACAGATCAACTCGACACGTAGTAGTATATGGATAAAGAAAAAAAGGAGAAAGAGGACCTCCTCATAGTGTAAGAAAGTCCAGGTTGGGACTCAATTTAATAAAAAATTGCTTCCGGAATACATAACAATAAAAAAATTGTAGTATTAAAAACAAATCCAATAACCTATGGCGCACTAAAGTCGGTATATAAGCAAGGGTCTCCCGACGCGTTTCGTCTGATATAGACTTCAACTGGGGCTCATTCACGTGATACAACATGACAACTGTTTAAATAAGACAATTTTTTATTAACATAAGCCCAGGGCATTTTAGTTTTAGTCCCATTTCAGTCTTTTGACTAAAATGCCTTTTTAGTTTTAGTCATCTCAATTGTTTTAGTTGTATTTTAGTTGACTAAAATGGTATTAAGTTAGTCAACTAAAATGTTTTAGTCGGTTTTAATCTACGAAATTAACACTGCTGTCAGAGCCCCGCTCTCCTCTATGGGATGAAAACGGACCTCCTCATCAGTGCCCGTCAGTGTCTTCTCATCAGTGCCATCTATCAGTGCCCATAAGTGCCTCCTCATCAGTGCCTCCTCATCAGTGTCCATCAGTGCCTCCTCATCAGTGCCGTCTATCAGTGCCCATCAGTGCCGTCTATCAATGCCTCCTCATCAGTGCCTCCTCATCAGTGCTGTCTATCAGTGCCTCCTCATCAGTACCCGTCAGTGTCTCCTCATCAGTGCCGTCTATCAGTGCCCATAAGTGCCCATCAGTAGGAGGAGAGAGGAGGGGTTTGGGGGGGAGAAGGGAGAACAAATGACAATATGGAAACGAGATGGTCTTTATTTATATGTATTTATGTATTTCTAATTTTATAATAAAAGAGAGAATAAATAAAAATAAAAAAAAGTGCCCATCAGTACCGCCTATCAGTGTAAATGAGTGCTGCATATTAGTGTCTCCTCATCAGTGCCAACTCATCAGTGCTGCCTCATCTGTGCCACCTCATCAGTGCTGCCTCAAGAAATGTGTTTGGGTACATCGTTGCATGACGGCATAATTGTCATTCAAAGTGTGACAGCACCGAAAGCTAAAAATTGGTCTGGGCAGGAAGAGATGAAGTGGTTATTTATACTCGAACCACTAAAACTATGTTAATTACCTTCTCTCTGCTGAAAGCATCATGACATGATGAGATAAAGTCATTGCTGAAGCCTGTCATACTTTGCACCAAAAAGAAGCAGCACAGAGGCGGTTAGTGTCGGAAATAATTGATTTTCCAAAAGAAGGAAATTCTGTCCAAAAAAGGTGGCAATCGTGAAGCCTATTTTGAGCACTAGTTACAGTCTGAAGAGGTAATTTCATCCTTGGTCACGTACTTCCCTCCCCTGTGCACACGAATATAAGAGATAACATCACCACACAAACTGCCCTTTGATAACGTGACTTGTAATAACACAACACAGTATCAATGTATATTGCATTTCCTGGCAAGGAAAACACTTTCCTCTGTTATTTTTCTGTAATGGACCCAACACCGTAAACAGAAAATAAATTGCGCAAGTCTTTTTGTCGCCTTACAAATACAGTGCCGTTAAAAAAAAAAAGAAAAGAACAACATATTTATTTTAATACTAAAACCTCTATAAATAACATTTCAATTTATACGATGTACAGTAGGGATGCAAGGTTCATCAGGAGAGTGTATTATGTTTTTATAGCTAACTAGATTTTTACACTAAAAATGCATGAGGCAATATAAGCAAGCTAAATATGATCAATGGAGGGACATTAAAGAGACTGCAAACACCATGTTTAATTATTTACATATGGCGTTAAGCCGGGCAAGTCTTTCAGACTGAACTGAGTGCATTAGAAAGCAGAAACAAGGTAAGAAAAAATATTTCAATGACTTGTTAAAGGAAAAGCGCAAGAAGTTGTCATATGATAAAGGCAAAAGATCATTAACTTGCAGAGGTTAAAGCCCAACTCTGGGAAAAATAAAAAAAAGTTTTACCATGCAGTGGGGCTGCACAGGTCAACTGATCGTTTTTATCTAGAGCAGGGGTCTCAAACTGGCGGCCCTCCAGCTTTTGCGAAACTACAAGTCCCATGAGACATTGCAAGGCTGACAAACATGACTCCCACAGGCAGAGGCTTGATGGGACTTGTAGTTTTGCAACAGCTGGAGGGCCGCCAGTTTGAGAGCCCTGATCTAGGGGATTGGAGAAAGATTTTACTCACCTGATCCTCCATTCCATTTGCGAGCTGCGCTCCCCCATGATCCTGCAGTGGGCTGTTCCTGACGTCCTCATGCAAAGAGCAAGTCTATGGGCATGATGATATCAGGAACAGTCCACTGCACAAGACTGCCAGACCATGAGGGGACAGGAGCCACAAGGACCAGTCTTAGGAGGATTAGGTAAGCATATCTCCAATTCCCACTGGGAAAACTTTTTTTGCCCAGCTTTTGAGTTTAGCTTGAACGTATTCTTATATAAAATTGAATGCAGATATTTTCTGTGGTTTTTCACCCTGGCCACTGTATCACAGCTGTGTAATGCAGCCTCTAGAGAGGAGCAAATTTGAGCAAACTTACTGGTGAATAGGGATGAGCTTGATGTTCGGGTCGAACATAAGTTCGGGTCGAACCTGTTCACAGAAGAGCGGACATTATGGGGCGTTTGCGGAAACTTTGAGCACTGCGGAATGCCCCATAATGCACTGTAAGATCACAGTGCATTACTGTATGATGATTAGCCAAAGCATGCACCTGACCTGCATGCTTTGGCCAATCACAACGCTCTCTGCTAAGAGAGCCATAATTATAACTCAGGGGGGACTAAGTCCACACCCAACACTATATAAGGCAGCTTACACAGTGGCCGTGTGTAGTGTTGTTGGCGTGGACAGAGAGATAGCTTGATTTAGATTAAGCAGGCAGGTTATTCAGTTAGTGGCAGTGTATTTGATATATATACAGCCAGTCTAGTATATATATATATATATATATATACACACACGCACACACACACACACACACACACTGCATCCAGTGTAGCCTATATCTTCTACAGTGCATTCTGTGGTGTGCTGTTTCTAATACACTTACACAATACAGTGCAGCCGTAGTACAGTTTCTACTACTTTTCTGGTGGTGTACACAGTATCTAATACAGTGTATACAGTTTCTACTACACTTCTGGTGGTGTACACAGTACATAATACAGTGTAGCCATAGTAAAGTTTCTAATACAGTGCAGGCAGTGTACTGTACACAGTATCTAATACAGTGTGTACAGCTGCTACTACACTTCTGGTGGTGTACACAGTATACAATACAGTGCAGCCGTTGCACAGTTGCTAATACAGTGCAGGTGGTGAACAAAGTATCTAATACAGTGTGTAGAGTATCTAATACACTTCAGGCAGTGTACACAGTATCTAATACAGTCTAGTGTGGAGTTGAAAAACAAAAAATATGTCATGTCCGGAAGGCCACCAAGGAGAGGCAGACGCTCACAGGCCACTAAAAGAGTGCAAGCAGCCTCTGTGTCTACAGTCAACAGTGGTGGTCATGGACATGGTGTATCCTTTACAGGTGGCCGTGGGGCACACTTGTCCTTTTTTTCTTCTGCTGGCCATGTTATTGAGCCAGAACATGCAGAAGAGTTGGTGGAGTGGATAACAAATCCTCATCCTCTGTCACCCAGGCTCAGAGTAGTTTGCCTTCCAATGTAACTGCCAAAGCGGCCTATTCCACTGGCTCCTTGTCTGCAGTCACTCTTTCCTTTTACCATTTTGTGTTATACAAAACAGTAGTATAAGTATCATAGCCATACTGTACGTGCATGGATTGATGTCTATACAGCTTATATGATACATGTACATTATCAGATTGCCCATATATGGAATACATACCTTGGAATAGATTGTTTGGATGCTTGCTTAATTATTGTTAATTTCTTTTAATGTCTTTTATTTATTAATTTTTAATTCTCCCTTTACCAACAAATGTATAATTTTATGGAAAGTTCTTAGTTGATTGTATCTATATTGTGCAGATACAAGCTTTTATTCATTTATATATGTACCAATTTCTATTACCATAGTGATTCTCTTGCTTATATAGCCACAGGGGTTTAGCACCTCCGGCCATGACTGCACTCTTATGAGCCCTCTTCCAAAATGGCACTGACAAGGCCTGAAGAAGGAGCGCATGCTCCACAAACGCGTCATCTTTACCAGTGCATCACATCTTCTTATTTGGAATAAACAACCATATATGCTACACTTAGTTTGGCACTTGTGTTTCCTCACCGAATCCCCCCAAATCACCACTCCTAGCACAACTGCCAAATTTCCCATCCTAGAACATTTCATACCCCCTCCTGCCCCCAAATTCCCCCTTCCAACACAAATCCCATTCCCCAATCTCCTTGTGGTGTCCCCCCCCCCACCTCACATGATACCACAGTGCCCAGGGCAGCCGCCCCTCCTGCCCAAACCTAGGCCTTCACAGTGCTATTGTGTTCTGCCAGCTAGCACTTATATCCGCTGGCGGTAAATACATGTACAAAATCCAACAGGCTGGTTGTACCCGGGGCGATCAATGGATCCATTTCTGTATAATCAGCCTGCCCATAGACCAATCAAATCTTGGTTGGTCCCTGCTGAACTGGCTGAAATGTGATCCATGTATGGGTTGCCTAAGTCTGTGATATGATGTGTGCATATGCAGTGGTCACCTTGCAGTATGCAAGTAGGTGAACCTGTTTATTGCAATCTACTGTATATTTTTTAGTTAAACTTGTCCCTTCTGGTCTGGTTTTTAGCTCAGCTCAGTAACCAACATAGGTTAGAGCAAGGTTAGGCATCTGACGGCCCAAAGTTAGTTAGAGGTCCGGATGCATGGCAGTTTAGAAGCTACTAGGGACTAAGACACAGAGTATATAGGTTGACTCTGAGTTCCAGCGCCATACCATGGTTTCTGCTGGTGGAAAGCTGCATTCCAGGCTGGTTGGATAATGGCTGGAAGATCTCCCCATTATCGCTGGTCTAGTCTTCAAGTCTCCGACACCAAGATGTATGCTGCATTGCGATAATCTTTCTGGGCCCCTGCATATGAACTTTGGTGCAACATTCATGTGAAGGAATCTTCATTATTAGCTACATATAACCGGGTATGTGCACAATTCCACCAGGACTCTTATTGGGCCCTTTACTAATAACACCTGTTTGTTCATTGGATGTATGTACTATTAGTCATTTTTTCTTATGTTAAGCTTGTAATTTTTACATACTGGTGTGCATCTATATACTTATAGTTAATGTTATATGCTGGCTGTAGTCATTCCTTTGTACCCACTTACGGTACTTTGATTAGATTACTAGATAATTTCTCAGGAAGAGAATCCCCTCTCTTCACAGAGGCTCCCTGTCCTGGATGGAGGCACTGCCAACTACTTTATTATCAAATCCACACTTGCACTTAGTGAAGGCTCTGGTTCTCTTATTCGTTTAGTGAAATATCCTGTCTGAGGAGGGTGGTTACACTGCTACTCGGCACCCTGGTTGTGTAGGTGTGCACAGGGTTTTTCTAAGAAAGATGCCTTCTCAGGGGTGAATGTTCTTCTAGGTAAAAGCAGGCAAGAAAACGCTAAAGTGAAGATCTGATAAAAGAATTGTATCCTTAGAAGCAGTTGAGCTAATTCCATCTATATACCTATAAATACATACACTATATTGCAGCTATAACAGCTTCAACTCTTCTGGGAAGGCTGTCCACAAGGTTGAGGAGTGTGTCTGTGGGAATGTTTGACCATTCTTCCAGAAGCACATTTGTGAGGTCAGGCACTGATTTTGGACGAGAAGGCCTGGCTCGCAGTCTCTGCTCTATCTTATTCCAAAGGTTTTCTATCAGGTTGAGGTCAGGAGGAGGTGAGGTGCAGGCAAGTCAAGTTCCTCCACCCCAAACACGTTCATTCATGTCTTTATGGACCTTGCTTTGTGCACTGGTGCGCAGTCATGTTGGAACAGGAAGGATCCATCCCCAAACTGTTCCCACAAAGTTGGGAGCATAAAATTGTCCAAAATGTCTTGGTATGCTGACGCCTTAGGAGTACCCTTCAAGGGGCAAGCTTAACTGGAAGCTGATTGGTTTCTGTACAGATTTTGCACTCCCCAGCTTTAGTCGATCAACTCCATTGCACATAACATTATGGAAAAGCAGAAACGTAGAGGACATTTTCACAGGAGATACCAAACTTTTATTAGCACATTATTAAAGCAATTAGCGTAATTACCCATAACACTTTTTATAAGTGTATATCATAGATGATCATAGCTAAAGTATTACCCATAAACACATAATAATCAAAATAAATAAATAACATTGATGACACTAGCATCTGCACTGTGAGTGAGCTGTGAATATTTGATACACAAGTTTTGACATGTTTTAGTTGCTGAACAAAATGCTTACATTATGCATAAGTAGGCAACATTGATGGCTATAAGATCATTTCAAGCCATGACTACAAAATCCCAAAGAGTCTTAGTGGCCACTCGTGTTCGGGAATGCAGCAGAAGTTGTTTGTGCTTGGCTGCAACATCACTAAGATAATGTGACATATTTGCCAGGGGCCATACAACTGTATGTTTCTGATGAGAAAGCCGAGAGACGCTGAACACTCTGAGCTGCCACTCTCAGTCAGTCAATGGAAGGGCTCTGGCTTTAGATAGTATTTTTACCTTTCTTGGGGGAAAAAAAATTAGAATCACAATATGACTATAAATAATTAGTAAATATACATATTTTTCTCTTCTGTTTTTTTTTTTTCTGTGCTGCTATGTGTAGCAGGGTGGCGTCCTTAGTACTTAGGTGTCCCTATTTTAGTGGTATCATATGGTCCTATTCACTCAAGTGAGGTAGGAGCAGGGTGCAAGAGTCCACAAGTAGAAGGGTGTAGGGAATGGAGAATGCAATTTAGCTTTTTCCCTTCAAAGCTTAGCTGAAACTCTAGCTGGGAATGAAGAGGAGAATCGCAACAATACAGAAGGACACAGTCGGAAAAGGATGGGGGCAGGAGGGAAAGTTGCCCCTTGCACAGTGAGCTCATGTGGTGGGGCGGCACGGGGTAAGTTCCCACTTCTACTGTGGCAGAAACTCCCTGCAGGAGTAGTGACAACAGCAGAGAGGAGGAGCGAGCTAGAAAGAGGTGCTGGCTGTGCTCTTCCCCCATCCAGCTCCTCCCTTCTGGCAGAACTCAGGAGGATATAGAAGTTAACACAGGAGTACTGTCAGATCGAGGCTGTGCAAGATTTGCTTACCCGTCCTCTATCTCCTCCCCATGCTGCTCCTGTTCTGGTAGCAGAAAATGCAGGTAGGATGCAAGTAAGCAAAGTCCCTACATTACAGCCAGTGGCATTGCTAGCGTGTGGCACCCAGGGCATGTGCTCCATATATCCTGCAGGGTGCCCTGTCCTGGGAACTCAGCCTGCTCTCCTCCAATGATCAGACCTGTCCTGACACGCCCCCACTGCACAGCAATTCACTGGGAAGCTCAGTGTGCTACTGCTTCTCCTTCCCCCAGCTCTTATGCAGCTGAGAACAGAGGGAATGTCATCACTTATAAAAAAGGGGAAAATGTATTTATAATGTTTTTTATAGCTATACACAAATGTGTTTCCTGTCATTTCTGTTAAACTGAATGGGTTGTTTTACAAGGTGATCATTTACAATCACTTAAGTTAGCTTGTAATTTCTCACTGTCGCCAGTAGATTTCCCTTGTATCACTGGTCATTGTAAGAGATTTCACAATAAAAAATAAGTTATGAATATTTATATTTTATTCAGCCAATCCAGGAGGAGGTTTAGGCCACTGGTGCATGCTGGAGGAGGATATTAATAATAAAGGCAGGCATGAAGAGGGGCTGTTGGATGGAGCTCTGCTGTTTAGCCCAATAGCCTGTTTTGGGGCCTAACATGTACTAAAGTGGTCCTGAAGCCTGTCCTGCCTGGTCTGGAGGAAGATGTGCCAAAGAGGGATCCCAGGGGAGGCCTGGGAGATCTGGGAAGAAGGTTGGTCTCTCAGAGGGGCCTGGTGACTCACTTGAAGGACGCACTGAAATTAGAGAACGTGCTTACAGTGTTGCCTGGTTGGCTTAAAGGTTCTGATACTGTAAAGCTGGACATTGATCTAGATCTATGTCTAGTCTGTAAGTGATCTGCTACAGTATCTGGGACCCCTCAACTCCTTAACTCTTCTGCAAAACTTTTTTAAAACAAAAGTGAGTGACGCCCAATGTCCTTTCTTGGTCCTCCTATTTAGCCATGGACTCAGCCCCGGGGTGAAATGCTAGCCACCACCTGTCTCTGGATGTGCTATCCTACCTTTGGGGGGTCAGAAGGGTGCTACATTTTTATTGTGACATTATTATTTTTTTTTATTTCACCAGACCTTAAAGCCTAACTCTGGGAAACGTGAAAATGACCCCTTGATGTGGGGCTAGGTCTACACTGCAAGGGTTATTTGCCCATTTTGATCAGGCCATTTTTTACGAAACAGCACTGCACTACTTTAACCACCTGATTACTTTGCACTTAAACCCCCCTCATGACCAGACCAATTTTCAGCTTTTGGCGCTGACGCACTTGGAATGACAATTGCGCGGTCATACAACACTGTACCCAAATGAAATTTTTACCATTTTTTTTCCCACAAATAGAGCTTTATTTTGGTGGTATTTAATCACAGCTGGGGTTTTTATTTTTTGCTAAACAAATAAAAAAGATGGAAAAAAAAAAAATCATGTTTAATAGTTTGTTATAAAATTTTGCAAACAGGTAATTTTTCTGCTTCATTGATATGCGCTGATGAGGCGGCACTGGTGGGCACTGATAGGCTGCACTGGTGGGCACTGATAGGCTGCACTGGTGGGGACAGATAAGTCGGTACTGATGGGCACAGCAAAGATGGCACTGATGGGCACGGATGGGTGGCACGGATGGGTGGCACGGATGGGTGGCACGGATGGGCACTGATGGATGGCACTGATAGATGGCACTGATGGGCACTGATAGATGGCACTGATAGGTGGCACTGATAGATGGCACTGATAGATGGCACTGATGGGTGGCACTGGTAGGGGACACTGATGAGCACTGGTAGGGGACACTGATAAGCACTGGTAGGTGACACTGATGTGCAGCACTGGCACTGTGGGCACTGACATATGGCACTGTGGGCACTGACAGGTGGCACTGGGGGCACTGACAGATGGCACTGGGGCACTGACAGATGGCACTGGGGGCACTGACAGGTGGCACTGTGGGCACTTTTATTATTTACAGGAGGGCACCATGGACCCTTGGCATATTGCAGTGAGAGGGACTGATGTCCCTCTCACTGCCACCGGTGATCGGCTTTTTTTTTTTCTCCTCGCGCTGTCAGCGCGAGCAGGAAAAAAAAGCTGATTACCGGCTCTGTTACTGTCACATGATCAGCTGTCATTGGCTGACAGCTGATCACGTGGTAAGGGGTCGGGATCGACCCCTTACTCGGATCTGTGATCCGGCGAGTCTCACAGACTCGCGGATCACAGAGCGCGCGCGCGCGCCCTTCAGGGGGCGCGCAGGCAGCTCGTTGCCGGGACGACGTCAATAGACATAGTCCCGGCACAACAGATCCGCGCTGTAGCCATCATTTGGCTATGGCGCGGATCTCAGGCGGGTTAAGTGACAATTGCGTGGTCATGCAACGCTGTACCCAAATAAAATGGATGTCTTTCTGCCCACAAAAAGAGCTTTCTTTTGGTAGTATTTGATCACATCTGAGTTTTACATTTTGTTGCACTTTTTGACCGACAATTTCGAAAAAAAAAAAACAAACAATTTTTTCTTTCTGCTTTAAAACATATCCAATAAAAAAAAATCAAATTTCTTCTTAAATTTAGACAAATATGTATTCTGCTACATGTTTTTTGGTAAAAAATCCCAATAAGCGTATATTGATTGGTTTACACAAACGTTATGGAATATATTTATGGAATAATTTTTTTTTATACTAGTAATGGCAGCGATCATCGACTTATAACGGGACAGTGATCAGATTAGTGATAAAAATATACACTGTCACTGCACTAATGACACTGGCTACGATTGGGTTAAACATCTAAGGCGATCAAAGAGTTAAATGTGTATCTAGTCAGTGTTCATTTTTACTATGTGTGCTGCTTTTACTAAGGTAAGTAATGGATTCTAGTCCCTGCTTTTCAGGAACACAGAATCCAACCCATTCCCCCCCCCCCCCGGTAGAAAGGCAATATACCTTGTTTATATAGGCAGAATGGCGGGTGACAGAGGACATTGAGTGCCCAGCACCCCCAGATTGGCTTCTACTGTGAATTTTCACACCAGAAGTGGCCTGACAGTGGCGCCCATGCTCCCCCTGCAGGCAGAAGTGCACAATCATGTATATATATATATACAGTATGATCCTGCGTATAGCTGCCACCCTGTAGTAGCAAAAGTGTTGTAGGGTGGTCAGCAAGCAGTTAAAAAAAAATATTTATTTACCTGATCCTCTGCTCCTCCAGGCTGCTAGACTGCTCCCTGCAGCGTCTTCCTTCCTATGCTCCATTGGTCTAATATCCTGACATCATCATGACCAATGTAGGGGATCAGAGCTCTGCATTGGACATGATTACACCAAGGATCAGTCGACCCCCAGAGCATGAGAGAGCACCACCTGCCAGGGGAGTGGAGGACCAGGCAAGTGAAAGCACTCTCCCTCTCCCCTAGACTAAGCAAGTAATTAACCCTTACAGCCTTGCAGTGCGGGCACATTTTTCAGAGTTGGGCTTTAAAGACTTGGCTTATCACCAATGCTATTTAGTGCAAAAAAAAATAAAGGATTCTGTCCTAAAATGCCTTGGGTGTGTATCTGAGAACGCAGTACAAATATAACTCTTGTGCGATGGATGATCTGAAGATAATAGATCAGACATCTGAGCACCACATTATTAAACTGTACCATTCTGGATATCGCAATATGTCTTTACCGGGGCTTGTTCTAACCTCGGCTCCTATTTTAGAATCGGCGCACTATTATTTACAAATATGGTTTAAAGAAAGGATTATCTGTCTGTGATCAACACATTTAATGTAACAGTAAAATCAATATTGGGATGGCGAGAAAGAAGTCTCGCAGGGGCCACAAGAAATAACTTTTCTCTGATGTTATCTGGTCTCATTATGAGAACGGTCGTCCCTCAGGCTCCAGAGAGACTTCTTTGATGTGTAACAGGTGAGGCGAGAGCGTTTTCTTTGAAAACTCTAAACGGGAGAATTAACAGCAAAGCACGATCGGGGCATAATATTTAAATAGGGTATTAATATCAACTTCTTAGTAATATATGCAGTATTTATCATGCAGTATGCCTACTGTTAGTTTAGCAAAGTAAAATGGTCTCACAGCAATGTGAATGACACACCATACAGTACAATAAAATCACCAATTAATTTAAATTGAACTTCTATTATTTAAAGTTTTATTTTGAGAAGGTTAAAAGCCTTGTTTTTATTGCTTTAATGTCCCACTCCTGGCTACCAATAAAATACCCATGCAGTAGGTTCCTACCCTTTCGCAATGGTAAATACTTGTTTGGCCAGACAGTCAAGGAATAAGGTGATATGCTTGTAGGCAGGTGCATTTAGCTACTTTGCCACTAGGTAGCACTGTACCAGAATAGTGTCTGGTTACAGTAAGGCCTTGTTTAGACTTACGGTTGAAGGGCAGAAAAAATGTGCGATTGAGTTGCCTTTTTGGCACCTGACAACCGACTCACCCTCCCCCTTAAGTTGCAATAGGCAGCAGTAGGGTATGATTACATGCCATGGCCTTGATTCTTCACTTTACAGCTGCTGCAAAGTTGACCCGACATGTATCACTGTAGTAAGTCGCCTGAATGCTACACATTCAAATCAATTGGAAAGTGCTGTAAATGCCACACAAACGTGTACAATGCACATGGTTGCAGGCCGTTTGTCTACAAAAATGGGGTTAAAACAGACAGTGAGGATGCATTGCTTCCTCACCTCCTGTCACTAGCCTTTTTTGTATCCTAAGGTGGAACGGGCTTCAGAGGCAAGGGAGATTAGATGCATGTCTAAATCTACCCTTAGTAAGGTCATCAGGTGCTAGGCACCTTCCAGGTAGAGCCCTCCTGCTGTGATGTCATGCGTGAGTTAGTGCCCAGTTATAAGCCAGGTTGGGAGGAGCCCTAGTGCACTTGGTGCATGGGAGCCAAACACCCAACATCTATATAGATGTAACCAGCACGCGGACAAGTATATGTGATGAGGAAAGGTTTGCTGCTAATCCTGACCAGCCCAGGTGAAAAAAAAAATAAGGAGCGGCCTCTGCCTACATATCTCCACCAAATCACACACCCTGATGCATTTCGCCTCGTCCACCAGGGCTTAGTCATAGGGTCAGATGTGTTGTAGTTTACTGTGCTGTGCATAGCTTCTTACTGTACAATGCATTAGGGTTCTATTCCCAATGAAGGGCACCGCAATACACCACACACACAGAGCAGATGAGTTGCCATGCATTCATGTAATGTACGTGTTTTACCATGTGTTGTCACAATGCCCAAGTAAATGGGCCATCAGCCACTGTGCTGCTTTGAGGTAGGTACAGTACCTTTGAAACCTCTGTGGCAAAAAAAAAATGAAAAAATTGAATTAGGATTAAAAATCCCTTCTTTCATTTTCTTTTGTTATATTTTTTTGATTTTTCTTTTTCTAATTCTATATATGTATTTAACGCCAAAATGTTAGATTTCTTTTCAATGGCAAGGTGTCAGAACCTGCAGTTAGATTTGTATTGCTCAGTTATACAAGAAGCAGTCACGAGTCCACAATAATCGCCATAGGGGAGATTTACTAAAACTGGAGCACACAGAATCTGATGCAACTGTGCATAGTAACCAATCAGCTTCTAACTTCAGCTTGTTCGATTAAGCTTTGACAATAAAACCTAGAAGCTGATTGGTTAGTGTGCGCAGCTGCACCAGATTGTGTGCTCCAGTTATAGTAAATCACCCCTAATGCGTAAATTCGAAAATTCTTAAATTAGTAAATTTGTAAATTTGCAAATTTGTGAATTTTAAGACTTGTAAATGTGAAAATTCACAAATTCTGAAATTCCTAAATTGGTAAATTTGAAAATTCAGAAATTCGAAAAAAAATCGAAAATCCGAAAATAAGAAAGAAAATCCGAAAATGTTAAATAACTAACAATAACTAACTATTAAATTATAGGTATTGACATTTCCTTTCAAATTTGGCTGTTAGTCAACATAACGAATACAAATTTATCTGAAGTTACAAATTATCTGAAATAACGAATGCTGCATCTAGACAAATGGAAGGGAATTAATTATTATTATTAATAAATAATATGTTTTTTTTAATTATTATGTATTATTATTGTTATTTATTATTATTAATTTGTTACGTTCAGCCAATCAGTGCACATCAGTGCCGCCTATCAGTGTTGTCTATTAGTACAGCCTCATCAGTGCTGCCACATTAGTACAGCCTCATCAGCGCACATCAGTGAAGGAGAAAAATTACCTGTTTGCAAAATTTTATAACAAACTATGATTTTTTTTTATTTTTTTCAAAATCTTCTGTCTTTTTTTGTTTTTGTTTATTTAGCAAAAATAAAAAACCCAGTGGTGATTAAATACCACCAAAGAAAGCTTTGTTTTTGTGAAAAGAGTTATAAAAACGTCACATGGGTACAGTGTTGCGTGACCGCGCAATTGTCATTCAAAGTGTAACAGTGCGGAAAGCTGAAAATTGGTCTGGACAGAAAGGAGCTAAAAGTGCAGAATAGGCAAGGGCTTAAGGTAGATATTAAGGCAAAAAAACATATTTCTTATGTTATTTTTGATATTGTATGCAAGTAGCTCATGGATAGGAGAAATTAGAATGGGCGACACACAGACATGAAACTGACTCTCATAGTGACACTGACAGCAGTGTGCAGCAGCACAGATAATGATGACACTGACACTACACGTCCTCTCCTGAGTCACAGTGACAGTCTCTCTCCAGGCCAGATGGTCCCTCCAGTCCAAACAGCACTGACAGTGCCCAGTCCTGCTCTTGGCTTGCCTTGCTCCTGTCCTGCAGACCTGCAGACGAGGCTCCGGCTGCTCCGCTCGGCTCCCTTGCACTATGACATCACATGACACACTCAGGCACAGCCTCTGCCAGACCCACAGCCCTCCGGCGCTAGCCAAACACACGGATAGTTCTGACCGGTACCAGACTCAGCTGAGCTTCACAGCCACATTTTTTACTGGCTACCTTTTCCTGTCGCTGGCATTTACTGGCAGGAGAAAAGGACCTGTTTCTTACTGGCTGCCAGTAAAAATACTGACAGCTGGCAACAGAGTGACTGGATGTAAGGGAGAGATAGAGATTGTATATATATATATATATATATATATATATATATATATATATATATATATATATA
Source organism: Lithobates sylvaticus (assembly GCA_028564925.1). Lineage (NCBI taxonomy): Eukaryota > Metazoa > Chordata > Amphibia > Anura > Ranidae > Lithobates > Lithobates sylvaticus. The sequence continues at coordinate 36,618,113 of CM053031.1, forward strand.
TATATATATATATATATATATATATATATATATTATACACACATACATACACACACATACATACACATACATATACACATATTGATGAATGACCCAGACTAAAACAGCAATCCTATGATGGAGCTCCCAGGAGGTCTCTTCCGAAAATAATATTCCAATGTAATACTATAAGTAAGCTAAATGTGGTGTCTATGCCATAGATAAGAATCTGCACAGACACCACTGATAAGCGGCACCAAACCAATGGTCCGCAAATGAAAGTATTTTTTGCTCAAATTTTTGTGCCTGATAAACTGCTGCACTCATATTGTGTACATAAAAATGTATAACTGCCAGCATTGTATTCTCCAGGGTCTCTACTTTTGGTAAATATATAATGCTTTTGGGGGTTTTAACTAAGCTTCAGACCTAAAATAATTTTTAACCGCTTCAGCCCCGGAAGATTTTACCCCCTTCCTGACCAGAGCACTTTTTGCGATTCGGCACTGCGTCACTTTAACTGACAATTGCACGGTTCTGCAACGTTGCGCCTAATCAAAATTTACGTCCTTTTTCCCCCACAAATAGAGCTTTCTTTTGGTGGTATTTGATCACCTCTGCGGTTTTTATTTTTTGCGCTATAAACAAAAGAAGAGCGACAATTTTGAAAAAAAAAAACAATATTTTTTACTTTTGCTATAATAAAAATATCCCCCAAAAATATATAAAAAAACCTAAATGTTTTCCTCAGTTTAGGCCGATATGTATTCTTCTACATATTTTTGTTAAAAATAAAAAATAAAAAATTGCAGTAAGCATACATTGGATTGGTTTGCGCAAAAATTTATAACGTCTACAAAATAGGGGATAGATTTATAGCATTTTTATTATTATTTAGTTTTTTTTAGTAATGGCGGCGATCTGCAATTTTTATCATGACTGTAACATTATGGCGGACACATCGGACACTATTTTGGGGCCATTGTCATTTATACAGCGATCAGTGCTATAAAAACGCACTGATTACTGTATAAATGACACTGGCAAAGAAGGAGTTAACCTTCCTAGTGGTAATCCCAAGTCTGGCTCGGGTTCAGTTTTTTCTGCTAGGAGCGGTAACCCCGAGCCAGACTCGGGCTTGCGTGCAGGATACAGGGGGGAAGTTACTTACCTTTTCCCCTGGATCCTGCGATGTCTCCCCGCTGTGTGGGCGAGCCGTCCGCTTGCTCGATTCACACAGTGCCCGAGTGCCGCTGATCTCCGTTCCCTGCGACGTTACGACGCACGGGAGCGGAGATCGGCGCCAAATTTAAAAAAGTTTCAAAACACAAAACACATACAGTACTGTAATCTTACAGATTACAGTACTGTATACAAAAAATAAACATCCCCTTTGTCCCTAGTGGTCTGCCCAGTGCCCTGCATGTCATTTTTATATAATAAAAAAAAACAAAATTCTGCCTGGAAACTGGAGATTGTCCATAGCAACCAAAAAGTGTCCCCCGAAAACACCGATAATAAATTAGAATCACAATTTATCATCAAACACTAAATTTAATGACAGGGACTATTCTGCAACTGTGCAAATTTCAGTGTTTTTGATTGATTCTAACTGTGGGGGGATGGGCTACCACTCACATGACAGTGATCACTGCTCCCGATGACAGGGAGCAGTAGATCTCTGTTCTGTCACTAGGCAGAACAGGGAAATGCCTTGTTTACATATTCACTGCCCCTGTTCTACGGCTTCATGACACGATTGCCGGGACACCAGTGGACATTGAGTCTGCGGGTCCCGCGGACACGGTCACGCTGTAGGCGGTGGCCGCGTGCACCCGCTAGCCCCGCCAATTAAAGGGGACGTACAGGTACGCCCATTTGCCCACTGCTGCCATTGTGCCGAAGTATATCGACGTACAAGTGGTTAAACATATGTGAAAAAAAAAAAAAATTGTCCCTGGCAGCAAAAGGTTTAAACGTAAGTTCACACAGCTAATTCTTGAGTGATCACCACCCTCTAATGATCATCGATCAGTCAAACATAGAGGGCAATGGAGTGTTGCATGCAGTAGCAATGAATCCTTCATAATAGCACAAGGCTGTCAATAGCTACTGCATTCAACATACCTCCCAATGTTTTGAGATGGGAACGAGGGACACCTATTAGCAAAAGCATGCAGGCATGTGACACACCCCCCTGCCACGCCCCCTTAAAGGAGGATTATACAAAAAAAAAATGATTAGGCAAATCCAGGAGTGTTTTTTTTTTTTTTTACCCCTACTATTCCTTTATATTGGCTTTTGAAATTTGCAGCAATTTAGAAACTGGTGAAAGGTTTAGCACTGGGAAACACTTTTTGAAAGAGAAATAGTGAATTTTATATACAACTATATAGATCAGACCAAAATGAGGGACAAATGAGGAGGAAAGATGGACAGAGGGACATTGCTCCGAATCAGGGACAGTCCCTCGAAATCAGGGACAGTTGGGAGCTATGCATTCACCTGTATGTGCTCTGATCGCTATCGTAGGCATATTAGTTCACCAGAATTCACCAACTGCCAAACAAACTTTTAATGACACAAAAAAATTATGTAAATATTGGAGGACAGACATTATTATTATTATTCAGGATTTATATAGCGCCAACAGTTTACGCATTGCTTTACAACATTAGGGCAGACAGTACAATTACGATACAATTCAATACAGGAATCGGAGAGCCCTGCTCGTTAGAGCTTAGATTTGTATAAACACCCCAAAAGCTCTTATTACTATTAAATAATAAGCAGTTACATTATTTGTAGTGTAACAGTATAAAACACATAGAATAAGGGGGAAATTAAAACATTTTGGTGTTTAAAAAAAAAAAAAAATCTTTTAATCTGTAAAATTTTTATCATTCTAGTAGACAAAAAAACACACACACATTTTTAGGCTACCCATAGGGGGCACTCCTGTATCACAAACCAGCATTGGCTTCATTCTTCGCTGCCTCTTAGGTGTTTTTAGGCTGGATAGGGCAGACTCCAGGGTACGCTTTTAAATTACTTGTTACAGCCAGAACACAAATGATCAAAACAAGAGGAGCATCAGACTTAGAAAACCAACAAATTATTTAAAAGAAAAATTGAATGGCGATATTAGCAGGTGTATAACATGAGATGATGGCTAATTAATACCATAGCTGTTGTTGGGGACAGAAGAAGTAGCAGCTATGTATCAGCTCATTATTTTTCAAGTAATTTATTATTTTGGAATATTATATACAGTTGTATACATATTACTATAGTGTATTCATACCTGGCGGCATGGCTCTTAACTGTCACAGCTGCTTCTCATATACAGAGACAGTGCAGGATGTCTATTGATGGCTTCATAGGTCATCTCTGCTCTGGAATTAGCACTATTCTCATCTCAGGTAAAGGGCAATAGAAAATTCCAGTGTCTAAATTAGGCCTCGGCTGTAAAGTGTTATTACTGGTCTTATGGCTTCTCTGATTTCAACTGAAATTACCCCTTTAAAGCTCACTAATTCTTAAAGGCACATTCCAGTCCAAATCAACAATTAAAGTTTATAGAGGATCTTCACTATATATATATATGTATATATATATATATATATATATATATATATATATATATATATATATATATATATATATATATATATATATATATATATATATATATATATTACAATTTATATATATATATATACACACATATATATATATATATATATATACACACATACGTACGTACATACATACACATATATATATATATATATATATATATATATATATATATATATATATATATATATATATATATATATATATATATATATATACATATATACATACATATATACATACATACATACATACCGTATTTATCGGCATATAACACGCAAGAATAGTGAGCGGCGCTGAAAAATAGCGTGCGGCGCTGAAAAATAGCGAGCGGCGCTGAAAAAAAGACCGAAGTGCCGCCGAAAAAGACCAAAGTGCCGCCGGAAAAGACCGAGCCGACTGTTTGGCTCCGCTCGTAGTCCCGCCTCCCTGCGCTCGCTCCCGAAACAGCAGGGAGGCGGGACCGCGAGCGGAGCCGAACAGTCGGCTCGGTCTTTTCCGGCGGCGCTTCGGTCTTTTCCGGCAGGGCTTCGGTCTTTACTGGCAGCGCTTCGGGCTTTTCGGCCGGCGCACGCACGGTCTGTCTCGGTGGCGGGAAATGTAAGCGTGGGCAAGGCTGCAAATGACGCTGGGCAAGCTGCAAATGACACTGGGCAAGCTGCAAATGACACTGGGCAAGCTGCAAATGACGCTGGGCAATGCTGCAAATGACGCTGGGCAAGCTGCAAATGACGCTGAGATGTAAGTTTTTTTTTTCCCCTAAACTTCCCTCCTAAATCTTTTTTTCCTTAAAATGCCCTCCTAAATTTGGGGTGCGTGTTATACGCCGATAAATACGGTATATATATATATATATATATATATATATATATATATATATATATATATATAAATATCAATCAATCACTATATGATACTAGACTATATATATATATAATATATATATATATATATATATATATATACACACACACACACACACACACAGTGCCTTGAAAAAGTATTCATACCCCTTGATATTTTAAACATTTTGTCATATTACAACCAAAAACGTAAATGTATTTTACTGGAATTTTATGTGAAAGACCAACACAAAGTGGCAAATAATTGTAAAGTGGTAAGAAAATGATAAATGGTTTTCAAATTCTTTAACAAATAAATATGTGAAAAGTGTGGGGTGGATTTGTATTCAGCCCCCCCTGTGTCAATACTTTGTAAAACCACCTTTCACTGCAATTACAGCTGCAAGTCGTTTTGGGGATGTCTCTACCAGCTTTGCAAATCTAGAGAGAGTGAAATTTTTGCCCATTCTTCTTTGCAAAATAACTCAAGCTATGTCAGATTGGATGGAGAGCATCTGTGAACAGCAATTTTCAAGCCTTGCCACAGATTCTCAGTTAGATTTAGGTCTGGACTGTGACTGGGCAATTCTAACACATGAATATGCTTTGATCTAAACCCTTTCATTGTAGTTCTGGCTGTATGTTTAGGGTCGTTGTCCTGCTGGAAGGTGAACCTCTGCCCCAGTCTCAAGTTTTTTGCAGACTCTAATGCCGCATACACACGGTCAGAATTTCCAATGGAAACGGTCTTTTTCTGTCGGAATTTCCGACGGACTTTGGATTGAGAACCTGTTCTTAATTTTTCCGATGGAAAACCTTTCTATCGGATTTTTCGATCGTGTGTATGCAATTCCGACACGCAAAATTCCGACGCATGCTCGGAAACAATTTGACGCATGCTCAGAAGCATTAAACTTCCCTTTTATAGTGCAGTTGAACGTGTTGTATGCCGTGGTGTTATTGATCGTCGGAATTTGGTGTGACCTTGTGTAGGCAAGACAGTTTGAGTGAAATTCCGTCGGAATTCCAACGGGAAAACCATCAGAGCTTTTTCCGACGAGAATTCCGACCGTGTGTACGCGGCATAACAGGTTTACTTCTAAGATCGCCCTGTTTTTGGCTCCATTCATCTTCCCATCAACTCTGAGCATTTTCACTGTCCCTGCTGGAGAAAAGTATCCCCACAACATGATGCTGCCACCACCATGTTTCATGGTGGGGATGGTGTGTTCAGGGTGATGTGCAGTGTTAGTTTTCCACCATACATAGCATTTTTCTTTTAGGCCAAAAAGTAAAATTTTGGTCTCATCTGACCAGAGCACCTTCTTCCACATGTTTGCTGTGTCCTCCACATGGCTTCTCGCAAACTGCAAATGGGACTTCTTATGACTTTCTTACAACAATGGCTTTCTTCTTAAAGGCCAGATTTGTGGAGTTCACGACTAATAGTTGACCTGTGGACAGATTCTCCCACCTGAGCTGTGGATCTCTGCAGCTCCTCCAGAGTTACCATTCAGCTTCTCTGATTGATGCTCTCCTTGCCCGGCCTATCAGTTTAGGTGGACAGCCATGTCTTGTTAGGTTTGCAGTTGTGCCATACTCTTTCCATTCGCAGATGATGGATTGAACAGTGCTCCGTGAGATTTTCAAAGCTTGGGGTATCTTTTTTATTACCTAACCCTGCTTTAAACTTCTCCACAACTTTATTTCTGGCCTGTCTTGTGTGTTCCTTGGCCATTATGATGCTGTTTGTTCACTAAGGTTCTCTAACAAACTTCTGAGGGCTTCATACAACAGCTGTATTTATACTGAGATTAAATTACACACAGGTGGACTCTATTTACTAATTAGGTGACTTCTGGAGGGATTGGGTTCCACTAGATTTTAGTTAGGGGTTTTAGAGTAAAGGGGGCTGAATACAAATGTTCACCACACTTTTCAGATATTTGTATATATATGTAGCGGCCATAACCCCTTGAGGGGCGGCCTTGACATTTGGGCTTACCAGTTACCTCCTCGTGGCTTGTCAATGAATGTCCAGGGGTTCCCAGGGTTAGTACCCAACCACTTTGGATGCTGACACTTAAAAGTCCTTGAAAAGGTTTTTATTCTGCAGTGGTAACATCCAACATAAACACAGTCTCAGATAGGAATAGAGGGCAAGGGTGAAGAAACACCTTGAACTGCTGACATCCACTGAATGTCTCTAATCAACCCAGAGAGTAGCCACTCGCAGCTGGGCACTTCAATGCCAGATAGACCTCTAGCCAGTGGTCTAGCAGCCAACAATGAGATCCAGAAACTTGCAAAAGTCTCTGACCCAGAATAAACTTGCAACTGAAGGTGAAAGGGAACCTTTCTCACAGTACCTGGAACCTTCTCTGTCTCCTTGGCAGCACTGTAGAAGTGCGGATTCTTTAGTGTCCATACAACTCAGTTTCCAGGCTCTTACTGAGATGCCAGCTTGTTGGCCCTCCTCCGAAGAGTCCTCCCCCGGTCACTTGTATGAGCTGTGATGCCCCTCCAATACCGAGAGCACACCGGGACGCCTTGAATCCTTCTTCAGTTACTGGGCCTCGGGCTAAACTGCACTGAGACTCAGGAACAGATGGATCCCTGCCCCAGACCAAGCGGGTCTGTGGGGCTGGTCAAACTGACCATGTTTGCGGGACGGTAAACACTCCTAGGCCCGGAATCCCTCGCGGGGCTACCCCGGTCCAGAACCAGGAAGCAGGACTGCAGCCGAACCCCGAACACGTGACTTAAGCACCTTAAGTACCCCTTCCCCAGACTACACAGCGAGGCCAGACGCGCCCACTGATTGGTTCCGGGGAAGACCGATACCCAAAACATCCAACCAGGCCTGGTTCTTGACCTGTCATGGGTACCTAACTGCACCCATGATCAGGCAGAACCCTAGCACAGCCCAGCCAAACTGATGCCAAAGTAAACCTGTACAATTAACCCTCAGAACCCCATCACTGTTCTGAGGAAAAAACTAAATTTCCACATATAGAGCACACTTGTAAATGTGTGACGCTACATTATATATATTTATTATGACCGCTGACAGGTACAGTGAATAACATTGATCATCTTACTATCCAGGTGTGCACACAGTATAACTGTGACTGGTATGCAGGGTTGGACTGGAGACCTGGGCGCAGAAAATGAGAAGGACAGCCCAACTTCAGGTGCTCTTCCAGCCCTTGTTTGCGTGACTTCCCCTTTCTGCACTAAAGATAGAGCATTGGTTGTTCCTGTACCTCAACCACTTGTTAGAAGCCTTTTTTTTTTCAATGATTGGCTGAGGCAGAGATCATGATGGCATCTCCCCCTGCTCTACACCTGCTACTAAAGTGGCTCCAGAACCCATCAGAAGAGGTTGCCATTTACTATATGTAGCAAAGGCTACAAAAGCAAAGTGCAGCTTTACATTCAGCCACACAGAGGTGGCATCTAGATGTGGAGTTCACAATTAGTTTGAGCCAAGCTGGCCAAATGTAAGTGTATAAACTAATCTTATTCCTAAAGTCCTGCTTTAAGTGTGAACCAGCAAATCACTGCCCCTAACAGAATAAACACAAGTGTGTGCCATCATTTTCTTTTGCCAATTTAATGAAGACCCACCACAGGGTACAGCATTCCACCGGTGGCCCAATCCAAGCCGTCTGCCACATTGGTCTTTCCTGTTATATTGGAAATAATTTGAGCTATTACAATAAAGCTGTGGCCTTGCCCTTTCCAACGTAACCTGGCTTTGTGTCTTATTTGGACAAGGCTATATGTTATAGTCTTTTTTCATGGATTTAAGCCTATGCTTCTCAGCAATCATAGGACTTATGTTCGAGTAAAAGTCATGGCTTATGCTGGCAGGGCACCCAGGATTAGGGCTTTCCCAATGAAGGATTAGATATTTACAGGAACGCACAATCAATTTCCAGTGTCTACTCTTCAGCCACGTTGTTAGTTTTTAACACTGAATCCATGTGACAGGTTTGCTTTAAGGTTTAGAATATCAGGACAGTAATTTCATGTGACATTCAGCTTTTTGAAGAGATATGGAGCAAAGAGCATCTCACACATTGGCGCACAACAAGCCTTTGAGTCTGATGAACAGACTTCTGACACTGTCAATTCACTTTGGATGACCCACAGGCAAATTTAGAAACCCGTACATGTTAAATGCCAAGCATTGTAGCATAAATTCCCTAAAATAATTATGAGATGCAGCATTTGCTATAAACGTGGAAATCTATAGATGGGAGATAGAGAAGCTGTAAAGGACAATGTAGACTTTTGAAAATGATGATGATTGGATTTGAAAAGAATATTTTAAACAACATCTCAGAATGACCCATTTAGCTTAATTATTTAGTTTCTGTAGAATCAGAATTCTGGATAAAAATCAGCTTCGCTATAGCCAAGTGTTTTCACATAACTAGTGGTCCTCTTATACTGTAGACCAAAAATATCTGTCCCTCTTCCATCTTCTATTTTCTTTCCATTGTCTGAATTTATATAAAAACATAATTGACTTAGTGACCATTTTTATTTTTGTCCAGTGTAAAGTAGATGTTAAAAAGGATGGAATGGGTCAACTTGTATGTGTAGCCAAGTCCCGAGCCTCTCCAGGCCTAATGGTGACCTCCAGAGTTAGGGACAGCTGACATCCTTCTGTGTAGAGTGGGTTACGAGGCATGGTGGGTGCAATGTAAGGTAGATTAATGGGCGCCAGACACTACTTGAATACAAAGAGATTTATTTTCTCTTAAACAGAACTGTGGGAGAGAGGGTTAGGACTTAGGACACCCTTTAATAGTTGCATTGTTAATTAGCAGACTCTGAGACTTCTATAGGTAGACAGCCACGCAGGGAAAGGCACCCAGCCGGACACCACGTCTGCATATGTAGAAATGTTGTCTCCTATGGCAACAATCTTGAACAGTTTCTAACAAAGTTTGTAATGAACTGTTTCACTTCCTCCATAATCTCCTTTTTAGATCTTCACTCAACTGAGCTCCCAGTCTATCACTTAGACCCACTGATCCACTGCCACTGCATCTCCTGAGCTCCCTGGCTTGGCACACAATAATGCTCTGCTAGCGTCACCTACACTGGCTGGGTCCATGGATTGACCTCTGCTGAAGTTTCTCAAATCTTTCACCGTTCTCGGTTGGTGAGAATACTGCTCAGGTACTTGCTTCAGCTACTCACAGTGGTCCCTGGTAACAAGGTGTCTGGTCCCTTAGTGGCGACAGCTTCCCTCTACCTCTGACCACGACATGTTCTCCGGCCGGCACAACCATTACTTCTGGTTGGACTGCAAGCCACAATCCCAACCCTACGCTGCTCTCTTGCTTCTGGATAGGCCCTCAGATAGCCTAACAGCCAGATGTCCCTGGGATAGGCATCTGGCCTAGCAGCCTGGGGCAGCACAACACATGTCCACCCAGACAACCGTCCAGGTGGCACAGAAAACCATTGCATAGTAAACCATTATGTGTCACTTACCTATAACCAAAGATGGGTTTTACTTCCTCTTTATTTCACTGCAAAGGTAAAGCATAATGGGCTACTATGCATTGCATAGTAAACCATTATGTGTCACTTACCTATAACCAAAGTCTGCAATGTCACCACTGTCCTCACTAGCAGCGAGCAGTCATCTTCACCCCTCTTCCTTCCGGGGCCGCAAACTCTGGCTCTGCGACTGGCCAGAGTCGTGTGACGTCACTCCCTCGCAAGCGCGTGGGAGCCACCAGTCATGGCATGACCCCTTTAGAAAGGACACGATCTGCCCTTTCTAAAGTGTGCATGTGCCGAAAAAATTGGCGCATGCGCCGTAGACATTGGCACACAGCTTTTTCGTAAACATCTCCTAAACCGTGAAACCGTGCCTAACTCTAAAATTGTACTGCCGAACTCCCCCCCCCCCCAGCCACACGTTTAAACTTACTGTATACCATGACAAATCAAAATGTAAACTGTATTCTTTTGAAGCTACGATAAAGGAGAGGTATGGGCTTTTTTTTTTAAATGTAGAATCATAATTACCTAGGGTGATACTGCATCTGTCCCCCTACTGGCTCTAATACTAAGTACTAAATGATCCAACCACTGATCGCTCAGTTCTTAGAGCTTCCTGAGCAGAGAGCTGTTGACTGTCAGTCATTGGCTCTCTGCTCTGCCCCCTCCTCGCTCACTGGAGCGCTGGGCCGTGGAGGGGGCAGGAGCGTCCGGCTCAGGCTCTCAGTGGCTCGCTAAGAGGCTGAGGCAGGTGCTGTTCCAGGCATGTGAGTGGATCTCGACTCCATTGTCACAATCTTGCCTGAGCTTGGACCGGCTCTGTGACGTCAGCCGACATTGGCCTTCAGCCCGCTGTCTGCTGAAAACGGGTCACATGAGTCCAGAACGAACTGCATTTCTGTGATCCACAGGAGAAGTACAGCCAAACAAGCTTCACCTGTACTTCTGCTTTAATGATTCATTTATCTGTAAAATTGTTGCTCCCTATACAAAGAGCAGGCTTTATAATCTTGCACTCGCAATTTTATTTTTTCCACATATGGTTTCTTTCCATCAGCATTCAAAGAGGTATTCAATATAATATATATAAAGGACAAAATGGGAGGACTCCCCAGGGGGGGGGGGGGGTTTAACAGCAAGGTAAGTAATTCAAGTAGGCAATATAAGTAGAAAAATATTTAATTGAAATAAGCATAAGATGGCAGGTAAAATATGAGCTCTGGTAGGAGAATAAAAACATTCCAAATACATAAACTGAAATAAAAAATACATAAAATATAAAGGACATTCTTTCCATATGACTTTCTCCTTCGCTCTCCTTCCCACCTCTGCTTGCTTGTTAATACAGAATAAATAATTATGTAAGTTATAATAGAATCTCTTTTTTCTCCCCTGGTAAACCTCACAGGTGCAGAAATATGCATATCTAAATTTAAACTTATAATTAAACACGAGTTTTCCGAGCCTGGACCATGTGATCCTCTAGTGACTCTTTCCGCCACCTTTGCATGAACTCCCTGGGCCCATGATTGCAATATTCTGTAGCAGCTGAGCGGAAAGAAGATACATATCTTGAAAACATTAAAATAGCAGTATACTAACCAGGCTGCCTTGTATCCAGATGTTAAATGGCTTTTGCTGGTAGCTTATCACCTGGGGTAAGAACATGTGATATGGATTGAATGGTTTATCTCTAGGGGATTAGTAACGATAGAAGCAGCGACCGTCGCCACCTTCGCCTCTGAACAGATGTACCGCTGTGGACTGGTGACCAGTGGGGGGGTACATTATACCTGAATATCTATACATATGTACGTTCACATAATCCCTTAATATTCTCCATAATTAGGAGGCAGGGTTCTGTATAAGGCTCTTAAATGCAACATTTTCCCACGACACTCCAAGGTTTTTCTAGGTTCTACCTGTAGAGAACTATCTTAATGCATGCATTGCTTAAAGCCAAATTGAAGGCTTACACAGGGTTTTCTTTTTATAGTGCTGTACCTCCATTAGTTAAGATTTTCGCTGATTTCTCACCTAACAGTGTCTTAAAGTAGAACTTCACTCTCTAAACCAACATTAACTCTTTTTAATCCTTGTGCTGCTAGCTTTAGTAAATACATAGGAAGATATATTATATTTACTTATTATTATTATTTTTTTTTAACATTTCTTTAGTTGCTTCCTGGTGTTTAGCCTAGGCCAAAATTATGTCATCCCAGGGGGGCTTAAAGCAGAGTTCCACCCAAAAATGGAACTTCCGCTGATCGGATTCCTCCCCGCCTCCAGTGTCACATTTGGCACCTTTCAGGAGGGAGCAGGTCCAGGTATTTGCTCCCACTTCCGGGCATAGATCGCAGCAGGCTCCGCGGCGATCTACGCCATGTCTGGCCCCTCCTCCGCCCCCCGCTGTCTTCTGGGAGGTACACAGGTCCCAGAAGACAGCAGGGACCAGTGAGGATGCGCAGCATGACTCGCGCATGCGCAGTAGGGAACCAGGCTGTGAAGCCGCAAGGTGGCAGCACCTCCACCCGAGAGCCGAGGGACAGATCGGCTTCGGGTGAGGACATCACGGGCGCCTTGGACAGGTAAGTGTCCATATTTTAAATGCCAGCAGCTGCAGTACAGTGGAACCTCGGATTACGAGCATAATCTATTCCAGCAGAATGCTCATAATCCAAAGTACTTGCATATCAAAGCGAGTTTCCCCATTGAAGTCAATGTAAACGGAAATAATTAGTTCCGCATTCACTTCAATGGCATGCAATACCGTATGCGGCCAGAGGTGGGTGCAGGAGAGCCTCGGAAACAGCCGTAAAGGCCCAAGGACACCTCGGCTCACCTCAGCAAACTTCAGAAAGGCCCCGTTCCCAAGGTTTGCCGAGGTCAGCCGAGCTGTCCTCGGGCATTTCCGTGCATTTCCAAATGGTGCTGCTTGGCTCTGGCGCCCCCCCCCCACCTCAGGCCAAACGCAGTATTGTACATTCTTTGGCCTGAATTGTGCTTGTTTTTACGAGTTACGATTCTTATAAATACAGTGCTCGTATTGCAAAATGCTTGTTAACCGCGTTACTCGCAATCCGAGGTTCCACTGTATTTGTAGCTGCTGACTTTAAAAAAAAAAAAAAACATTTCAGCGGAACGCCGCTTTGCTGGGCATTTTTTTCCCCCCATCAGTTTAAAAGGGGGGCCTGGGCACCTGCTGAACAGGAGGACAAACTGTACTGTCTTATCTGCCTCCCCCTGAGGTGCTGCCAGCTTCTCCTCCTCTCCCTCCCCCTGGATGCACTGCAGGGGGATTGGTTCTAGCCCCTCCATTCTGCTGGGGGGGCTTTCCATCTGCTGTCCAGGCCCCCCTATGTGCCCCTTTGCTTCTGCAGGCACACAGGGATATGTTTCATGAGGTTTCCTGAATAAACAGTAAGTGATTGGCACCATTCACTCACTGGTTCCATTCATCACTGAAGCATAAGAAACTGTGTTTACTACAGCTCTGTTTGTAAATGAGTAGGAAGCCTCAGAGTGCTTCCTATTCATTCATCTGTGCAGCTGAGGCTGTAGAGAAAGCGACTGATAAATCTATGTCCTCAGTCACTTTCGACTTGGGGGGGTGGGGGGGGTTCCTGTCAGGTAGGCTGTATGGGGCCCCGTGATTTTTAACAGCAGCCCTGCTCATTAGTTATGTGTAATGGTGCATATTCCATTACCTGCAGGCAGCATCTTCTTGTAAAAAATCTCCTATTCAGTGCCTTCATCATAGCCACCAGATACTGCCCTACACCTCTTCCAATGCTGTGATAGTTAACAGCAGATAGACATGTGCAATTAGTTTTGCTCCAAATTTGTCTTTTAACGAATTTCAAAAAATTTGTGATTCGGAAATATAATTTCTGAGTAATTATAAATTCAAATACAGCGTATTCGAAAATTCAAAAATTCAGAAATTCGAAAATTCTAAATTGGAAAATGCGAGAACCCAAAAATTTGAAAATCTGAAATAACTAACTAACTAATAATAACTTAACTATTACTAACTATTAAATTATAGGTATTGGAATTTCCTTTCCTGTGAAGTAACGAATACAAATTTTTCTGAAGTTACGAATTATTAGAAATAACGAATGCCGTATCTAAACGAATAGAAATGTAACAAATTAAAAATAATAAATAACAATAATAATAAAACCTTTTTTGTTCTGTTTCATTTGGTTAGATGCGGCATCCGTTATTTCGGATAATTCGTAATTTCGGATAAATTCGTATTTGTTACGTTCACTAAAAGCCAAAATTTGAAATAAAATTCCAATACCTATAATTTAATAGTTAGTTATTCTTTTGAATTTTCGAATATTCTTTCTTATTTTCGGATTTTCAAATTCACGATTTTACGATTTTACGAATTACGATCACAACGAATGACCCGAAAAACAAAAAAACAAAACAAAAAAAAAAATAATGAAACGAAAACAAACAAATTTTTCGGCAGTGCACATGTTTAACAGCAGCCACTGATACTGAGAAAAGTTGCATCTATTGCCCACTCTCCTCTGCCCTTTAGCCAATAATATAGCTCAAATTACTGTTCTCCCACAACAATATTGCATTCTGTGAATAAAGGAGCATGAGTTAAATGACAGGATTTCCCTTGACAATTTACACAATGCAATGCAATATTTATAGTTGAGGGGGAAGAAATGGATGGGCTGACGGTGCAACTTTTCTCAGTAGCAGCGGCAATAGTTGACTCCCATGGCACTGGAAGACAGCTGCTTAGGGCAGTATCCAAAGGCTATGAAGAGAAGGTCTTTCCCAGAATCAGCCGCCTAAAGGTAACTAAATTTCAGTTTTAGAGATTATATGAGATCTCAATGTTTTGAGTTTACATACACTTTAAATTGCCTTATTTGCTAATTGGACTACACAAACATTTTTAGACCCCCTTCACAACTGTCACTACAGGTAAGAGGAGGGAACTCAATTAAAGTGGCACTAAAGCATGAATACAAAAAAAAAAAAAATCTTTTCAAGTTTGTATTCCTAAAGTAAATGTAAACTTTCACCTTGTAAAACAATCCTTTCAGTTTAAACTAGAAATGAAAGGCAAACATTTGTGTATAGATATAAAAAAAATATTATATAAATACCCTCCCCCCCCTTTTTTTATTTATTTTTTACGTTATTACATACTTTCTGTTCTCAGCTACATAAGGAGCTCAGAGCTAGGGGAGGAGAAACAGCACACTAGTCTTCCCAGTGAATGGCTGTGCAGGGGGGAGGCGTGGGCATGGGGGTAGAAAGATGGGACAGTGCTCGAAGTGGGATATGGGGTGGAAAGAAGGGACAGTGCTCTGAGGTGGGTAGGGGGGTGAAAAGAAGGAAGGGTGCTTGGAGGTGGGTAGGGGGGTGAAAAGAAGGGACAGTGCTCTGAGGTGGTATGGGGTGGAAAGAAGTAACAGTGCTCGCAGGTGGGTGTGGGGGAGGAAAGAAGGGATGGTGCTTGGAGGTGGGTAGGGGGTGGAAAGAAGGGACAGTGCTCTGAGGTGGGTATGGGGGTAGAAAGAAGGGACAGTGCTCTGAGGTGGGTATGGGGTGGAAAGAAGGGACAGTGCTCAGGGGTGGAAAGAAGGGACAGTGCTCAGGCGTGGGTAGGGGGTGGAAAGAAGGAAGGGACAGTGCTTGGAGGTGGGTATGGTGGTGGAAAGAAGGAACAGTGCTTGGAGGTGAGTAGGGGGTGGAGACAAGGGACGGTGCTCGGAGGTGGGTAGGGTGGTGGAAAGAAGGGACAGTGCTCAGGGGTGGGTATGGTGGTGGAAAGAAGGGACAGTGCTCGGAGGTGGGTAGGGGGTGGAGACAAGGGACGGTGCTCGGAGGTGGGTAGGGGCGGAGACAAGGGGTGACTTGGGAGAGGGGAGTTCCTGCACCTGATAGGGAGGCACAAAAAACACCAGAATAAGGATGTTGTTTAGTGTAACTTTAAATTACCAATTGTTTTTACAATGTCTGTCTGAATGTCTATTTCTGAAACTTCAATTGGGCTTTAAATACTTGCAGGTGCGAAATACGCCAGTGGCATTCTGCCACTCCCACACAGGGCATTAGTCCGACAGATGTGCTAAAAAATGGACACATTATTGGGTGTTTGGTGAAGATTTCCTTGCGCTTTGCATAATCACATCCATTTAGAAGATTGTTCGGCAAACAGAAGGAAACAAGAAACAAAAACAATATTGGTTCTGTTAATCCTCCACTAACAGGGTTAGATAATGGCAAGCACACATTGCTTTTTTTTTTTCAGGAGCCTGGATCCACATAGATGATGATTCTTAAATAACAATTCCTAGCTGTTTTTTTTTTTTTGGCCATCGGCTCCTTATCCTGTGTCAGCAGCTCCCTGGCAACTGCTGTGCGTTCAGAAAGGACCGAGAAGGAGCAGGAATCTGCACTTAAGAATCGTGCCAAACTCAACTTAGCAACCTCGTAGTCACTGCCAGCACTGCCCTTGAAGGCTGAATATATCACCTAACTGACAGGGTTGAACTTGCTGGCTCTTAACCCTCTCCGCAAATCCGACAATGGTTGCCTGGCAATGCACAGTGAAGAGGGGGGATGTTGTCCTTAGTAACAATAAACTGCTGGCTACTTGCTGACCGGAATTAAAAAAAAGAAAAATATTTTTTTTACTCTTGGGAAATTATCTACTCCTTTGCTTGCTTTTTTTTTTTTTTTTTTATAAACTCTCATTGGGGTCCATTTGTAAATATTTTTACACAAAATTCACTCAGCTTTTACCCAAGAGTCAGACATTTTTCTAATTGGATTCAATTGCAAAAATAGAACCCTGTGGGATATATTAATAATAAAAAAAAAATATATATATATATATATATATAATTGAAACTGCATGCAAACTATTTCATTTGTATTTTATTTATTTATTAAATGTTTTGGGGAGCGGTCCACTCTCCTTTGCTCTCTACTTTTTTTTTTAAGCTCACTTAAAAGGGCCGTTTATAAATATTTTCGCACAAATATCACTCAGCTTTCACCCAAGAGTCACACATTTTTCTAATTGAATTCAATTGCACAAATAGAACCCCATGGGGTTTATTAATAAAAATAAAAAATATATATTTAATTGAAACTGCATGTAAACTATTTAATGCCTTTTTTTTTTTTATTTTGGGAAGTGGTCCACTCTCCTTTGCTCTCTTCCTTTTTTTAACTCACTTAGGGGGCCATAAGTAAATATTTTCACACAAAATTTACTCTGCTTTTACCCAAGAGTCAGACATTTTTCTAATTGGATTCAGCTGCTAAAATAGAACAAAAAGCATTGAAACTCTATCATAAATCATTCTGTGCGAATGGGGCAAAACCAAACGTTCTTGGGCTATATTTCCTTGAAGATTGAATGTGTGAATACTGAAAATGCTGCAGTGTGGCCAATAGATGTCACCCAGGAGCATGCTTTGTGCAGTGGCGGTCAACTGTCTTGATATGAAGGGGGCTCAAGTGGGGGCTCAAGTGCATGGAGTGAAACGCCTTGTTAGGCTTTGGGAGAAGTCAAGCAGAAGCCGCTTTCACTTTCCTTACACCTGGGATGATTCCTTGGTAGTGCAGTGTTCCATTCTTCCTCCTTTATCAAAGAATGGAGCTGAGTGGCAGGTTCAAAAAGTGCCTTTCCAACATCCCTAAATAGCCATTATACAGAAGATAACCCCCCTAGAAACTTTATAGGCAATCTCGAATATTGGTTTAAAAGGCGAATGCCAATCTTTATTACAAGTGCAGTAAAACGTAGTATTGATTATTGTTTTTTACTACGACTGTAATAAAGATTGGCATTCACCTTTTAAATCTATATTCATAACATTTCCTATTAAGTCCCTTGGGAGTTTTTTTTGCCGGCAACCATACTCAATACGAGTTACTGAAGCAATATGGAATGATTGCTTGGAGCAGCACCCAAGTTTCTATGGTTATATTGAGGTATGACCACTAGATGTCACTGACTATCATAGGAAATAAGTATGCTCCTTTGCACCATCTAATGGCCACAATGTGGTCATTTCCACATTCAAGTTGAAAAGAATATAGCCTTAAAACATTAGATTTTTGCCTCATTTGCACAAAAGTAATTTACATATAGTCTGGATGTAATAACTATGCAAAGTTTTATAAATACACCCCTTATTGTTTTCTGTGGACAATTTACAGATGGGCAAAATCTTATATCTTTATTTAGGTAATATTGACTAAATAAAGGGGGCTTTCAGTCTGAACCGAAACTGCATTTTAAACTGTTGTTCAATAAATTGAAACTGCATCTGAAACTCTTATAGTAAAGAACCCTCTCCTTTGCAGCCTTGTAAACAACAGCAGGATCCTAATCCCTGTGAAGTTCATATTGCTTGTAAGACCAAAATCCATTCCTGACCACTGGGCTGTAGGATCCGCAATATCAGATTTCACCAGCAGGATGCCAAAAAGCCACAACTTGGTACTACATCTTCTTATAGCATTAAAGTGTTGCATTGGTAGAATATAACAGTGTTGGGCGATTGATGAGTGTTAGTATTATTATATTCAAAGCTGTACAACTCATTCATTGGAGCATATCCAAACCCCAAAATAAAAATGTAATATATTGCAGCTTACGAGTCTCCGTATGTAGTTGCTGCATTTTTTTTAAGCTTTTTTTGTCTTTTTATTTTCACCTAGTATTCCTGCCAGTAACACATTTCCTGTCCCAGGGTGACAATTCTTATTCACCCTAATGTATCAGGACACCCGAAACAGTACAGGACTGCAAAAACCTCTCCCCTCCCCTCCGCTCTCTTCTACCTTTTCTCTTCTCTTCTCTTTTCCCTTCCCTTCTCTCTTCCCTTTCTTTCCCTTCCCTTCTCTTTCCCATTCCCTTCTCTTCTCTTCCCTTCTCTTTTCCCTTCCCTTCTCTTTTCCCTTCCCTTCTCTTTTCCCTCCCATTCCCTTTCTCTCCTCCCTTCTCTTTTCCCTTTCTTTCCCTTCTCTTTTCTTTTCCCTTCTCTTTTCCCTTCCCTTCTCTTCTCCATTCCATTACCTTCTCTTTTCCCTTCCCTTCTGTTTTCCCTCCCCTTCCCTTCTCTTCTCTTTTCCCTCCCCTTCCATTTTCCCTTCCCTTCTCTTTTCCATTCCCTTTTCTTCTCCTTTCCCTTCTCTTCTCCATTCCCTTCCATTTTCCCTTCCCTTCTCTTTTCCATTCCCTTCTCTTTTCCATTCCCTTCTCTTTTCCCTCTCCTTCCATTTTCCCTTACCTTCTCTTCTCCATTCCATACCCTTCTCTTTTACCTTCCCTTCCCTTCTCTTCTCTTTTCCCTCCCCTTCCCTTTTCCATTTCCCTTCTCCTTTCCATTCCCTTCTCTTTTCCATCCCCTTCCATTTTCCCTCCCCTTCCATTTTCCGTCCCCTTCCATTTTCCCTCCCCTTCCATTTTCCCTTCCCTTCTCTTCTCTTTTACATTCCCTTCTCTTTTACATTCCCTTCTCTTTTACATTCCCTTCTCTTTTACATTCCCTTCTCTTTTACATTCCCTTCTTTTTTACATTCCCTTCTCTTTTCCCTCCCCTTCCCTTCTCTTTTCCCTTCCCTATTCCCTTCCCTTTTCCATTCCATTCCCTTCTCTTTTCTCTTCCCTTCTCTTTTCTTTTCCCTCCCCTTCTCTTTTCCCTTCCCTTCTCTCCTCTTCCTCCATAGAGGGAAAGATTTCTGTAGTCCCCAAAGATAATGGAGGGCCCTGATAAAACTGAAACTTCACTGTTTGCAATATGCAGATCTTTTGATGCATTTACCGAATTGAACCCAATGACATTTCGTCTATTAATAGTCAATATGTGTAGTTATAAATAATCAGATTCCTTCATCCAATCAAAAGCATGACAGCTAAAAGCTGATTGGTTACCTTGAGCACCTTCTTTTTTAAAGGTAATATGTGATAGGCTCAGTAACTTCAGAATTCTGACACTGCGACAAACCTCTACAGCAAAGAAAATGTATTATAATTTATTCATATATTGTAAAAAAAAATATTCTATACAGAATGTAAAGCAAATTAGCTCAAGCTACAACTTCCTTTTTTTGTGAGATAAAATACATCAGAAATGCACATATGAAATATTATGATTTACATTTCCCCTACTTACTCTGCTGTTGTTTCTGTAACCATAATGTTGATTTAGCTTAGGTCTATTTTTTTTTTCTTTTTCATTTTTTTTTAGCAGTTGGGCAATTAGTTCATGGTGTGTGTTTTTGCAATATATTTTCAGAGGTCACAGTCCTGCAAGATGCTACCTTGTAGTTACAAAAGGAAGAACACGGTAGGTACAAATTATGCATAAGTATTTTTCTTATGAATATTAAAGAAGTATTAAACCCAAAAGCAAACATTTATTACATTGCAGCTTACCAATTCTTAGATGCAATGGCTGCATTCATCTTTTTTATTAGGCTTTCTTTCTTCTATTTTCATCTGGAAATCCAGCCAGTAAATCTGCGGTCTTTCACAGCACAAACTCTGCAGAAAAATGTATCAGTTTACATGGATGAGACAAACCATTTACTATTGGCAGGGGTGCTTTTATTTATTTATGCAAAATCTTTATCCTAAAAGGAATAAAAATGTTTGCTGTAACTGATTATAAAGTGTGAGTACCTTCTCTGCTTGCCCCTGGCTTGGCCCTGACTCTGCTTTGTGTCCCGATTCGGCAACTCTGCTGCCCGGCTGATACCGACTCTTGCATGCCTAACTACCCGAGATCCTGCATCCATCTGCTTGCAAGCCTGCTTGCTACCCATGGTTCTGCACCTGCTTCTGTGTCTCCGCTTCAGCCAGCTCATTAGTCGACCTGCTGCTCGGCACCTGCTGCAAGGTTTTTCTTGCCAGGATCTCCTTCAAGGCACCTGTGGCAATCTGTGCCCCCTTATATTCTATCATCACCTCCAGGAGAAACAGGACAAGAGGTGTAAGGGGAAGCCCTCTCATTAGCTTGGCCTCGGACAGGTAGGAGACAGTTTGACTCCATATTTTGGCCAAACTCGGAAGTCCAGTGCAATGGATTCCCCACCCTGTAGTTGAACAGACATAAAAGGGTTGGGATGCTTGTCATTGACCTAATAGGGTCATGTGGCAATATTGGGTTGATGATTCAATGAAAATCCCCATCCCACAACTGCATAATAGAATAGGGAAGATTGTGACATCATTGATCTAATATGGCCACATGACTATATTAGGTCAATGATGCCACGAGCATCCCTGTTCTGCAGCGGCACTTACACAAAGAGATGGGGATGCTCGTGACATCATTGACCTTATTTTGCCACATGGTCTCTGCTGCAGTTGATTGGCCTGGGAATGACAGTTGGATTCCAAGTCTAGCTGAACTCAAGTTCAGACCAAACCTAAGCTCATCCCTAATCTATGCACAAAGCAAGAAAGGAAAAAAGGAAGGGAAAAAAGAAGATACAGTAAAACCTTGGATTGCGAGCATAATTGTTCCAGAAACATGCTTGTAATCCAAAGCACTTGTATATCAAAGCAAATTTCCCCGTAAGAAATAATGGAAACTCAGATGATTCGTTCCACAACCATTTATTCATAGGTCCTTTAGTTTATAGTTAAAATAAAAAAAATATAGCAATGTGATAGGTTGTGTAACCATAAAATGTCCATCCACAAATGGAAGCCTCCGCAAGGGGATTAGAAGCAAAATCCAGCAGGAGCTCCAGAGTATAAAAGAGAAGAGAGGCGCCTCCCATGATCTATGTCAGGGATATGCAATTAGCGGACCTCCAGCTATTGCAGAACTATCAGTCCCATGAGGCATAGCAAAAGATTGACAGCCACAAGCATGACACCCAGAGGCAGAGGCATGATGGGACTTGTAGTTTTGCAACAGCTGGAGGTCCCTGGTCTATCTGGACAGCTTTATCTCGGATGTCTACATACTTAGATGTGCCTGTTTTAAATATCGACCATGTGAGTTGCTAAATGTTGTACCATCATTAGATGTAACCATATTGCTACACTTAGAGGCGCCTCCTTTCTCTTTTATACTCAGTTGTGACATGACGCTACTTGTATATCAAGTCAAAATGTATTAAAAAATTTTGCTTGTTTTTGCAAAACGCTCTCAAACCAAGTTACTCTCAAACCAAGGTTTTACTGTACAATGCAATAAATAAAATAAAAGAATAATGAAGAAGGAAATGAGGATCAGGGAAATAAGGTAGTAGAAGTAAAGAAAGAGAGAGTCAAGGGAGGGAGGGAGGGAGGAAGAAAGGAAGGGAGGAATGATTGGAATCACTTAAAGTTTGAGAGAATTATTTTCTCTCTTTTTGCAATAGTCAAAACAGTCATGCAAGAAATTTCCCAGTATGTCAGAACACATTATAATAATTTCTTCCAGCCTTTATAAGCATCTCTTACCACCCTACCGATAACCCATACAAGGCCTGACCATCCCAAATTGTGCATGAATGTCTTTCTATGAATGTCTTTTTTTGGTGGCCTCCCAGAGCCACCAATCAAATTGTATTTAATTTTAAATTGGAAAGTGTGATAGAATTTTAATAGGTTGTTGTGGGTTACTGCACTGTGCAAATTTCCCAGTGTCATTCCAAATGAACCTTATAGCGTCTGCAGCTTTTAACTAGCAATCGGCAGCATGGACTGTGTTTGTGTGGTCAGACAGTGAGTCCATGGTTGCCCCACACTGCCAGCAATGTTCTCATCAGCAACAGTAAAAGTTAATTAAAATTAAATGAAATAGAAAAAGAGTTTGCTAGTGGAGAAATCAAAGTCTGAAGGCAACTGGGATCTTCCGGGGACTGCACTTCATCTTTTGCTTCGTCATTGTAATCAGGGTTATTAACACTGACAAGTTAAACAAATGAATCCATCAAATTATGGGATATTATGAAATCTCTTATTGTGATAAATTAGACATTGTAAAACTAATCATTCTTATTTGCCAGTCAAAAACAACACATGCATATTAATTACCAGCCAGTGGTAATTTTGAAATGAGCAATTATGGAAATGTTGATACTTGGACTAGATTTGATAATCGTTTTTGTTAAGATCAGCTTGGATAGGTTGAATTGTTTCTATAACTGGGAAAGTAAATAAAAAAAAAAAAAAAAGACAGTTTCAGGATTGTTGGACTACAAGTCTCAATTAACCTTAAGGGCAGTGACGTTGCAATGGGGGTGCGGGCCGCACCCGGGTGACACCCACCAGAGGGGTGACACCAGGGGCTGGGACTAGGCGGGTGCGGGAGGGCTCAAGTCTCGGGCACAGTGTGTGAGCATCGAGAGGGCGCCAGTGGGCTGCTACAGTGTCGGCGATCACTAACACAGAGCATTTGCTGAAATCTCCTGCGGGGTGTCCCCGGGTCTCCACGCAGTGATTGCTGACACTTAAAGTGGAAGTAAACCCCCCTATCGTTTTCAGCCAAGGAAGCTGCCATCTTGCCTCTGTTTAATCTTTAACTGCCACAGTGCTGCACATGTGATCCGTTATGACACCAGCCATTGGATGGTTTGACTGTTTGGTTGAGAGCACAGCCAATGTGCAGTTAGCATTCACGGCATGCCTTTTTTTTTTTGCTGTTAAATCGATGGGTTTACTTCCGCTTTAAGCAGCTGGTATCTGTCCCAGCCAGCTGCATGTTAGCAGTGTCAGAGCGCAGAGCGAAGTTTCCTGCAGGTTTCTCCTCTTCTTTTAGCGTGTCTTCTGACAGGACAGGAGGAGGAGCCTGGGAAGGAGATCTCCCGGTGCCGAGGTCCAAGTAACTAATAACCGGTAAGTCTGTGCTGGGGGCAGGGATCTGAGGATTTGTGCAATAAGAGGAAGGATTTATGCTGAGAGGGATTAAGAGGTTTTTTTTAATGGGAAAATCTGGAGGCGAGTGACTTTGTATGGAGGGGGGGGGGGGGGGGGGGGTTGTGCTTGTAGGGGGGAATTGGCAGGGAGGGATTAAATAAGGATTTGTGCTGAGGGTGGCTTGGGTGGGGGAATACGAGAATTTGTGCAAGAAGAGGGATTTAATACTGAAAGGGGTATATGGGGGTGGGGGTTTGTGATCAGAGGGGAGATTTGGGGAGTTCATAAGATCATTTGTGTAAGAATGGGTTTGAGAGGGATAAAATGAGGATTTGTGCTGAGGGGGGGTGATTTGTGCTGAGAGGGGGGATTTGGGGGGTAAAATAATTTGTATAAGAAGTAGGTGTTTGGGGGGGGGATTTATACTGGGAAGAGGGATATGGGGGGCATTTGGCACTGAGAGGGGGGGATTTGTGCTGAAAGGGGGTATATGGGGGGACGATTTTTGTTAAGAGGGGGAGATTTGTGATGAGAGGGGGGATGAGGGAAGGAGAAAGAGGAATTGTGCTAGGAGGGGGTATATGGTGGTGAGGGGCACTCTGCACATAGTTCTTTAGGCGATGGGGGGGTGACACCATGTTTTACGGCACCAGGTGACACCAATCCTAGTGACGCCACTGCTTAAGGGCTCTTTCCCACCAGAGGGCAGTACAGGAAAATGGAAAATTGTATACTCACCTTTCCGTAATTTTTCTTTCCTGGTGCATCTTCATGGCAGCATACATATGGGTTGTGACTCCGCCACCACAACCTGACAGGACTGGTTAACTATAAACCGAAGACAGACCCGGCTCACAGCATTCTCTGTAACTCTCACCATTTGGGTGGGCATCTGTATGCTGCCATGAAGATGCACCAGGAAAGGAAAATTACGGAAAAGGTGAGTTTACAATTTTCTGTTTTCCTGGTGCATCATGGCAGCATACATATGGGGACTAACTCGCCATACTGGAGGGTGCAAGAAAAATTTTGTAATCATCGGTAGCGCAAGTATGCACCATGAATTTTCCAAATCTTTACTGGGTTCACCTATAAAAAGTGTAATGAAGGTGTCCTGGGAGGACCATATTGCTGACATATTGAGACACTCAGCGCTAAGCTGTCCACAGAGCTGGCACTGCCCTAGTTGAATGTGCTCTTAAAACCTCCAAAAACAGGAAGGCCTTGAAGAGTAGGCTCTTTTAATTGTCTTAACAATCTAGGAGGTGACTGAACGTGTTGATGCTGACTGACCCTGCCTTAAGCTACGGTGGAACCAAGAACATATTTCAGCCTTCCTGAATGAAAAGGTAGCTGCCAAGCAGGTCACCGGCGTTAGCTCAACATCCAGGGGATATGGTTCTCTCATTTAACCAAGAAAGACGGCAAATTGACTTCCTGGTTAAATTGGAAGGAGAAAGACACCCCATGGATAAAAGCAGTCTGGAGTTTTAGGACTATTCTGTTCTGTCCGGGTATAATGTTAAGTGAGACTCCTTGAGTACAAAGCCTGCAGTTCTGACATCCTTCTTCACAGAGGTTGTAGCAACCAGAAATACGGTCTTTGGGGTTTGCAGAGTGTAGTCAATTCTGTAGGATAGAAATGAGGCCTTGATAGAACTGGGGACCATAAGCAAGTTTCCTGGGAGGCCTATAACTTCATGCAAGCCTTTTAAGAATTGCATCACTAAAGGGGTTAAGGGCTCCTTAAACCCCTGCAAGTGCAGACAAGGCTGAACTTTGAGCTTTAAACATATTTGAATTTAGGCCCCTGTTCAGCCCCAGTGGCAAGAACTGTGGAACCTTGGCTGGTTTAGGTGATAAAGGACTCCAGGCTTTTGCTGTGTGAGATCTGCATCATTTTCACATATTCTTAGGTAAATCTTATTCATGAAGACCTCTGGTTTGACACAAGGTAGGCAATACCTGCACTGAGCATACTTGACTTGGTAGCCACTGCCTCTCAACTTCCATGCCATCAAAAGTAGTCTCTTGGAGCTGGATGGCAAAACTGTCCATGAGAGAGCAAATCCGTCATCACTGAAAGCGACAGTGGTGATTCAATGCTTAAGAGTAGGAGAGAGAGACACTAGAGTCTCCTAAGCCAAAATGGTATATTTGCAATTATTGATACAGGAAGCTCCACTGACAGCCTAAGAATAATACCCTTTCACTGCTGTCTAGACACAGTACAAATCTTGTTCTTCTTGCTAAAGGGGTGAATGACACAAGTGCTTTGAACACTACTCTCGGTTCAAGAAAATTCAATACTATTCCTCATAAGCTTAACATCCCATGACCTTAACCACTTCAGCCCCAGGCCAATTGGCAGCCAAAGGACCAGGCCCCTTTTTGCGATTCGGCACTGCGTCGATTTAACTGACAATTGCGCGGTCGTGCGACGTGGCTCCCAAACAAAATTGGCGTCCTTTTTTTCCCCACAAATAGAGCTTTCTTTTGGTGGTATTTGATCGCCCCTGCGGTTTTTATTTTTTGCGCTATAAACAAAAATAGAGCGACAATTTTGAAAAAAATGCAATATTTTTTACTTTTAGCTATAATAACTATCCCCAAAAAATATATAAAAAAACATTTTTTTTCCTCAGTTTAGGCCGATACGTATTCTTCTACATATTTTTGGTAAAAAAAAAAAATCGCAATTAGCGATTATTGATTAGTTTGCGCAAAAGTTATAGCGTTTACAAAATAGGGGATAGTTTTATAGCATTTTTATTAACATTTTTTTTTTTACTAGTAATGGCGGCGATCAGCGATTTTTTTTTGTGACTGCGACATTATGGCGGACACATCGGACATTTTTGACACATTTTTGGGACATTTGTCATTTATACAGAAATCAGTGCTATTTAAATAGCACTGATTCCTATGTAAATGACAGTGGCAGTGAAGGAGTTAACCACTAGGGGGCGGGGAGGAGTCAGTGTGACGTGTTGTGGTTTTTTTTACAGTAGGGGGGCGGGGCTGTACGTCTGACGTCATTGATCGGCTTTCCCGATGACAGGGAACAGCCGATCAATGACAGGCAGAGTAGGAAGCGCGGGGAGAGGTTTGTTTACACAAACCTCTCCCCGTAATTCAGCTCCGTAACCCGATCGCGGGATACCAGCGGCCGCTGGTCCCGCGGCCGTGGTCACGGAGCGACCGGGTCGCGAGCGCGACCCACGGGCAGGCAAATTAAAGGGGACGTACCCGTACGTGCTTTTGCCTGCCCGTGCCATTCTGTAGACGTATATCTACATGAGGCGGTCGGGAAGCGGTTAAGCAGCCTGCTCTTTGAAATGAGTCCCCCAACCTTTCTAGCTGGGGTCTGATGTGATGATGTTCCATCTGAAAACTATTGGTCAGTTACAAAGAACAAAGGATACTCCGGCACTGTTCTGCTGGAAGAGACTCCACTCCCAAAGCACCTTTGGTTTTCTCTATCAGAGGATGGAAATTCCCTTGTGTAAGTTCTACTGATTTTTTTTCCATCGCTATTGCAGACAGCAAGACCTTTGTGAATGCCCTGGGGGAGATGTATAGACCGAAGGGGAGGAACTCAACTGGTAGAGGAATTGAGGATGAATTGGGACAAGTAGGTGTCTGATAGGAGAATCCAGTCTCACATATTTATGAATAAAATAATTGATTGAAGGTTTTCCATCTTGCACATTTCTTCCTGTGCTGCTTGTCAATTTTTTATTTTTTTTTTAACTTTAGCACTGGGCACAGATTACCTGGTTTTAATCTTTTATTTTTGCTGGGAACTGAGGTGAACCAAATCCTCATCTCCTCTGGGAAACTAGAACCTTCACGATTGCTCGTTTTTTTTTTTTTTTCTTTTAATCCAGCTACACACTGGAGCAAAATTTTTTACTTTTCCATCAGCTCTGGTAGCCTGGCTTACTGGAAGAGATTTAAAAGGTGGACTTCCCACCTGTCAATGTTATATGATCGGTATGCTCATTGAATTATGCCCCTGCATGGGTGAGTTTGTCATGTTATACTTTTTCAATAAAAATTATTGTACCAGAAATATCTCCCTTAAACTTCCACCAATGTCACGCCAATATAGCTGATATGGCCCACTGATCCTGAAGGTTTTTCCCTCCAGGTGTGTGCGTAAAGCTTCGCACAGGCACCCCCTAGATTAGTGCACCCTTAAAAAGGACTTCTACTGTTCTAAGACAGGAGCCTTAGATCTTTAAGGCTTCAATAATGAAGATTGGGTACCTCTCCAGTTAGTTTACTAATCTTTTCCCCGGTCCGTGTGATTTTGCCTCCTGGTGTCTACTTGGGAGTGGCCACCTGTATGCTGGACCTTTGAATTTTCTGTTTTTTGTGAGATGATATTCGCCCTGACCTAATGGTCACCCTTGAGATGGCTGTATCCTGTCTACTCCCAAATAGATTGGATCTGTGTTCTGGTGTCTTGCATCATTTATTTTTTATTTTAATTTTTTTTGAGCGGGATCCACCAACCATGGCTTCAGCCATAATGCACTCCTTGCCGTGACCGCGGGGAACACCGCTCTTGAAAAACATTGATTGACGTCTGACACATCCACCACAGAGTATGCAACCAATTTCAGCTCTTACAAAGCTGTTACCACCTTGTCTCTTCACTTCTTCCAGGTGGGCTTATTTAAAGATTTAATGGTACTCCACTTTTTTTTATATTTAATCTGCAGGGCTGCAATATTCTGTAAAATGCAATGAAACATGACTATCTGGAGGTGCTCTGTACACAGAATGTGTACAGAACACCCCCCTGAAACATAATTTCCTGTTTGTATGACTGGTTCACTGATTTTCCCAGAAGTCTGCACCAAGATAAAAGTCCGATTTTTTTGGCATCCACTGCCATAAAAATTTCATTTTTGATAAGATACTCCCAATAGGGAATCACGTCTAAAGGGATGCAGACCCTGCCACTTTCCTCAGAGTCCTACAGGTGCAGCAGCTGGTTGACAATTATGAAACCACTCCCTTTAGGCTCATTCAGCACATGGGCTGGTTATTGCTGGTGTGCCGGCACCTGTAGGATGCTACAGTATGTATGAGCACTTCAGATCTAAATCTAATTTTCGGACTAGAGCCTCCTTGAAAGTGACCTGTCTTGCCAGCTACATTCTTGATGCATCCATCATCGGAGGAGACTGCAGCAGGTTGACCTCTAGCTTGTTCAGGGTATACAGTTTTGACAGCCTGTTTATAAATGGCATTTTTTTCTGACCCCTTCAATTCTTCCTGGATTAACTCTTCCAGTTGTTCAGTGAAGAAAATTTGTACTTTCTAACCTTGTGGAGAGTTTCTCTATTATGCAATCTTCAAAGCTTGTGGCCTCATGGCAAGCTTTCCTATTTGGACACCAGTTACTGGTTCTGGTTGGAAGTGCTAGGCAATGTATGCACTGTAGCTTGCCAAGCAATGACTTTCCACCACGAATGCAGCAAACATTAGGGCTGGTAATCTGTGGTGTTTGTAAACGGGGAGCAAACAAAATGACAGGTGAGATGATGACATTGATCTATGTTGCCTGTATGTCTGCACTTTGATCAGTGACTGTTCTGGCTTTTAGCAGGCTCTCTTCGTCTTGAGGTCCTTGCAGGGCTGTATAGTGCTTGTTCCAGGCAGGCTATGACTTTCCACAACAGATGCAGCGACTATTAGGGCTGGTAACTTGTGATGTTTGTAAAGGGTTAGCAATGATAATGAGGGGTGAGGTGATGAGATTTATTCAACATTGCCTCAATGTCTGTTCCTAGATGGCGACTTGTCTTGGCCGTCAGAAGGCTCCCTCTATCTTGTAGTCCTTACAGGACTATAGATATTGGCTCTCTTTTTCTCAATTTTCACTACTTACCTAATCCCTATACCTTAAAGGGGTTGTAAAGGCAAAAGTTTTTTCACCTTAATGCATTCTATGCATTAAGGTGAAAAAACATCCGACAATGCCAGCCCCCCATTTTACTTACCTCACCCTTTGAAAGTCCCGTGTTCGCCCCCGACATCCTCTTTGCCGCTCAGCCTGGTCGTTGATTGGTTACAGTGGATGGATTGAAAGCAGCGCAGCCATTGGCTCGCGCTGCTGTCAATCACATCCAATGAAGCGGAGGGCGGGTTCGAGTGATACATTGAGCGGCTATGGCCGCCGGCTGTATCACGGGAGCGCGCCCGCAAGCACTCCTCACCATGCGAGGGAGCTTGCGTGAAGGTGAGAAGTCCTTGCGGGGGGGAGCCGAGACAGCCACCGAGGGGCAAAACGAGCTGCACAGTGGAGGTAAGAATAACATGTTTGTTTGTTATTTAACCACTTCAATACCAGGCACTTAGACACCTTCCCGCCCAAGCCAATTTTCAGCTTTCATCGATGTCGCAATTTGAATGACAATTGAGCGGTCATGCTACTCTGTACCCAAACAATTTTTTTTATCATTTTGTTCCAACAAATAGAGCTTTCTTTTGGTGGTATTTGATCACCTCTGCGATTTTTATTTTTTGCGCAACAAACAAAAAAAGACCGAAAATTTTGCAAAAAAAACACGTTTTTTTTTGTCACTGTTAATTTTTTTTGTAAATAAGTGCGTTTTCTTCTTCAATGACGGGCACTGATAAGGCGGCACTAATGGGCACTGATAAGGCGGCACTGATGGGCACCGATGAGGTGGCACCAATTAGGGGGCACCGATGAGGTGGCACTGATGATGGGCACTGATGGGCGGCACTGATGGGCACTGATAGGTGGCACTGATGGGCATTGATAGGTGGCACTGGTATGCAGCACTGATGGGCACTCAGGTGGCACTGATGGGCACTCATAGGCGGCACTGATGGGCACTCATAGGCGGCACTGACGGGCACTCATAGGCAGCACTGACGGGTACTTATGGGTGGCACTGATGCACACATATAGGTGACACTGATAGGTGGCATGGATGGGCACTGATAGGTGGGCACGGGTGGGTACGGATGGGCACTGATAGGTGGCACTGATGGACGCTGATGAGTGGCATTGCTGGGCATCCCTTTTCTTAACTTTTTTTTTAATTAAATATGATGTGCCAATCAGTGCCCATCTGTGGGCACTGATTGGCATATTTTTTGCATTTTTTTTAACATGTGGATGGCCATGGGGGATGTACCTGGCCATCCACATGCTGGGTGCTTCCCTGGTGGTCCTGGGGGCTTCCCTGGTGGTCCTGGGGGCTTCCCTGGTGGTCTAGTGTGGGCATCTGAGGGGGGCTGCGCTGATAAACAATCAGCGCATACCCCCCCTGTCAGGAGAGCCGCCGATCGGCTCTCCTCTACTCGCGTCTATCAGACGCGAGTGAGGAAAAGCCGATCAACGGCTCTTCCTGTGTACATCGTGATCAGCCGTGATTGGACACGGCTGATCACGTGGTAAAGAGCCTCCGCCGGAGGCTCTTTACCAAGATCAGTGTAGCGGTGTGTCAGACTGACACACCGCTCCACCGATCGCCGCGATGCGCGCCCCCACGGGCGCGCGGCGGCTGTTATCCTGAAGGACGTCATATGACGCCCAGTCAGGATAACGAAACCACTTCCCGGACGTCAATCTGCTATTGACCGGGCGGGAAGTGGTTAAAAATAAAAAAAAATTACCTTTACAACCCCTTTAAAGGCAATGGGTGGTCTGACTGGACAGCATTTCCCATAGAAACAGAGCAAAGCAGCAGACTGAAATGAAAAACAGCATAATGCTAAGTCTCCACTATTGCAACCTGAAGTCGCATGAATTTTCTGCAAATTTGATGTGACTTGAAGCAATGCCTGTGTATTCTTAAGGTCTATGAACACAGATATGAACGGTACTCATTGGAAATCATGGGGTACGCACTAGTCGCACTAGTGTAAAGTGGGGTACGCACAAGTCGCACTAGTGTAAAACCGAGCCCAACACAGTGATCCCAGAGCAAGCTTTGAAAAGGGGATAGGAAGAGCTCAGGTGAATGCCATAATGAGCACAATGAACCTAGAGCAACACTGAGAAGGGGATGGGGAAAAACACAGGTGAAAGCCATAAAAAGGGATAACATACCTGCAAACAATGACCACAAAAGCATCCAGCATGCATGAGTAGAGAGCTCCACCATTTGTTGCCCAAAAATGCCATAAAACCATTTAGAACTCACATTTGCCACTAGTGATGATATCAGTGCATGAGCCTGTTCAGATCACCATCCTGGAAAAGCTCTAGCCAGGAAACACAGAGGCTGCATCACTTCCAGCCATCTTATGAACAGCAAACACCCATAACACAGAGAAAAGAAGTAAAAAGCATATGGAAAGCAAAAGGAGACGCTGCCACATACGTCAAAGCTTGTTTAAAGCTTTCTTCAAGAAGCCTGCACCACCAGAATGGGGCTCCAACCATATAGCTCATTTGAAGACTGTAGAGGAAAGACTTCCTCCCAGGAGAGCCTGAAATATGCCCCCCAGACCATCAGAATGGGGCTCCAACCATATAGCTCATTTGAAGACTGTAGAGGAAGGACTTCCACCCAGGAGAGGCTGAAATATGCCCCCCCAGACCACCAGAATGGGGCTCCAACAATCTAGCTCATTTAGAGGCTGTACAGGAAGGACTTCCACCCAGAAGAGGCTTAACCTGGCTGGGGCGACAACCGGTAAGGGATACTTTGCGATTTCAGTCCTGATCAGGTGAGGAAAAAAAGGAGAACGCTGTGAGCCGGGTCTGTCTTTGATTTATAGTTAACCAGTAGGGATGAGTTCTGGCGTGTTCGCATACTCCACGTGCAGAGCCCACCAGGAAGTCGGCTAATCACAGGCAGTGAGACATTGCCCGATCTCTGCAGCCGTGCATCGGGGCAATGTCTCACTGCCTGTGATTAGCGCAGCGCCGACTTCCTGGCGGGCTCTGCACGTGGAGTATGCAAACACGCCGGAGCTCATCCTTATTAACCAGTCCTGTCAGGTTGTGGGGGCGGAGTTACAACCCATATGTATGCTGCCATGATGCACCAGGAAACTTGCGTTACATGCTCGTTTCCAGCACCATGTTCAAAACGCAAAGGGTGTGCAATCTATTGCGGGTGTCAATATAGTCCTAACAATATGCAAATGCACTACCTGCACTGGATTGCATAGCACCCCAGTACCATGCGATCTGGTGTAGTGTGTTTTGAAAAGTAGTGCGTGCTGTACGTTTGGTTCAATCTAGTGCATTTTCAGACCATAAATGAATGGGCTGAAAAATCGCACCACACTGAGTCGCATAGAAATTGAACTGTGAGTCGTGTTCCACAATTTCTTTTACTTTGGTTCGTTTGTCTTTTTGTGGCACGTTCGTGTGTGATGCGAGCGGCCCCGCATTGATGAGACTTTTTGAATGCATATAATAAAATACATTCAAAAATGCATATAATAAAACACCTTCAATGGCAACAGAGCAAATGTAATAAATTCACCCCTCCCCTAACCTGCCAGTGATGTATGCATTTATAGAGTTGCCTTAGGATCTGTGTACATCTGACATCCTCTGTCTATTCTCCATTCTCCCAGGTGCACCCTTGGTCTTTAGTGCGTCATCTGCTGGGACAGTTGTCTGACAGTCTGCTGGCAGATTATAGAGTAATAAATGTAATGTCAAATATTACATTAAAACACTGTGCTTCTAATTGACTCAGACCTGGCCCACTGAGCTCCTGCATTACATTCCAGAAGCATATAGGACTTGAAGTGTGTTAGTCCCATTACACACACCTGCACCTATAGGACAGTCCCATCACACACACAGAGCTATATTTTCTTCCCAGAAGCACCTATAGGACTTGAATTTTCTTCCCAGAAGCACCTATAGGACTTGAAGTGTGTTAGTCCCATTACACACACAGAGCTATATTTTCTTCCCAGAAGCACCTATAGGACTTGAAGTGTGTTAGTCCCATCACACACACAGAGCTATATTTTCTTCCCAGAAGCTCCTATAGGACTTGAAGTGTGTTAGTCCCATCACACACACAGAGCTATATTTTCTCCCAGAAGCACCTATAGGACTTGAAGTGTGTTAGTCCCATCACACACACGAGCTATATTTTCTTCCCAGAAGCACCTATAGGACTTGAAGTGTGTTAGTCCCAACACACACACAGAGCTATATTTTCTTCCAGAAGCACCTATAGGACTTGAAGTGTGTTAGTCCCATCACACACACAGAGCTATACTTTGTTCCCAGAAGCACCTATAGGACTTGAAGTGTGTTAGTCCCATACACACACAGAGCTATATTTTCTTCCCAGAAGCACCTATAGGACTTGAAGTGTGTTAGTCCCATCACACACACAGAGCTATATTTTCTTCCCAGAAGCACCTATAGGACTTGAAGTGTGTTAGTCCCATTACACACACAGAGCTATATTTTCTTCCCAGAAGCACCTATAGGACTTGAAGTGTGTTAGTCCCATCACACACACAGAGCTATATTTTCTTCCCAGAAGCACCTATAGGACTTGAAGTGTGTTAGTCCCATTCACACACACAGAGCTATATTTTGTTCCCAGAAGCACCTATAGGACTTGAAGTGTGTTAGTCCCATCACACACACAGAGCAATATTTTCTTCCCAGAAGCACCTATAGGACTGAAGTGTGTTAGTCCCATCACACAAAGAGCTATATTTTGTTCAGAAGCACCTATAGGACTTGAAGTGTGTTAGTCCACACACACAGAGCTATATTTTCTTCCCAGAAGCACCTATAGGACTTGAAGTGTGTTAGTCCCATCACACACACAGAGCTATATTTTCTTCCCAGAAGCACCTATAGGACTTGAAGTGTGTTAGTCCCATCACACACACAGAGCTATACTTTGGTCTTCCCAGAAGCACCTATAGGACTTGAAGTGTGTTAGTCCCATCACACACACAGAGCTATATTTTTCTTCCCAGAAGCACCTATAGGACTTGAAGTGTGTTAGTCCCATCACACACACAGAGCTATATTTTCTTCCCAGAAGCACCTATAGGACTTGAAGTGTGTTAGTCCCATTACACACAAAGAGCTATACTTTGTTCCCAGAAGCACCTATAGGACTTGAAGTGTGTTAGTCCCATTACACACACAGAGCTATATTTTCTTCCCAGAAGCACCTATAGGACTTGAAGTGTGTTAGTCCCTTCACACACACAGAGCTATAGTTTTCTTCCCAGAAGCACCTATAGGACTTGAAGAGTGTGTTAGTCCCATTACACACAAAGAGCTATACTTTGGCAGGCACCTATAGGCAGAGTCCCATTCCTATATTTTCTTCCAGAAGCACCTATAGGACTTGTAGTGTGTTAGTGGCAGGCAGGCAGAGCTCCTATATTGTAGTTGTTACCAGAAGCACCTATAGGACTTGTAGTGTGTTCGTGGCAGGCAGGCAGAGCTCCTATATTTTGTTCCCAGAGGCACCTATAGGACTTGAAGTGTGTTAGTCCCATTACACACACAGAGCTATATTTTGTTCCCAGAAGCACCTATAGGACTTGAAGTGTGTTAGTCCCATTACACACACAGAGCTATATTTTCTTCCCAGAAGCACCTATAGGACTTGAAGTGTGTTAGTCCCATTACACACACAGAGCTATATTTTCTTCCCAGAAGCACCTATAGGACTTGAAGTGTGTTAGTCCCATTACACACACAGAGCTATATTTTCTTCCAGAAGCACCTATAGGACTTCTAGTGTGTTAGTGGCATCACACAGAGCTCCTATATTTTCTTCTCAGCAGCACCCACAGGACTTCTAGTGTGTTAGTGGCATCACACAGAGCTCCTATTTTTTCTTTGCAGAAGCACCCATAGGACTTCTAGTGTGTTAGTGGCATCACACAGAGCTCCTATATTTTCTTCTCAGCAGCACCCACAGGACTTCTAGTGTGTTAGTGGCATCACACAGAGCTCCTATTTTTTCTTTGCAGAAGCACCCATAGGACTTCTAGTGTGTTAGTGGCATCACACAGAGCTCCTATATTTTCTTCTCAGCAGCACCCACAGGACTTCTAGTGTGTTAGTGGCATCACACAGAGCTCCTATTTTTTCTTTGCAGAAGCACCCATAGGACTTCTAGTGTGTTAGTGGCATCACACAGAGCTCCTATATTTTCTTCTCAGCAGCACCCACAGGACTTCTAGTGTGTTAGTGGCATCACACAGAGCTCCTATATTTTCTTCTCAGCAGCACCCACAGGACTTCTAGTGTGTTAGTGGCATCACACAGAGCTCCTATATTTTCTTTGCAGAAGCACCTATAGGACTTCTAGTGTGTTAGTGGCATCACACAGAGCTCCTATATTTTCTTCTCAGCAGCACCCACAGGACTACCGACTACAATGGCTGGAAGACCGCCAAGGGGAGGCAGAGCGTGCAGAGCCAAGAACACAGGGCAGGCAGGCTCTGTTTCTAGTGGACGTGGCCGTGGACGTGGACGTGGTCGTGCATCGTCATCAGCACGTGGCCATGGGACACGCGCGTCTTTGTTTTCGGCAGCTGGACATGTGGAGCCGCATCATGCTGAAGGCTTGGTAGAATGGATGACCAAGCCTCCTCATCCTCCTCATCCTCTCTCACCCAGGCTCAGGGTACTGACAGAGCATCATCAGCCACCCCTTCCCTAGACCCACCATGTCCTCCTGAGGAGTCCCCCGAACTCTTTGAGCACAGTGTTGGGTACATGCTCCAGGAGGATGCCCAACGATTCGAAGGCTCGGATGACGATACCCAGCTTGAGGAATCTGGCAGTACAGTTCCACCAGCTGCAGCTTACTGCCAGGTTTGCTCTAGTGGTGAAGAGGGAGGGGATGATGAGGTCACTGACTCCACGTGGGTGCCTCAAGGGAGAGAGGATGAGGAGGAGGACGAGGAGGAGGAGGATGCGGCGTCACATGTCCAACGAGGCAGGATGCCCCCTGGAGGCCAGGTAGAGGCCAGCACAGCAACTGTACAACACCGCAGAGCTCCGCCTGTGCAGGGCGCTGCCTCTGCACGTTATCAGAAAAGTTCTTTGGTGTGGGCCTTTTTTGAGACGAGTGCAGCAGATCGCACCACTGCTATTTGCAATATTTGTCTCAAGCGTATCTCGCGTGGCCAAAACATCAGCCGCTTGGGCACGACAAGCATGACCAGACATATGGCGACCTGCCATGCAGCTCGTTGGCAGGCACACATAAAAGACCCACACCAAAGAACTAAGCGGACCTCTACTTGCTCCTCCTCAGCTGGGATCTCCATCCCCACTACACCTTCAGTCCTCTCTGAAAGCTGCTCTGAGAGGACTGAAGGTGTAGAATTCGGTGTGTCACAACCAAGTACTTGCAGTACACCGACGTCCGAATGCAGCAGGCAAATTTCCCTGCCCCAGCTGCTGGACCGTAGAAAGAAGTACACTCCCAGCCATCCACATGCCCAGCGGTTGAATGCTAGCCTTGCTAAATTGCTAGCACTTCAACTGCTGCCTTTTCAGTTGGTAGACTCGGCCCCCTTCCGTGAGTTTGTTCAATGTGCGGTTCCTCAGTGGCAGGTTCCCAAACGCCACTTTTTCTCGCGGAAGGCGATTCCGTCTCTCTACCGGCATGTGGAGGGCAATGTCCATGCCTCGCTGGACAGGGCGGTCAGCGGTAAGGTGCATATTACCGCTGACTCATGGTCCAGCAGGCATGGACAGGGACGGTACCTTTCTTTCACGGCCCATTGGGTCACTCTATTGGCAGCTGGGAGGGATGCAGGACAAGGTGCAGTAGTGTTGGAGGTTGTTCCGCCACCACGCCTCCAAAACGCGACTACTGCTACTGGTTGTGACACACCTCTCTCCTCCACCCCCTCCTCTTCTTCTTCCTCCAGTGCTCTGTCCTTGGAACCAGCGGTGCTCCGTAGGCGTACAAGGGGCTACGCAAGTACGCAGGCAAAAAGATGCCATGCCGTGCTTGCGCTGGTGTGTTTGGGGGACAGGAGCCACACTGGGCCAGAGGTTCTGGCAGCTCTGCAGGGGCAGGCCGAGAGGTGGTTGACGCCACGTCAGCTTAAGCCAGGAATGGTCGTTTCTGACAATGGCACCAACCTCCTCTCCGCCCTGCGACAGGGGCAGCTCACCCATGTGCCCTGCATGGCTCACGTCCTCAACCTGGTGGTGCAGCGGTTCTTGGGCAGGTTCCCAGGCTTACAGGATGTCCTGAGGCAGGCCAGGAAAGTCTGTGTGCATTTCCGCGATCTTATAATGCCAGTGCTCGGCTGACTGAGCTGCAAAAGGAGCTGAACCTGCCCAAGAACCGCCTAATATATGACATGCCCACCAGGTGGAACTCAACGTTGGCCATGCTGCAGCGACTGCACACGCAGCAGAGGGCCATCAATGAGTACCTTTGCGACTACGGCACCAGGACAGGGTCAGGGGAGCTTGGTTTTTTTTCCCCACGTCAGTGGAGCATGATCAGGGATGCATGCACTGTCCTCTCACCATTTGAGGAGGCCACGAGGATGGTGAGCAGTGACAGTGCATGCATCAGTGACACTGTCCCTCTTGTCCACCTGTTGGAGCATACGCTGCGTGGGATAATGGACAGGGCACTTGAGGCAGAACAGAGGCAGGAAGAGGAGGACTTCCTTGCCTCTCAAGGCCCCCCTTTATCCGGACAGTGTTCCTTCTGTCCCACCCATCACACAGGAAGAGGATGAGGAGGAGGAGGAGGAGGAGGAGGAGGAGGAGGAGGATTGTGTGAGCATGGAGGTGGAGCCTGGCACTCAGCATCAGCAGCAGCAGTCTTTTAGGGATGATGTACAGTCCCAACAAGCCAGTGGACTTGTACGTGGCTGGGAGGAGGTGGCTGGCGATCATGTCATCCTCAGTGACCCAGAAGACTCCGGACCGAATGCCTCAGCTAACCTACGCTGCATGGCCTCCCTGATCCTGCAAAGCCTGCGGAAGGATCCTCGTGTTCTTCGGATCAAGGAGAGGGACCATTACTGGCTGGCCACTCTCCTTGATCCGCGGTACAAGGGTAAGGTTGCGGACCTTATCTTGCCGTCGCAGAGGGAGCAGAGGATGAGACATCTCAGGGAGGCCTTGCAGAAAGGTCTGTGCAACGCGTTCCCAGAAACTGGGAGGCTACAAACTCCTGGTCCTGGGCGACGAGTTGCTGAGGCTTCGGTCAGTGGCAGAAGGAGCGGTGGGGAAGGTGGACGTCTGACCGATGCGTTCAGACAATTTTTTAGTCCGCAGCCCCAAGGTATGATCGGTTCCAGCAACCATCGCCAGCGTCTGATATACATGGTGCAGGAATACCTTGGGGCAAGGTCAGACTTGGACACCTTTCCCACGAAAATCCTCTGGCTTACTGGGTCCTGAGGATGGATCACTGGCCAGAGCTTGCACAGTATGCAATTGAGCTACTGGCCTGTCCTGCCTCCAGCGTTCTTTCCGAACGCACATTCAGTGCTGCTGGAGGATTTGTGACTGATCATAGGGTGCGCCTGTCCACCGCCTCGGTTGATCGACTGACATTCATCAAAATGAATCAGTCTTGGATCACCACCAGCTACCAGGCACCTGAGGCGGATATAACCGAATAATTTTTAATGTCACATCCCTTCAAGACTGCCTATGCTGATGCTGAGTGACTGTCCTCTTATGTTCACTGACTATCCTCTTCCTCCTCCTCAATGATCCATGCCACAGCACCAGTGCCTAAGGCACAATTTTTCAGCCCCTGTTTAACAGGGGCGTGTACTTACAATTTTTTAAAAAAATGCTTCGCAACACGTGTGACTGCTGTGCTCCAAGTACAGTCTCTGTGAGGGCCGTGTTGCAGTGTTGTGGCACCAGCACCAGTGCCTAAGGCACAATTTTTCAGCCCCTGTTTAACAGGGGCGTGTACTTACAATTTTTAAAAAAAATGCTTCGCAACACGTGTGACTGCTGTGCTCCAAGTACAGTCTCTGTGAGGGCCGTGTTGCAGTGTTGTGGCACCAGCACCAGTGCCTAAGGCACAATTTTTCAGCCCCTGTTTAACAGGGGCGTGTACTTACAATTTTTAAAAAAAAATGCTTCGCAACACGTGTGACTGCTGTGCTCCAAGTACAGTATCTGTGAGGGCCGGGTTGCAGTGTTGTGGCACCAGCACCAGTGCCTAAGGCACAATTTTTCAGCCCCTGTTTAACAGGGGCGTGTACTTACAATTTTTTTAAAAAAATGCTTCGCAACACGTGTGACTGCTGTGCTCCAAGTACAGTCTCTGTGAGGGGTTGCAGTGTTGTGGCACCAGCACCAGTGCCTAAGGCACAATTTTTCAGCCCCTGTTTAACAGGGCGGGTAATTACAAATCTTGATCTAATAGTTCACAGCAGGGCCCATTCCTGCGCCCACCAAGAGTAACTATGAGGGCCTGCAGTCTTGTGGCAACACCGTCCACCACCACCGCCAAAGGCCCAATTTTTCTGCCCTGTTCATCAGGTGCTTGCAATTACAAAATCTTGATCTAATAACTCACAGCAGGGCCCATTCCTGCGCCCACCAAGAGTAACTATGAGGGCCTACAGTCTTGTGGCAACACCGTCCACCACCACCGCCAAAGGCCCAATTTTTCTGCCCTGTTCATCAGGTGCTTGCAATTACAAATCTTGATCTAATAACTCACAGCAGGGCCCATTCCTGCGCCCACCAAGAGTAACTGTGAGAGCTTACAGTCTTGTGGCAAAACCGTCCACCACCACCACCACCACCACCCCCAATTTTTCTGCCCTGTTCAACAGGTGCATGCAATTACAAATCTTGATCTATTAACTCACAGCAGGGCCCATTCCTGTGCCCACCAGTCTTGTGGCTACACCAACATCTAATAGGGCAAATTTCTGCAGAGTATATACGCCAGGCCCCTACTTTCAAACATCCAACTTACAAACGACTCCTACTTGCAAATGGAAAGAGAAAACAGGAAGTGAGAGGAAATCTACCCCTAGGAAGGGAAATTCTATCCTGTTAGATTTAATTTGGGAAAAAGGTATCTCCTCTCTACTGATACTTTATCACCAATCCTTGTTTCAATTAAAACCCCACTTTTCCAAAAACATTTGTCATTGGGACGGAAAGTGAGGTGACATGTTCTGAACAGATGTGCAAAGACAGCAAATGTTACAGGGGTGATAACCCCTCCCTATGTTCTCCAAAAAGCTTAAAAATAGATTTTTTTGGGATGGAGCTACACTTCATAATGTACCTGTTCAGATTCTACTTAAGATCAAACCTAAAGCCGCAAGTGGTTTTAAATGGCTTCTTTTTTTCCTTTACAAATGTCATTTTGTGCAAGGACAGTTCTAAACACGGGAAACACATGCCACTTCACAGGCATACTTTGGACACCCCCCAGGTACCATATTTAAAGGAAAATGTCACTTTTTTTTTTTTCACTTTATGCATCATTAAAATGACTGCTCCCGAAAAAACGTTAGTTTTTAAAAGTTCTTTTTGCATTGATATATGTCCCCTGGGGCAGGACCCGGGTCCCCAAACCTGTTTTATGACATTAACATGCATATTGGCCGTTGTAATTAGCACTTTTGATTTCGAACGTTCGCGTCCATTATAACGTATAGGGTTCGAAAATTCGCGCGAACTTTCGGTCCGTTCGAAGGTTCTGGTTCGAACCGAACCGGGGGTGTTCGGCTCATCCCTATTATAGAGTAATAAATGTAATGTCAAATATTACATTAAAACACTGTGCTTCTAATTGACTCAGACCTGGCCCACTGAGCTCCTGCATTACATTAGCATTAAAGTGCACCTGTCATGAATTATAATGGAAAAAAAATAGTTTTCACTGTCATCTTCTTTTAGAAGTTGCTGGCTGATCATTAAGTTTCATTACTAAAGTGAACCTATCCGTAACCACATATGGAGGCTGCTACTGCTGAGCTGACCACCATTTAAAAAAATGCTAGTTATCTGACGGTATGCTAATTGCCATTGGCTTCA
Organism: Lithobates sylvaticus; assembly: GCA_028564925.1. Classification (NCBI taxonomy): domain Eukaryota; kingdom Metazoa; phylum Chordata; class Amphibia; order Anura; family Ranidae; genus Lithobates; species Lithobates sylvaticus. The sequence goes on from CM053031.1 coordinate 36,659,985, forward strand.
TTACTTTCTAAATCACTGATCTGGAGTAAGTAATGCATCAAAAAAGTCAGAGAAAAGTCAGAGCACCTCATCTGTATACTTGTTTTTAGAAGCGCCTCAAAGTCCTGAAGCCATTGGATCAGCATGACAGCTGAAGATTTCTTATATTCAAAAGGGATGGCCAATGATATATGGAAGCTAGAGGATCGCTATGGTAGCCAGTCAACATTTGTTTTCATGAAGAGTTCAGTATTGGCAAAATCCATGGTTTTATCACAACAGGTTTCCTTAAAGCGGTGTTCCGGACAAAATTATACTTTTTAAATAAAAATACCCCTATAATACACAAGCTTAATGTATTCTAGTAAAGTAAGTCTGTAAACTAAGGTCTGTTTTGTTAGTTTTTAGCAGTAGTTTGTTATTTTATAAACTTGCAGCAGGCCGTGGCCATCTTGAGTGTGGGCATCTGAAGCCAGACTGTATTTCTTCCTGGATCTCATCCTTGCAGATCTCGTACATGCTCAGTGCAGCATAAGCAGTGTAATAGGTTTCAGGTCAGGTTTCCATAGCAACGGCAGTTTGAGAGGAAGTTGCTGCCCCTTCCCAGGAGGCATTGCAAACAGGAAATGATGCGATGGGCCGCGGCCAGGGAGGAGGAAGTGAAAAATGAATACAGCAGTCTGTGCTGAAAAAAAAATAAAAAAAATATCCAATTTGTTTACAGTGCACAGTTTAGTGAGGGATGCTGAAGAGTTGGGTGAAACTCCACTTTAAAGTAGAATCAAGTGCTTGTTAAAAAAAATAAGATTATAGGTATAATAAAGCTATCACTGTAGTACATTTGCCTAGTAATTAAACCAGTAATCTGATTTCTAATATTAAAGTTGTACCTCCGTGTGCGTTATGGGCTCTACATACATTTTTCTGCACCCACATTCAAGCTGGGGGTGCACATTCAAAATCCACCAGGTGACTTGCTAGCACAGACTACATATCTCAGTGGCCATAGCGCTCTGTGGGTTACTTACTCCTGACCCCTGCACTCTGTGCGTTACTCACTCCTGACCCCTGCACTCTGTGCGTTACTCACTCCTGACCCCTGCACTCTGTGCGTTACGCACCCCTGACCACTGCAATCTGTGCGCTACTCACCCCTGACCCCTGCACTCTGTGCGTTACGCACCCCTGAACTCTGTGTGCTACTCACTCCTGACCCCTGCACTTTGTGCGCTACTCACCCTCACCTCTGAACACAGTATTTTACTCACTCCTGACCCCCTGCTCTCTGTGTGATGTGAACTCCTGACCCGCGTACTTGGTGTGTTACTTGTGTTACACACCCCTGGCCCCTGAATGCAGTGTGTTACTCACTCCTGACCCCTGCACTCTGTACTTTACACACTCCTGACCCTGCGCTCTGTGCCTTATGCACGCCTGACCCTGCACTCTGTGTGTTTTACACTCCTGACCCCTGTTCTCTGTATGATACACACTCCTGAGCACTGTATTCAGTTTGTTACTTGATTCTGACCCCTACACAATGTGCCTTACACACTCCTGACTCCTGTACACTGTGTCTTATGCACTCCTTACACCTGCTCTCTGTGTTGATCACCTATGACCCCTGCACTCTGTGTGTTACGCTCTCCTGACCCCTGCACTCTGTGCTTTATGCAATCCTGACTCCTGTACTCCCTTTGTTATGCACTTCTGACCCCTTCTCTCTGTATAATACTCACTCATGATCCCTGAACTTTGTGTGTTACGCCTGCTCTCTGTACATTACTCACTCTTGTCTTCTTTGCTCTGTGCCATATGCACTCCTAACCTGTTCACCCCTGTACTCTGTGGGTTATGTGTTCTTGACTCCTGCTTTTGGTGCATCACACACTCTTGTCCCCTGTACTCTGTGCTGCACACGTCTGACCCCAGTACTCTGTGAAATAGGCTCTCCTGACTTCTGCCTTGTGTGCATTATGCACTCCTGATCCCTGCACCCCATGCCTTAGTCACTCCTGCACCCTGTGTCTTGGGCACTCCTGACCCCTGCACCCTGTGTCTTGGGCACTCCTGACCCCTGCACCCTGTGTCTTGGGCACTCCTGACCCCTGCACCCTGTGTCTTGGGCACTCCTGACCCCTGCACCCTGTGTCTTGGGCACTCCTGACCCCTGCACCCTGTGTCTTGGGCACTCCTGACCCCTGCACCCTGTGTCTTGGGCACTCCTGACCCCTGCATCTTAGACACTCCTGACCCCTGAACCCTGCATCTTAGGCACTCCTGACCCCTGCACCATGTCGTAGGCACTCCTGCACCCTGTGTCGTAGGCACTCCTGACCCCTGCACCCTGTGTCGTAGGCACTCCTGACCCCTGCACCCTGTGTCATAGGCACTCCTGACCCCTGCACCCTGTGTCGTAGGCACTCAAGTTTTTTTTTTTTAAACAATATTTTTTATTGAATATTTTTCAAGAATAATACAAAACTTTGGTAAAAGGTAGAGCATAGAAATACGACAACAGGTCGTCATAAGGTACATAGCATTTGTTCATCATATTTAGTCATATAATGCAACTGGTACAGTATAGTTGACTGTCTTATTAGTGCACCTGTAACTGTTTTGGCGATCGGGTGCTCTTACCGCGCCCCCTGTTGCCACGAGAAGGATTCGACCCCCCCCGCGACTTCCCATCGGGGTACACAATTTGTCACTTGGAGGGGATCTCCTCCCTCCCAGGGAAACGTGGTCTTCTTAGAATGATTAGGTGCAATAACATCAAAAACACTTATTCTTAGTATATGGTTAGGTTAGTTTAGGTATTTTCAGGATTATTAGCTGGGGCGTCAACTTAACACATTTGAACAAATAAAGTAAGGGTTAAAGGGAGACAGGAGAACGAAGATAGGTGAAAGAAGGAGGGGAGAGGGGAAGGGATATTCTCTCCGCTCAAGTCTGATCTTTGTACAGGGGGCTCCAAGATCCTCAAGAACGTTAGTCTAGGTAAGAATCTAAGTTTAGGGTGTACCAGTCAGTCCACGGTTTCCAACTATTTAGCGAGAGGTTATATCTGCCTTGCGATGATGCAAACATTATTTCGTATGAGGCGTGGGTGGAAGTGGTGTTCAGTATTTCTCTAATATGAGGTGGATTACTGTCCTTCCAGTGTCTCATGATGACTAGTCTTGTGCTTAGTAAAATGTGTGATATTATAGTTCTAAAATTTTTTGGATATGCGGTGATTCCCAAGGACAGGATGGCCAACCCTGGGTCCAAGGGGACCAGCGTTTTGCATATTGTTCCTATTATCTGGAAAGTCTTGGACCAGACTTCTCTGATGTGAGGGCATTCCCACAGTATGTGGATAAGGGTGCCTGGTTTGTTGCAGTTTCTCCAACATAGTGGGGAGGTATGTGGGTCGAATTTGGCAATCCTATGTGGTGTTAAGTACCAACGTAGTAGGATTTTTTGTGTTAGTTCCCAGAGGTTAATGCATTTAGTGGACTTGTATGTCGTTTGCAATGCCTGTTGCCATTGATCTGAGGTGTATTGTGTACCTAGTTCATTTTCCCAAGCTATGATGTTGGATAGCTTGGTGAAACTTAGTTTGTTGCTTATGGAGTTGTAGAATAGAGATATTCCTTTGATGTTTGTAGTTTCTTTCGTAAGGAACATGTTTATTCTCCAAGGTAAGTGAATCTCGGAAGGAGGGGCAGAGGTGGAGTTTAATAAATGTTGAATCTGGATGTACTTATAGTGTTCTGATTTTTCAAGGGAGAACTCTATTTGTAATGCCCTGAACGTTTTTATTGAGGGGCCTATCATTAGGTCTGAGATTTTGGCGATGCCTTTCTTGGACCAATGGGTCACATTTAGATCTGGGATGGCTAGTGCAAGACTGGTTATTGGGGTTGGAAGTGGAGTGGTTTGCGCGCTTTCAGGGTATGAGGATAAGAGTGATTTCCAGGCTGTTATGGACGCTTGCATAGGGGGAGCATAGTCTCTAGGTGCGTGGTGATCAGAAGAGTTGGCCATCACATAGCTGTATAGGTCATGTCCCCTTATCTGAAATTCTTCTAATTCTTGCCATTTTGTGTTTGGGGAATTTGGGAACCAACCCCTCAGTTGAGCTAATATTGCCGCTGTGTAGTAGTCCTTAATCACTACTTGTCCCACTCCCCCTGCATTCCTTGCTGCTGTAGACTTGTTGAATGCCCATCTAGCTTTTTTCCCCCTCCAGAGGAATTTATTTATGAGAGATTGTACTTTATGGAAATACTTATTAGGGACTGGAATAGGCAATGCTCTGAAGAGATATATTAATTGTGGGAGGACTATCATTTTGAATGCTGCTAAGCGTCCTGACCATAGAAGTTCTGTTTTGGAGATGTCGTTTAGCTTTTGTGGCAAAGCGCTAAGGAGTGGGAGGTAGTTTGCATCATAAAGATCTTTGGTGGTGGCCGTAAGATTAATTCCTAAATATTTTATATTGTCTGTGCACCATGTGTATGGAAACCGTGAACTGAGTGCCGTTTGCATTTTTGTCGGAACCTTTATGCCAAGTAGATATGATTTATTTTCATTTACTTTATAATATGAAATTTTTTGGAACATTTGCAGTGATTTGTGTACCGAAGCCAGGGAAGTTTCAGGGTTTGTCAGCATTAGGATAATGTCATCCGCGAACAGGCTTATAGTGTGTTCTGATTTATGGGAGTGGATCCCGGTGATGGACTGTTGGTTTCTGATATAGGTGGCTAGGGGCTCCAGTATCAAATTAAAAATTAACGGTGAAAGGGGGCACCCCTGGCGAGTGCCATTGGTGATGAAGAAAGGGTTCGACAAAATCCCCGAGGTATATACACGAGCAGAAGGTTTGGAATATAAGGCCAGAATTGCTTGGAGTATGGGGCCCGAAAACCCGAATTTCTGTAGAACTGTCTCTAGGTAGCCCCAGTGGACCCTGTCAAAGGCCTTCTCTGCGTCTAAGGCCAACAGCAGAGAAGGCCCTTGCCGTAGGTTGGCCAAGTGGATCACATTAATTAATCTCCTAGTGGCGTCTGAAGTCTGGCGCCCCTTAGTGAAACCCGTCTGATCGGCATTAATAACGCTGGGTAGTATGTCCATCAGACGGTTCGCTATTAATTTGGCATATATTTTTACATCGTTGTTCAATAATGATATGGGTCTGAAGTTGGCCGGGGTATTCGGTTCCTTCCCTGGCTTGGGTAGGGTTACAATGATTGCTTCAAGCATTTCTGAGGGGAAGGACGAGGAGGCAGCCGCTGTGTTAAAGATTTTGCACAAATAAGGCGTAAGGATAGATTTGTATGTGCGGTAATATTCTCCTATGAATCCGTCTGGTCCAGGGGATTTGTTGGCAGGAAGTGAGTCTATTGTCCTTCTAATTTCGTCTTCAGTAAAGGGTAGGTTTAAAAAGTCTGCTTGTTGTTGTGAGATTTTTGGTAGAGATATTTTGTGTAAGAAGTCATTTATCAGTCCTGTGGTGGGTTGTGGGGTGTTTATGTCGTCTTTCAGATTGTACAGCGTGCTATAGTAGTGGCTAAAAGCGTTGGCTATGTCTTGTGGGTGTTGCATGTGATGTTTTGTAGTGGGGTGGATGATGTAGGGAATTTTTGTTTTGAGTCTGTGTCCTTTGATTTGGTGTGAAAGTAATTTGCCTGCTCTGTTGCCCTGGGCGTAGTGAGTCATTTTGAGTCTTTTTGTGTTCCTTTCAAATTCCTCCAGTAGGAGGTTTCGGAGTTCTTGTCTTAGTCGTGTCAGTGTAGTGGAGAGTGTTTGGGATGATTGATTTTTGTTTTGGGCTTCTAGTTTAAATATTTTGGTTGTAATATCTTTTAGTTTCTGTTGCCTCAGCCTTCTCGCCCTTGCCCCCAGTTTGATAAAGATTCCTCGGATGAATGCCTTGTGAGCATTCCAGAGGACGAAATTATTGTGCATTGAAGGTTCATTTAGAGAAAAAAATTCCTTCAATTGTTCTTCAATATGTATCTTGTTGCTTGGGTTTTGCATAAGGAAAGAGTTCGCTCTCCAAAGGGGTCTGGTATCAATGTTGGAAGCGTCCTTCAAGGAGAGGGTGATGGACGCATGGTCAGACCATGTGATCATGTTTATTGTTGAGGCTATAGTTCTGGATAGTGTGCGTTGGTCTACCAAGAAGAGATCAATCCTGGTGTACGTGTGATGTGGCGAAGAAAAAAAGGAATAGTCTCTTTCACCTGGGTGGAGACATCTCCACGCATCATGTAAATCTTCTTGGTGTAATGAGTTCCGGAGAGACATGGGTGAGCGGGTGGCTGTAGTGGTAGTATCGATCTTGTGATCAGGGACTATGTTGAAGTCTCCACATAACACCAGCAGACCTTTCTTGTAGCTATTGACTTTTTTCATGAGTTTGTGAAAGAAGTGGATTTGATGTTTGTTGGGTGCATATACGTTTACTATAGTGTAGGTTGTTTGGTTGATGTCGCAGACAAGAATAAGAAATCGTCCGTTAGTATCTTTATATTCCTCGTGTAATTTAAAGGCCACAGTGTCTCGCACTGCGATTAGCACTCCTTTTGTTTTGGATGCAGCGTTGGCAAAGAAAATGTGTGGAAAGTTCTTGTGTTTGCACGAAGGCGCCATGGTTGCACAGAAATGTGATTCCTGTGCACACACTACGTCGCTTTTCTGCTGCAATGCCTCTTTCCATAGTGACTTTCTTTTAACTGGGTGGTTAAGGCCCTTGACATTCATGGACATAAAGTTAATAGCCATATTGGGAATGTAGATTATGCTTCATCCATTGTCTGGATTCTCGACGAGAGGACCCAGACAATCCAGTGTGGAGCTTTAGTGGTATGTGCGGGTGCTTGTTTCGGTTACTCACTGCGTTTATGGACCAGTCCGTATCTTCTGTGTTGATGCATGGTATTCGGATGCGAAGAGGGGCATGTGGTCCGATACTGGAGAATCTTTTGGCGGAGATGACTTGAGTTCCATCCTTGTGGATCCAGCTGGGCGGAGAGAAGGGTGGGGAGAGAGAAGAGGAGAAAAAAAACAAAAGAGAACAGAAACATATAACCTGTGTGAGGTCAAACAATAGCGCGTGTGAAGATTGGTTCACTGGAGCCTTGTAGGGGCTCATCTTCAATTGTTCCCGAAGGAAGTGTCTGAGTGCAGCTACTTGCTGCTAATTCAAGTATGAGGGGAAAGTTCTGGCCCATTGGGCTGACCGGAGACCCTCGGGTGGACATGTGTCGTTTACTGATTCCTGTATGGTGTTACACATGTGACCTGGCGTTCCTTTGTGAGACTGCCTTCCAGTCCTGGATTGAGTTAGGTCGGTTGGGGTGGGGATTGATGTTTGCATCTGAGTCAGGGAGAATTTTCCATTCCTTCAATAAGGCTAGGCCTTTTTCAAGTGAGTCCACAACAAATGATTTGTCTTGGTTGGTTATGGTGATTTTTGTTGGGAATCCCCATCTGTACGGGATATGATGGTTTCTAAGCACTTTGGTGATTGTATTTAGGTTTCTCCTCTTTTGTAGAGTGTGCTGGGAAAGATCCGCATAAAATTGCAGATTTTGATATTGTGGTGGGATCTGTTCTTGTTTGCGCATCACTTGCATCAGTTGTTCTTTCACATGAAAGAAGTGTAGGCGTAGGATCACATCTCTTGGGATTTTTTAAGGTAAATGTGACGGTTTGGGCAATCTATGGATTCTGTCTATGGTGATCTCCATCACGGAAATTTCAGGTAGGAGGGAGGTAAATAGGTCGGATGCATATGCTCTCAGGTCAGACGGCTGTATTGACTCGGGGATCCCCCTGATTTTAAGGTTGTTCCTCCTGGACCTGTCTTCAATATCTGCTAATTTGTTTTTAATCCAATTTGAGTCTTCTTCTTGTTCCTCACTAGCATCCACCAATTCATTGATGGTGGATGCATATTCCCCCATCTTCCTCTCAATGTGGTCAACTCTGCCTTCTACCGCTTTAACTTCCCCACTGATCTGGTGCATGCATTTAATCATGTCTGTTTGCAAAGTACTCCTTAGTGAGACCAGCATGTCTTTTAGGACGGTGTCAAGCACCGGTTGATTCATAGTGGGGAAAGAGGTGATGGATTCCGGCAGCTCCCTCGTGTCCTCCCCCATGTCTGAGACTGGGCTCATGGCCGGATCAAATCCTTTGCCATCCAGCTTAAGTTTGGACTTGGCCGGGCTTCCTGACGGTGAGTGAGTGGCTGGGGAGCTTGTGCAGCTTTCTGGGATGTTATTGAGGGGTGAGATGTTGTAGTCTGGTAGGTTTGGCTGTTGGTCGTGGGCCGGGGGTGAGGACGCGCCGGCGCCATCTTGCTTACCTCCAGACCGCGGCCTAGTGAAGTCGTCCATCAGCCTCTGGGGTTTGAAAAATGTCTTTCGCTTGTGGGGCATGGTCCCCTCAGTCACCCGGATCGGAACGCCAGTTGCAGGGATACAAACGAGGTGTGTTTGAGCCGTTGTGTAGTCGCTGAGTCCACCGGGTCACCGGAGCTCCGGAGCTATGCTGCCATTCAGCTCCGTTGCAGGCCACGCCCCCGGCACTCAAGTTTTAAGCACCTCCCACATACACTGTGCTGCTGAGCTTGTGCCACCTAGTTTTTCTCCTCTGGGTTCCCAACGCTTAATCCCCCTCCCCTTCCCCAGCAAAAAAAAACAACTATGGGCCTAGAAGACTAGCACAACCACAACCATGCTGCTGTTAAAAGACTTGTGTCACCAGGGGCATTTATTTTATTTGAGGGTTAGAGCTGTGGAAAAGATTAATGAAAGGGAAATACAAAACAAATACTGTAATGTGACCAACAGTATAATAGCTGAAAAAAATAAAATAACCTTAATACACAATTTAAAGGGGTTACCCTGAGAAAATGTACCAGTCAGGTTGCTAATACCCTGGCTACATGCATGCTCTAGGAGAGTAATGAACATGTTTCAGGTTCTGGGTGCTGAAGGGGAAGTTGTTCAGACAACTCAGAGAAGAGGGAAAGCACAGGGTAGCAAAGAAAAAAAATTAAAACAGTTGATGCATTTACATTTTTTCATTTAGTGGTCAGCTGGAGTTCTGCCTTAGGCCCCTTACGTGAACCAAGGCACACTGTAACAGATAGTGTTACCTTATTGTACCAGCATTCCCACTTTATTATCTTGCAGACTGAAATGCTTGCAAATGTGCCTTTGGTGCTGTATTTAATCACAGCAAAGCCTTATAATCTAGCACTGTACGGTAAGTGTATTCGCCGAATTACTTCCATAATGTAATGAGTTAAAGTCGGTGACATTGAAATAATTGCAAGGGGAATAATGAAGCAGGTTAAGGTCCTACACTTTTTATAAAGCGCTATTGATTTTCGGAGATGATTCCCACCAGCCAACCACGGGGCATTAATATATGTTCTGTAATTCTATGTGCGTGTGTGCATTTCAGCGTTTTGCAATACACGAGGTGACAAATGGACTCCAGCAGTAACATTAATGCATACAGGAGCTCTTTTGTATTAACGACCGAAAATACTTGTGCAGGGGATCTTAAATGCAATATTTACTGTATAATCTCATATTATTTCATGATGAAGTCATATAATACTGCTCCTTCGGGACCTCAGCAGCTATTAAAGGAACACTCTAGCTCTGTGAAAGTGAACCTGTGAGGGCAGTAGGATGAGAACTGCCATTGTCCGGGTTTTTAAAGTCTACACCAGCCTTTTTCAACCAGGGTGCCTTACAGTATGGTTCTTCAGGGGTTGCCTTAACAAATGACTTAAAAAAAAATTGCCCCAAATTGGCCAAACACTCTAGCTTTGTGGAAGTGAACCTGTGAGGACAGTAGAATGGGAAATGCCCCTGCCGGGTTTTTAAGGTCTACACCAGCCTTTTTCAACCAGTGTGCCTTATGGTTCTTCAGGGGGTGCCTTGACATATGACCTAAAAATTGCCCCAAATTGGCCAAACACTTTGTGTTAGTGAACCTATGAGGACAGTAGGATGGGAACTGCTATTGGCTGGGTTTTTAAAGTCTACACCAGCCTTTTTCAACCAGGGTCCCTTATGGTTGTTCAGGGGGTGCCTTGACAAATGACCTAAAAATTGGCCAAACACTCTAGCTTTGTGGAAATGAACCTGTGAGGACAGTAGGGTGGGAAAGAACTTTACCAGCCTTTTTCAACCAGGGTGCCTTATGGTTTTTCAGGGGGTGCCTTGACAAACGACCTAAAAATTGCCCCAAATTGGCCAAAAATGTACACGCCAGTGGGTGGATCAAGCCTACATTTTTTGTTACACAAAGCCATAGGTTTTTAATGTGCAACTTTACAACCTTGGGCTCTGTGTTGGACATCACCACATCAGTTGATAAAGAGGACATCTGATGCTTGCACAGCATCCTTGTTTGGCCCCTTTCTGTCAGCACTGGGGTCATGTTCGCTGCATGGTGGAGAGGAAATGAGGTGGAACAAATGCTGAGATACAAGTCATAACGTAAAAATAACTTATCTCTAATGTTGAATCTCCTACATGTGTGAATGCTGCTGCAATATATATATATATATATATATATACTATTAGGGGTGCCTCAAAATTGTGCATTATTTTAAAGGGTGCCTTAGCTTGGAAAAGGTTGGTAAACAATGGTCTAAACTACTGTACTGCATGCATTTTCCAGATCAGCTGGGTTGTTTTACTCAAGGCAAATAGGCTGTTCAGTTTGCCAGGGAATTTGTCCCAGAGCTTAGAAAATGTGCTGAAATGTAATGTTGCAAAGAATACCCAATCATATGCAAGGAAATTTAAAAGGCAATATTTTTGCTTGCTCATGATTGGATGATGGGAGTCAGCAGAACTTTGCTTCATTCCTCAGGCTCTGGGGACATTTTCCTTGCCAAGTGAACAGCCTGTTTGTCTTGCGTAATTCACCCCTACTAAATCAGTATTGCCAAAATGATAGCAATTTTTGGGGGAGATACTTGCCTGCTTCTGTTCTAAAGATGATCCGTTCCTGGCAAAGCACCTGCTCTTCATCTGTGCGGTCTGCTGGACACTGTACAGGCACTCATACCTCACTGCGCTACGGTGGTCACTGTCTCATTACCAGTGCTCCCTGATCCGAAGCTGTAATGAATGAATGACTTGTATAGCTCTGCAACTGCAAACTGAATCACTTCGAGGCGCTTGATCCGACCTGCGTTGATTCCTTCTGAAAAGAGGTAGGTCTTGAGTTTTTTCCTAAAGGCCAGATGGTTTCCTACCAAGCATGTGTTCGTGGGTAGAGCGTCCCATAGTCGTGGTCCTTGGACTGCAAATCTTCGTTCTCCCTTTTGATTTGTATCTGGACTTGGGGATGAGGAGGAGGTTTTAGTTGGTTGATCGGAGGTTGCGATTGGGAGTGTAGTGTTTTATTTTTTTGCATAAGTATTGAGGAGCGTCTCCTTGTGTGCATTTGTGGGTCAGGAAGAGGGTCTTGAATGTGATCCGATCCTTTACGATTAGCCAGTGTAGGATCCTCAGGGAGGGGGAGATGGATTCCCATGTTTTTTTTCCCGTGACTAGTCTTGCTGCCGTGTTTTGGACGACTTGTAGGCGTGCAATCTGGAATTTAGGTAGTCCTATGTAGAGGGAGTTTGCGTAGTCGGGTCGAGAGCTGATGATTGTTCCTACTACTATTGCTTTTTCCTCTTCTGGAATGAAGGGGATGAGTCTACGTAGCAGGCGTAGAAGATGGTAGGATCCGCTGACTACTGATCCTATTTGTGCATCCATTGACATTTCTGAATCGAAGATGACTCCGAGACTTTTGGCTTTTGTGCTTAGGGGGATGGTCTGTCCAAGGATGGTGGGTGGAGTCCATAGGGACGTAGATTTAATATTTCAGTTTGCGTTTAGGAGAAGGAGTTCTGTTTTGGATCCATTAAGTTTGAGGGAGCTCGTGGACAGCCAGTCATCTATTGATGTGAGACATTTTTCTAATTCCTGATATTGGTCTTTTTGTCCGGGGATCCGAAGGTAGAGTTGAGTATCATCCGCGTATGAGTGGAAGCATAAGTCTGATTTGCTGATGATTTTGAGGAGTGGACGGATGTAAACGTTGAAGAGCGCGGGTGACAAAGGTGATCCTTGAGGGACTCCATAGGAAACTGTGCGAGATTCAGGTGAAGGCTCCAAGTTTCACTGTCTGTGACCGATTTCCTAAGAAGGAAGCGAACCATAGTAGGTCTAAATCTGTGACTCCTGCTACTTCTTTGAGGCGGATGAGTAGAGTAAGAGAGTCCTTCCTCTGCATGTCAGGCTCTACCGTCAGGTACGTGACAGCCGTAGACCCCCTAAACCCACCAAACTGTCACCAGTCACTTATAAAACAAATCTGAAGATGAACATTATTAGAGGGAGGGTAGGCAAAACTACCTTCTTCCCTTATCGATCTTCCAGAAAAAACACCAAGCAACCCTTGCATGTCCTACCCCTGTGGCTTTCCCCTGCCATCTGACTCTCAACTCCCATCAAGTAAGGTCTGCAGTTTTGCTCTAACATTTAACTCTTTCCTAAGGGCTATTCCTCCCCTTTCCTAGACATGCAGCCCCTTAATTTATTTTCTCTGGGTCTTTCTATGGACTGTAGTTGGGAGATATTTTCCTTAGACTCTGCATCTAACGGGGGGTGAAGGTTTGAGAAAGAAGGAACTCATTTGAAACATGTTATAGCCCCCTGTTAGATGCAGTTTATAACCACAAGGCATAACGGCAGCTAGAGACGCCATACAGGGTGAATGCTATCCGCCATCAGTGGCGGGTCCCTCCTGAGTCGGCTGTGGGATCCCTCATTGCTGCTGCTAAACACAGTCCTTAAGTTGGAACAGACTCTGCTTTCCATGTGTCCACAATGATAGTGAGTGGCTGTGATGTAAATGTGCTATTATTTATATTTAATAAATGTGTCTGTTTTTAATGGGGTCTCGCGCAACCTCAGAAGGAACCCTAGTTGAGAAAAGCTGATTTACCATGTTTGTCTGGCATTCGGAGTTTAAATTCTACTAAAGACAATGGGGTTTATTTACTAAAACTGGAACGTGCTAAATATTGTGCAGGGCTGCATAGAAGCCAATCGGCCTCCAGGTTTTTTCGTCAAAGTTTAATTGAACAAAGTTAGAAGCTGATTGGCTTCCATGCACAGCTGTACCAGATTTTGCACTCTCCAATCTTAGTAAATCAACCCCAATGACCGCTTGGCATTTTGTATAGTACCTGTGTTATCTAGCATCTAGCCATAGTCCAAAAACATAAAGGTTGCTTACGTAGCTTTCATTCCAGATTTAGCTCTAGTATGTTCAGTTTTGACCAACAAGAAGTTGTGCCATTTGTACTGAGGCATGTCCTGACAGTGTGGAGTACACTCCTTTTCTCCAGAAACAATGGACTCCTTGTTATAAGCAATCAAAGCTTTATTTAAACACAAATGAGAACAATCAAAGATGGCAGGCACTTTGCACTGGATCCCAAAGCTGGTGAGAATCGCTCTACGGGGATCGGCCTGGTATGGTGTATGAAAAGTTACATTGGGCAATGTTGGACTAATGTAACTATGTTTAAAATATCCATACCTGGAATTCTTCTTTAAATAAAATAGAGAATGTGATATAATTATCATGGCTGTGCTGTCTGACAGGAATGGATGGGCACAAATCCAAATCCTTTGGCAGGTAAAACAGTGTCCATATATGTTTTTATATATTTATTTAGCTGTTTGCCTGGTGTGCAACTTTAAAGATGATGGAAAAATAATTATACTATGCATTGTCACGACTGTTATAACATTTTGCATGTTTCCTGTATTCAATGTGTCAAGGTTTTATATATTTGTAACCATATAATATTATTATTATTATTATTATTATTACAGTTCTTTAAAAAATAAAATAAAATTGGTGGAAAAAAAAGAAAATGTTCATATGTTCGTTGAACTGTACCTTTTATGAAAACTCAACTTTAAGTACTGTACATGTTCCTCATAATCCCCATGTGTGACTGTTTGAGAAGAAAGACCTCTGTCCTAAAGGACATGTTTAAGTGATGAGGCATGGTGCATGCATTAGATAAAAATGGATGAAATGGCGCGCATCTAATTACACGCAAGAACATTCCATGCAATCATTGTAACACATTAGAAGCCTATATATATATACATATATTGGAGTGTGATTACTTATTCTTATGTTATGATCCATTTAATATCTTCAATTACATTTGTTATTTTATGGAAGAGGCTCCCTGGTCTTGATTATCTTGTCTTCTAGGTTCTTTTGCAATGCACCACATTGGAAAGGAAATTACAAAATTGTTTCCTTTCCTTTATATACAAAACTGGTTCTCTTTATTTTACTTTAGAGGAAGAAGAAGTAAAAGTGGATCTATTGTAAGAGATAAAAGGACAAGACATATTTGAGTTTTTCTAAAGTGATTTGAATTGTGAGCTGTTATTTTACCATTTACTCCATATACTCTCAGTAGGCCTCCTAGAAATTTCTTTGCTAGATCAGTCATGATTAAAATCACTAGTAATCATAAGCTCAGGTTGCGTTATGAGCTGCCTGAGCCTAGATGAGATTAGACTGCTCTAGCACAGTCCACAATGAATATACATCATAAATGTGTATCAGGTGGGAGATGGGGAGGATCTAAGGTTCCTGTCATTGACCAGATATGGCCATATTAGGTCAATAATGTCATCATCATCCCCATCCCTTTGTTACGCATGGCTCCAGTATAATGAATTCCATAACTTTGGGCAGAACTAATTTCAACCCAAACCTTTACCTAAACTTGCAAGGAACTTCACTGTTGCCTGCAAACACTAATTACTATACCTCTCTCCAGCCCCTCATAAAAAAACTGCCTCCTGATACAATTTATTCAAAATTTTCCCCCATGCCGTTTTTTTTTTTTTTTTTTTCTACATTTTGGCATGGTGTTACTCTTAAAATCCATACCAGACCCGAAGGGCATGGTATAAATTGTGGGGGGGAGGGGGGGTATACCCACGTCATTTTTTTTTCTTTGCTCTATTTTTTTATTGTTATTGTATTGTCAGAAATAAATGTCATTTTTTTTCTTTATAAATGTCAGTTTTACTGCAGCAGGTTCTTTTTTTTTTTTTTTTATATTCACTTTTTATTTTATTGTATAGACATACATAAACACAGTCACATGCTAAGAACATCCTTTTCCTTTATCTATGCTCTACCCACTTATTCCCCTTACCCCTAAAAAAAACCCTCCCACGAGAGAACAAAAAAAAAAACAACCCCATCCCTCCTCCCTCCTCCTCAATTCCCTACGCCTTTGTCAATTCCTCCAGGTTCCCGATTTGCTGAATACCCTGCCATTTCCCCCATATATTCCGGAATCTCTCCAATGAGTCTTCTTCTATGTGGACAGTTTCTTCTATAATTCTTCTTCTGCAGCAGGTTCTATACACGGTAAGGATGTGCCACTTTACATGCAGACTAAGGGGACCCCTCCAGGCACTATATTTAAAGGAATTTTTAATTTTTATTGTTTCACTTTAAGCATCATTAAAATCACTGCTCATGTAAAAACAAAAAATGTTTTTTGCATTGATACATGTTTGCCAGGGCAGTACCTGGACCCCCATACCCATTTTATGGTCAATGACTTGCACATAAGCCTTCAAAATGGGGACTTTAGATTTTTCAAATTTGAGGTCCCATAGACTTCAATAGGGTTCAACTCTTTTGCGATGTTCAAGAGTTCTGGCGCGAACCGAACTGGGGGGGGGGGGGTGTTCTGCCCAACTCTACTGTCCACCATACTCCTGTCTATGGCACCACAAACAGATAAAACCTACGACACACCTGATAGATTCCAACCCTCCTCTTCAAAGGAACATATTTTTGATAATAATAAGTTTACTAAGCTAAAACAATCACTTTTTGAACATTATTTTCAGTAATGAGATCCACAAAATAGCAGCTGAATCCAACGATTGCTATGGTCAGTAACATTTGTATTATACGAACCATGTAGAATGACCTTCCCTGTAGTAAGTTACAAAATACTCTGAAATTTTAAATCAGAATTGTCAAGAGCAGGCCAGGAACAATGTAATCTGTACCTTAAAAGTACAGTCTTTGTACAGCCTGATATAATAGCTTTGTGAATTGGAGAAACTATGTGAACCAAAGGACCAAAAAAAGAGAGAAAATATAATGTGACTTAGCAGGCTGTTTTTTTGCAGAAGAAACATGCTATGGGGACTGGCATAACATGGGGATTACGGGTTGCAGGAAAGAAATTTGCATGATTCCCCCATCAACACACAGTGCTGACAGGGGAAATCCCTGACAGTAATTATTTATAGCGACTATGGAAGCCGCTAGCGATAATTGCAAGTAAAATCCAGCAGTCTAGTTGCACCCAAGTTGATCGATAAATCGATTTGGTACATTCAGCCTGCCCACACATGGTTTGAATCTCAGCCAGTTCCTGCTAAACTGGCCAATATTCGAACCTTCTATGGTTGGCCTTACAGGCCTCCTCTTCACCATCAGCCTGTCACTACTACTACTCCTTTCAAACCACTTCCATACCGGGACTATTCTGGCACTCCTCTTCTACATGTAAAAATCATTATTATTTTGCTAGAAAATTACTCAGAACCCCCAAACATTATATATGTTTTTTTAGTAGAGACCCTAGGGGAAAAAATGGCAGTTGTTGCAACTTTTTATGTCACACAGTATTTGCTCAGCAATTTTTCAAACATGTTTTTTTTTTTTTTTTAAAAAAAAAAAACAGTTTCCTGAATTAAAAATAAACAAAACACTAAAGTTAGCCCGATTTTTTTATTTTTTTTTTTATTTATTTTTTTGTAAAATGGGAAATACGATGTTACACCAAGTAAATAGATACCTAACATGTCATGCTTTAAAATTGCGCACACTCATGGAATAGCACCATACTTCAGTACTTAAAAAATTGAAAGTGTCGCCATTGGAGATTTTTAACAGGGTTCCTGTTTAGAGTTACAGTCCTGGGCTAGAATTGTTGCTCTCACTCTAACATTTGTGGCAATACCTCACGTGTGTTTTAAATGCTGTTTACATATGTGGGCACAACATACGTATGCGTTTGCTTCTGCGTACGAGCATGCAGGGATTAAAATTAAAAAAAATTTATTAAAATGAATAAAAGAAAAAAAAATTATTGTTTATTTTACTTTTATTTTGACACTTTCCTTAAAAAAAAAATATATATATAATGTTTTTATTCCTATTACAAGGAGTGTAAACATCCCTTGTAATATGAGAAGTCTTTACAGAGAGATGTGGGGTCTATAAGTCCCCACATCTCTCCTCCAGGCTGGAGAGACTGAGATAAAAAAAAAAAATGATCTTGGCTTCCTAGCCGATGCAATGTTTACATCTGCCGAGGCCGGACGTGACATCATAACGTTGCGCCCGGCCTCTGAAGGTCATCGAGACTGCCGCGGACCATCTGGTCCATTTTATTCTCTATGGAAATCGTCCACCGCCGGCCGATTCATTCTCTGGCTCGCCCGTCGCAGGGGGTAGTCGGTAGAAGCAGCGGAGGATGGCGGGAGGGGGTTATGTCCACTCCCACCGCATGTAAAAACAATCAAGCAGCTGAACAGCCGCGATGATCGTTTTTACATTGTAGGGAAACGTAGAAAAATAAGATATCTGAATGATGCCTGTAACTGCAGGCATCATTCAGATTTAACCACTTAAACTCCAAGACGTCATATGGGGTCCACCTAAGGAGAAGTTGGTGCTGGCTCTGCATCTCCCCGCCCCCTTTCCCCCTATTGGCTGTTGAGGGACAGTGGAACATATCCAGATTGAGTTTGCCAATTTATGTTCTTTTGTGATGGTACAATGTATGCAAGTACAACACTGATGTTTCCCTGAATCCAACCTATATGTATCCAAGATTTTGTTTAGGTGTATATTCACAGTATTTGCTATTATATTATAGACTATTGGACCCGCCTCCCTCCTGAAGAAGGATAAAACCTTTCCGAAACGCACCAAGAAATTTTTTACTGTTTGTAAATAACGTTTCACTCCATTACATATATCTACTATCTCATATTATGCCTTTAAAATCCAATTGGGGTCTAATATTGAGTATTGTATGGGACTGGACAGTGAAACAAGGAAGCAGTAGAAAGATGATCTTCTCTCTGCTCTTTCCTTCTATCAGCAAGCCTCTTCTACTGCAGCACACCTGACTGGCTTCTCATGTTCCTCTCCTAGTCTGAGTTCTGCTGTACATGGAAGAAGCGATACCAAGTTATGTTCAGGTACTTTTACAGCTTGCATGAAAAAAAAAAAAAATTACAATTAAGGATTTATTAAGTACAGAGCTGCATTAGTTTGTAGACATGTGCATTCATTTTCGTCCGAATGCATTTTCGTCCGAATTTCAGGTATTTTCGTTATCGTTTTAACAAACGATAACGAAAGTGCAGAATCCGAAAAACGAAAGATTCGACATAAACAAATGCTTTATTTTCGTTGTGACAACAGTTCGATATAGATAGGAGATTCGACGCTGACAATAACAATCATTGTCCATTGAACCTGTGGTCGAATGTGCCTAATCTTAACTCTATTAGTCCAAGATTATTCTACATAGAGAGAAAAGATTTGACGTAAAAAGGAAAGATTCGACGTAGAGAGGAAAGATTCGACGTAGAGAGGAAAGATTCGACGTAGAGAGGAAAGATTCGACGTAGAGAGGAAAGATTCGACGTAGAGAGGAAAGATTGCTGCTGGAATTGGGTGGAATTGCAGCTAAACTATACAGAGTCATACAGTTTAGCTGCTCCGTCGAATCTTCTTTGAACTTTCAACAGACACCATAAGCCTTCAATGACAGATTCGACCTTAATTCATTTGGATTTTCGGACGAATGCAATTTTTAACGAAAAACAAAATAAATAAAAACGAATTTCGGGAGTAACTAAATAAATTTATTTTTCGTACGAAAACGAAATTCCAAAACGAAATATTTCAGTTTGCACATGTCTATTAGTTTGTGTTTTTTATATCTAACTTGAGTTCAGTGTTAAAACAATAGCAATTGTTTGATACAAGGGACTTGTAGTGTCAGTATTTTATGTTTTTTTTTATTTTTATTTTTTACTTTTTAATATCATTTTTCTATTATGAGTTGTAGAGGTAGTGATATCTATAATTATTCTTTCCTGTCAATATTCCATGTGCTATTTTAATCTTTTGTACGTATTTCTAATGAAAACAAATGATGGCTAAGCTGTACAGTCAATAATACGCACACTGGTAGATACCGTCTTCACATGTATGTGCTTTATACTGTATGTGTGGCCTCTTCAGCATCTAAATTCTTGTTGCCTGTGACAATCGTGTTGCTTTTCCTTCATCTTGCTCTGGAGAAATGACAGCTCGAGTTGGGTTGCTAAGGACAGCGTCAGATCTTCCCTCGCACTAATTTTCACATCTCCTGAGGTGCTCTGATCACCCGGGAGCATAAAATAGATCAAATGCTGAACAGACGTTTTCACCTTTTGTATGAGGACTTCATTTGTCACATCCCTGAAAGCAGCCGTCCCCGCAGAGGAGGCCATGTGACATCTCAGAAGATCTAAAGCTATGATAGGCAGCCGGGTTTATTTAAAACCTCACCTTGGAGTATATCTGACTGGTAAATGCAGCGGAAATGCAATACCAGTTTCCTTTTTATTTTACACATTTTTGCCAATTTTCTTATGTCTCTAATAGATTTTCTAACTAGTCTCCTTTTACTGTAAAAAAATTTAATTCACTTTTTTTTTTTTTTCATTTAAGTAAACCAATTTAAAAAAAAAAAAATCAGTCTGCAAACCAAATTATGCCTAAAATAGTCCCTTAAAATAGTATTATTTGTTTATTCTACCATTCTAAGCATTTTTTTTAAGCAGTCGTAAACATTTACTATCACATTACCTCCTAAAAATGCTAATATTCACTTAAAAAATCTTATGTATTTATTTATTTACTATTTTTTAAATCAGTCTTGTTAATCACCTTACCCCTAAAATTGCTAATATTTACTTTAAAATCGTTTTTTTTTTTTTTACCTTTTTATTTGTAATACTCTTTTTTTATAAACTGGTCCATAAACCACATTACCCCTAAAACTACTAATATTTACTCAAAAAAAAATCTTATTTTTTTATTTAATATTCTTTTTTTAAGCAGTCTAGTTAAATTGCCTTACCCCTATTATTGCTAATATTTACTTAAAACATATTTAAAATGTATTTTATTTCTTTATTTTTATTGCCTTATTAACTTATTTATTTTTAATACACTCTTTATAAAGTGGTCTATAAACCTCATTACCCCTAAAACTACTAATATTTACTCAAAAATCTTATTTATTTACAAATTTTTTAAAGCACTCTGGTAATCACATTACCCCTAAAATTGCTAATATTTACTTAAAATCTTTTTTTATGTATTTTATTTGTTTATTTTGTTATTATTATTATTACTATACAGGATTTATATAGCGTCAAAAGTTTGTGCATTGCTTTACGATAAAAAGGGATACAGTGACAATACAATTTGTTACAATAACCCTGTTATTTTTTTAAAGCAGTCTGTGAACAACAACAAACTGTTAACATTCATTTAAAAAATCTTTTGTATTTATTTAATTATTATAAATTTTTTTAAGCAACCTTTTTTTTTTTTTATAAAGCAGTCTGTAAACCATATCACACCTAAACATTGCTAATATTCACTTGAAACTCTTATTTTTTTTTATTTTTTTTTTATTTGTTTTTTTCTAAACTAATTTTTTTTTTTTTTTCACAAGCAGTCTGTAAACTTTGTAACCGCATGACCCCCTTTTACGTCTTCAGTACAGCACAGCTTGTCTATTAACTGTCACTGGGAAAGCGCACACTTGACAGATACTGAAAAAAAGAGTTGCATTGTGTGGTTTGAGATTGGAACATTTCTATCAGAGGAGAGGTAGTGTGACCTCTGACATTCCATATATTACAGAAAGAAAAGCTACGAGGAATTTCTGGAATAACCACAGTGAGGTGATTTTAGGAAACTGGGGGAGGTTATGGAAACCTATAGTTAAAAGTATTTTTTTTTTAAAGGATTACATCAAACCTCATTCGGAATGTAAAACTAAAACAAAAAAAACAATTTCTAAAAACAAAAAAAATTAAAAAAAAAGATAGCAAGGCCTAAATAAAAAAAAAAAGATAGGGGAGAAAAGCTTTGAAGGGGTTAATAGTTAATTTTTTGTGTTTTAAGTGAGGGGAGCTTACCTGATTGGGGGTAGCGTGTGGCTGGGTGGGGTCTTGGGCAGCTTAAGGAGGGGTGGTTTAGTCCTGGCGCCAATTAGAGTTCGGCGGATGCAGGAGACAGCTTCCCCACCCTCCCTGTTCTTGTCATTTTTTCATTGCTAGGACTTGTTGAATCAATGGATGTTACATAGTTACATAGTAGGTGAGGTTGAAAAAAGACACAAGTCCATCAAGTCCAACCTATGTGTGTGATTATATGTCAGTATTACATTGTATATCCCTGTATGTTGTGGTCGTTTTTTTAAACTATTTATGCCCCCCGCTGAGACCACCGCCTGTGGAAGGGAATTCCACATCCTTGCCGCTCTTACAGTAAAGAACCCTCTACGCAGTTTAAGGTTAAACCTCATTTCTTCTAATTTTAATGTGTGTCCTCGTGTCTTGTTAGATCCATCCTAGATTCCCCCAGAGGTTCTGAATTATAAATTGAAATCATATCCCCTCTCAAGCGTCTCTTCTCCAGAGAGAATAATTTCAGTGCTCGCAACCTTTCCTCATAACTAATATCCTCCAGACCCTTTATTAGGTTTGTTGCCCTTCTTTGTACTCGCGCCATTTCCAGTACATCCTTCCTGAGGACTGGTGCCCAGAACTGGACAGCATACTCCAGGTGCGGCCGGACCAGATCCTTTTCCATCCTAGATTCCCCCAGAGGTTCTCCCCCCAGTGTATAGATTGCATTCATATTTTTGCCACACAATTGCTTTATTTTACATTTTCTACATTGAACCTCATTTGCCATGTAGTTGCCCACCCCATTAATTTGTTCAGCTCTTCTTGCAAGGTTTCCACATCCTGTGGAGAATTTATTGCCCTGCTTAGCTTGGTATCGTCCGCAAATACAGAGATTGAACTGTTTACCCCATCCTCCAGGTCGTTTATGAACAAATTAAACAGGATTGGTCCAAGCACAGAACCCTGGGGGACCCCACTACCCACCCTGACCATTCCGAGTACTCCCCATTTATCACCACCCTCTGAAGTCACCCTTGTAGCCAGTTTTCAATCCATGTACTCACCCTATGGTCCATGCCAATGGACCCTATTTTGTACAGTAAACGTTTATGGGGAACTGTGTCAAATGCTTCTGCAAAATCCAGATACACCACGTCTACGGCCTCCTTTATCTAGATGGCAACTCACCTCCTCATGGAAGGTTAGTAGATTGGTTTGGCAAGAAAGGTTCTTCATGAATTCATGCTGATTACTGCTAATGATATGATGACATATTAATTACTAAAATCTTGTATATAGCCCCTTATCATCCAAGAGCTTGCATACTATTAATGCTAGGCTAACTGGTCTGTATTTTGGCCCTTTTTTAACCACTTCAATACCGGGCACTTATACACCTTCCTGCCCAGGACAATTTTGAGCTTTCAGCGATGTCGCACTTTGAATGACAATTTTGCGGTCATGCTACACTGTACCCAAACAAAATTTTTATCATTTTGTTCCCACAAATAGAGCTTTCTTTTGGTTGTATTTGATCACCTCTGCGCTTTTATTTTTTGCTAAACAAATAAAAAAATACTGAAAATTTTGAAAAAATAAGTTTTGGTTTTTGTTTCAGTTATAACATTTTGTAAATAAATAAGTACATTTTCTCTTTCACTGATGGGCACTGATAAGGCGGCACTGACGGGCACTGATAAGGCAGCAGCGATGAGGTGGCACTGATATGCGGCACTGATGGGCACTGGTATGTGGCACTGATGGGTGGCACTGATATGCAGCACTGGTGGGCATTGACAGGCGGCACTGGTGGGCACTCATGGGTGGCACAGGTGGGCACTGATGTGACACTGGGCACTGAAAGGATGAAAAGATGGGTACTTATGGGTGGCACTGATAGGCGGCACTGATGGGCACTGATAGGTGGCACTGCTGGGCATTGATACGTGGCACTGATGGGTACTAATACACGGCACTGATATGAGGCACTAATGGGCATCCCTGGTGGCACTGGTAGACATTATCAGTGGGCACTGATTGGCAGCTGCCTATGCATTGATTGGCAGCTGCCTGGGCCCAGATGTGCATTTCCCTGGGGGTTTAGGGGGGCATACCTGGTGGTCCAGTGTGGTGGCGTCCCTGGTGGTCCTGGGTGGGATCCGAGGGAGGGCTGTGCTGATAAACCATCAGCATATACCCCCCCCTGTCAGGAGAGCCGCCGATTGGCTCTCCTCTACTCGCGTCTGTCAGGCACGAGTGAGGAAAAGCCGATCACCGACTCTTCCTATTTACATCGTGATTGGACACGGCTGATCACGTGGTCTACATCAGTGTTGCGGGGTGTCAGACTGACACCCTGCAACAACGATCGCCGCGATGCGTGCCCCCGGGGGCACGCAGCGGCTTAATATCCTGAGGATGTCATGTGACGCCCAGTCAGGATATTGAATCCACTTTGCCGCCGTCATTCTGCTATATGGCGGGCGGCAAGTGGTTAAATATTGGTACTACATTGGCTTTTCTCCAATCAGCTGGTACCATTTCAGTCAGTAAAAATTAGGAACAATAGTCTGGCAATTACTTGACTGAGTTCCCGAAGTACCCTCGGGTGCAAACCATCTGGTACCGGTGATTTATTAATGTTAAGTTTTCCAAGTCTATTTCTAATTCTGTCCTCTGTTAGCCATGGAGGTGCTTCCTGTGATGTGTCATGAGGACAAACACTGCAGTTTGGTTACTGAAGCCCCCCGATTCCCTCGTGAAGACTGAGGAGAAGAATAAATTCAATACCTTCGCCATCTCCCCATCATATGTAACCAGATGTCCTTCCTAATTCTTTATGGGGCCAATATAGTCCGTCCTCCCTTTTTTTACTGATTATATACTTAACCACTTAAGCCCCGGACCAATTTGCTGGCCAAAGACCAGAGCACTTTTGCGATCCGGCACTGCGTCGCTTTAACTGACAATTGCGCGATCGTACAACGTTGTTCCCAAACAAAATTGACATCCTTTTTTTTCCCTGCAAATAGAGCTTTCTTTTGGTGGTATTTGATTGCCTCGGCGGTTTTAATTTTTTGCGCTATAAACAAAAATAGAGCGACAATTTTGAAAAAAAAACGCATTATTTTTTTTTTTTGCTATAATAAATATCCCCAAAAAAATATATAATTTTTTTTTCCCTCCGTTTAGGCCGATACCTATTCTTCTACATATTTTTAGTTAAAAAAATCGCAATAAGCGTTTATTGATTGGTTTGCGTAAAAGTTATAGCGTCTACAAAATAGGGGATAGTTTTATGACATTTTTATTAATAATTTTTTTTTTTACTAGTAATGGAGACGATCTACGATTTTTTTATCGTGACTGCGACATTTGTGGCAGACACATCGGACAATTTTGACACGTTTTTGGGAACATTGTCATTTTTACAGCGATCAGTGCTATAAAATTGCATTGATTACTGTAAAAATGACACTGGCAGTGAAGGGGTTAAACACTAGGGGGCTAAGGAGGGGTTAAGTGTGTCCTGGGGAGTGTTTCTAACTGTTAGGGGGGTGGGCTATGAATGACATTATCGCAGGGTGCTATGATCAGTGACACTGTCACCAGGCAGAACGGGGAGATGCTTGTTTACATTAGCATCTCCCGTTCTTCAGCTCCGTGAGACAATCGCAGGTATCCCCGAGGCGATCAAGTCCATGGGACCCGCCCCCTGACTCACGGAGCTCCCGGCAGGGTCGCACGCCCCCAGGGGCACGCATGTGACCCCATGGCGGCAAATTCAAAGGAACTTACCTGTATGCTCATTTGCCCAGCCGTGCCATTCTGCCGACATATATGTACATGCAGCAGTTGGCAAGTGGTTAAAGAATTTCTTGGGATTTTTTTTTAGCTCTCCTCCTCTGTGTCTTTCGTGTTCCATCTTAGCCACCCTAATTGCACCCTTGCATATCTTGTTGCATTCTTTGTAAAGTCTGAATGCTGATGATGATCCTCAGCCTTGTATTTTTTGAAGGCCTTCTTTGCTTTTTACATTGGAGGTAAGCCATCCAGGACTTTTGTTCGCTCTTTTAAATTTATTTCCAAATGGGATGCATTGGCTAATGCCCTTATTTAATATGCTTTTAAAGCCAACCCATCTCTTCTCTGTGTTCTTTGTTTCTAAGATTGTATCCCAATTTATATCTTCTAGCAAGGTTAGTAGTTTAACAAAGTTGGTTCCTTTGAAATTCAGGGTCTTTGTGTTCCACTTGTCATGGCAGCTGTTAGTCTTTGCTGGCGGTGGAAATTTAGTCTAAGCGAATGGTTTGGAACCCATCAGTGGTATGTGTCCTTCTGGTGCATTCCTGTTAACCATGGTTTATCCTCTTCAGCACATTTCTTTGCATGTTGGAGAAGCACGCGATTTTGTGCTCATTCCCAACATGCAGCAGTGTGAAGCAAACCTTACAGCTTCCCCTTCCCTCCCTCATCCAGGCGATGTCAATTAAAATGATATATAACAAAGCTTATAATTATCCTCCGCGAATCTCATTATCCTCCGCGAATCTCATTAAACAAGGGCTAATTAACAGTATATAAATACAACTTAATGGAAAAAAAAATCAAAATCACTTTACCCAAGCCGATGACAATAAAGCAAATAAGAAAATAAAAACAGAAGTAGGCAAAATAATATGGAAATCATCCATACCGTTCCAAGATCATTAGGCATATCTTTGAAGGAGCGGCTGTGTATCTAAAGCAAGTTTTTATTTTTGTTCCATTTAATGTAAAATTTTGAATTGCATTGCTTGTGCCTGTGCAGCTGTTCCATAGTTTTCACAGTAATATTTTGTATAGAAATGTGTCCACTAGAGGGCACACCTACCTCTAAATGACATCCAGCTGAAACTTGCTGTAAGATCAAGCACAGCAGAAGCTAAATAATTGTCATGATTCAGACAGGGGTGCCAAAAATTTTTTGTGGATTTGTACCCTTTTCTATTTTGCCAGTTTGAATCTACAGAGAATTTCACAAAGCAGATTCTTTGTGGTGGATCTTTGACTAGGAGTGAACTCAAAACAGAGACTTTGGGACTCTTTTATCTGACCACTTCTATAATTTCATCCTGGAGGCTCTAATCCCCCGCCCCACACTCCCTTCTGGAACATTGGTTCTCTATCCTCCAGGCCCACTAGGTGATTGGGTGTTATAACAATGGCATTGTGCCAGTGGTGTAGCGTGGGCAGGGGCACAATTGCCCTGGGTGCAAGATTCTTAGAGGCACAAAATCCAACCTCCCAACCATCCTGTTTTTCAACAATTGAAAACCTGAATGCTAGAATGGTAGAGAGGATTTGTGCTGGGAGGGGAGATTTGTGCTAGCTGGGGGGGATATTGGGGGACAAGTTGTGAGGTTGGATTTGGGGGACAAATTGTGCCGGGAGAGGAGATTTAGGCAAAAAAAATTGTGCTGAGAGGGGGGGGGGGGGGGGTTTGACGGGGAGAATCGTGCTGGAAGGGGGATTCAGGGGGGAAGAAATCGTGCTGGGTGGGGGGATTTGGGAGGGAAGAATTGTGCTGGGAGGGGAGTTGGGGGGGATCATGCTGGAAGGGGGGATTTTGGGGGGGGGAATTTGGGGGGGGGAATTGTGCTGAGGGGGGGGGGGATGGTGGTGGGAGGGGGGTTTTGGGGGATGTTGGGGGGTGGGGGGGGGAAAATTGTGCTGGGAGGGGGGTTGGGGGGGGGAATTGTACTGGGATGGGGATTGGGGGGGGGGGGGAGAATTGTACTGGGAAGTGGGATTTAGGGGAACAATTGTGCTGGGAGGGGGAATTAAGGGAGAATAATTGTGCTGGGAGGGGGGTTGGGGGCGGGATTGTACTGGGAGGGGGATTGGGGGGGGGGTTGTGCTGTAAGGTGGGATTTAGAGGGAAACAATTGTGCTGGGAGGGGGATTTAGAGAATAAAAATTGTGCTGGGGGGATTTGGGGGGGGGGGGGGAATTGTGCTGGGAGAGAGGATTTTGGAGAAAGAATTGTGCTAGGAGGGGGGATTAAGCCTAGGTTCACACTACTGTGATGCGATGTACTACAAATTTGATACAAGAATTTGCCTTGCGTTTTGAGGTGGACAGGTGCGAATTTACCACGTTTTCCCCTGCAATTTTACCGCAAATTACAGGAGGCAGACAGTGAACAATTTGCAGAGATGTGAACTGTGTGCTGCAAGTTTACTGCAAGTTCAATTGAAGCCTATGAAGATACAATTCGCATTGCACCATAGGAATTCACATCACACCCACAGTCAACATGCACAGGACCCTTTTTTTCTCGCACCAAATTTGCAACGCATAGATGTGAACCAAAGCCATGGAATATTATGCTTTTTACATGACCTGCAAATCTGTGTGTTCCTTAACGCATCAAACCCGCTGTAAATTCGCATCAGTGTAAACCCAGGCTTTGGGGGGGAAGAATTGTGCTGGGAGGGGATTTTGGGGGGGATCGTGCTGGGAGGGAGGATTTAAGGGGGGAGAAATTGTGCTGGGAGGGGGGTATTCAGAGGGCGGACAAATTGTGCTGGGAGGGGAGATTTGGGTGAAAAGAACTGTGCTGGGAGGTGGGATTTAGGGGGGTGAATTATGCTGGTCGGCAGTTGGGGGGGGGGATTGTGCTAGGAGGGGGGATTAGTTTACCCAGTGGAGGAAATTAGGGAATATCTTGCCACCAGAAATTGGCCCCATACACTTTGAATCCAAATTTAGGTGACTCAACACACACCAAGGTATTGTCTTGGGACAATTCCACAATGTCAGTAAATCTCTAGAACACGGATTCCTCATTATCTGTTTTGTACATCACCAGACCACAGCAAAGGCACATCTAACCTGCGAGACGAGTCCATGAGAAGAAGAGCCGGGCACAACCATCACGCTATTTGGCCTCATGCACACTGGTAATCGTCTGTAACGCATTTAGGCGCATCAAGTGCTTGGGTGTTAATTCATTTCATTGGCCAGAATAATAATTTTTATTCTGGCCGTTGAAATGAATTAATGTTCAAGCACTAAATGAGCCTAGTCTGTACATGTGTTTGGATGCGTTGACACGCATTTACATGCCAGAACGTTAAATAAATGATGGAAAACTGCTCATTTTGCACTGCAGTTCGCTCAGAAAAGGCAGAAAAGGCAGTGTGAATGTAAAGTGAACCTGTTAGAACAAGAATCACAGCTGGTTTGACATTACCCTATTCTTACAGGCAGTGCCAGGTAGGGGCTCTGCCCGACAACTAGCCCTGTTAACCAATTGTGATAACCATCTGTGATAGATGACAGACACCCTGATAGGTTCCCAATAAGACCAATATCAATGCTAGCCTGATTATAAGCATTCTGGCTTATTGGCTGTTGCTGGCTTCAATGCTTTCTGCCCCCCAGCCCCCCCGGTTAGAAAGTTGGAGCAGGGCTAGACTTCCCGATCTGCCAGCCGATTAAGTACATATTGCAAGTATGGAAAACACTATATCAGCATTTGGGAAGAAATTAACTTCATTTAGAGGCTAGAGAACAAACAAAAAAAAAACAGCTTGACACATTTGCACAGCCATCACAAATTACCTCCTATATTTTGTCAAATATGCTTTTCCTTTCATTGTCCGTTCCATCCAGTGGCTATAATCTGTATTTTCCTGAAATGCCTTTAAGAAGGAAAATACCAAATTCTGGCCACTAGATGGAGCTGATGATCATAAGTAATAAAGTATTGGACAAAATACCAGGATAATTTGTGACGACTGTGCAAATGCTTGTTTTTAATCTCTCTCTCTCTCTCTCTATCTATCTATCTATATATATATATATATATATATATATATATATATATATATATATATATATATAGTGGAATACATTTTTTTTTCCAATATGTACATTTCCTTTGATTTTTCAGCTCCATCTAGTGGCAATAATGCAGTATTTTCCTGTAAGATCTCAATAAGGATGATACCACATATGGCCACTAGGTGGAGCTAATTATCATAAGTAATAAACATATTAGACCAGTGTTTCTCAACTCCAATCCTCAAGGCGCCCCAACAGGTCATGTTTTCAGGCTTTCCATTATTTTGCACAGGTGATTTGATCAGTTTCACTGCCTTAGTAATTACCACAGCTGTTTCATCTGAGGGAAATCCTGAAAACAGGACATGTTGGGACGCCTTAAGGACTGGAGTTGAGAAACACTGTATTAGACTAAATACGGGGATCATTTGTGATACCTGTGCAATTTTTATTTATTTTTATACCTCTTAGTATTTACAATGTTTCCCCCTTTTCGTTATATGTATTCGATGGTTATCTGTGTACTGTCACTTTATATGTCTTATCTTTTTATTTACATTTTTTAGCTGCTTTTTTTTTTTTTCTTTCTTTGAAAAAGTAAAATAATGAGGGACCAATAAGTGATAGTTTTTTTTGGCACAAGACCAGGTCCAGGATAATTGAAAGGAGCTTCCATATCCCTCAGGAGCCATATAAAGTTCATTGCATCCTTTAAAATCCCCCTAAGCCCTCCTATTTTCACCTTTGGCCTCATTGACTCCAATACATTTTACCAAAATAGCATCACCAACATCAAATTTTTGCTGAAATTTTAGTGCATTAAGCAGGCAAGTGACCTTTTTTTTTCCGAAGAGGGGTCAGTTTTAGCCCTCCATATATTCTCTCTGTAAAAGGTTATATTTGCAAAGAATTTGATTTTGAATTTGACCTTGCTAAGTCAATGGGGTTGATTTTACTAAAGGCAAATAGACTGTGTGCTTTGCAAGTGAGCTCTTAGCAAATGGGGAAAGCTTCACATTGCAAAGAATACTCAATCACACAGAGGCGGCTGGTGCTCCATCAGTCAGAGGGGGGCAAAAAACCTGAGACATCTACCCCTGCATTCGCTCCAGCCCTCCACCTCACACCAACCCCCCCCCCCCCCCCGGGGGGGTTGCTGGCTCGCTCGCTGATTGATTGGCACTAATCTCCATCCAGGGACGTTTTTTCCACTGAGCATGCTGGGCAGTTGCCCGGGGGCCCCACTAGTCCGGAGGGCCCCATCCAGGGCTAATCCTCAGTGCTGCAATCTGCTGCTTAAATTGACTGACGGCACTGGTTGCTAACTTTGCTGGCCCACATCTAGCTAGCAACCAGTGACGTCAATCAGAGGCTGCAGCCGCCCCAGCATTCATAGCGCACTGCGGCTGCCCCAGTGGCTAGTGAACAGGCTCCGCCCACCTCTGCCATGTTCTTCAGACAGCATGGAGAGGGAGCGGAGCGGAAAGACGGCCCTTGATAGCTGGCGCTGCTTTGCTGCTGTGAGTGACACACTGTACTGCACCAGGAGGTGGCCTCAAGTAAGTCTAACAATGTTTACTTAAGTAAGTTCAAGTTGTGCATCAAACACAGCCACTGTCTGTGCCCCTCAAAAGCGGCCACTGTGCCCATCAAACGCTACCGCTGTGCCCATCAAAAGCGGCCACTGTGCCCATCAAACGCTGCCACTGTGCCCATCAAACGCTGCCGCTGTGCCCATCAAAGCTGCCACTGTGCCCATCAAACTCGTGTTATATTGTCCAAACATTGTGTTAAAGTTTAAACACTGATTTTGTTGGAAGTACCAATAAATATAGCCTTATTGATAATTTGCATTTTTATTCTCGTGCGTGATCGTGTAGACAGGGCCCCAGTGCACTGTATTGCCCGGGGGCCTATAACGCTCTTAAGATGGCCCTGCCCCGATCCAGGTTGTTGCTGCGGCTTCCCCCCTCTGTCTCCTCCTTGTTCTGGCAGTCGCTGCCTCTCCTCTCGGCCAATGGGGTCTTAGGACTCCCGGCCAATCGGGTCTCAGGACCCGCTTCCTGATTGACCAGGTGGCGAAACAGGAAGAAATTAGCGAATATTAATTTGCTAATGTCACACAACTGGGTGGGCTCAGGGCGCAGTGCTCTGTGCCCCGAGACCACCCTTTTTTTAAGCCAATTAGAGCCTCAGGCTCTAATTATGAGCTTCAAAAAAAATAAAACCCCATTGAATTCCATGTGTCAAGCACCCTGCATGTAGATTAGGGGGGCCCCTGCGCCCCTTACTGCAATCAAATACCAAAGAAAATAAAAAAAAAAATGAATTTTTGTTTGCACATGATTGGATGATGGAAGTCAGCAGAGCCTTTCTTCATTTACTAAGCTCTGGAGCAACTACCATTGCAAAGTGCACAGTCTATTTGCCTTTAGTAAATCAACCCCATTGAGTTAGCAAGGTCAAATTACCAGTAGTTGTAAATATAACGTTGCACTGAGGGAATATATGGAGGTCTAAAGCTGACCTATCCTCTAAAAAAAAAGGTCACTTGCCTGGTCATGCTGCATTATTCTTTAGTAAATCTGCCCCAATGCTGGCCATAACATGTATTTAAAAGCCCCTCTTGGGCTGTTCAACCCTTTTGCTATCCAGCTGCACTGCCTGCTAAAAAGGTCAGCGGCCAAACCTGCCATGGCAGTGAACTCCGACAGCTCAGCAGAGCCCACTACCCGACGTGATCCTGCCTTCTGCTCGGCTAACATAAGGGGGCATCATTTATACTCGACGAGGGTCCTGCTAGACTTCAGTTCCAGAGCAATCCATGAATCACTCTTTGTGGATACTGTTCATTTACTGGTTAATGCTGAATCATCTATTATGTTGCTCCGGTTCCCTTCCCCAAAAGCTTATTAATCCCTCAGCCCACCAAGCACAGTCAGAGGCAGCTAGATGGCAAGCAACCCCCCTCCCCCCCCCACCCTTCTGCTTCTTCTATAGCTAATTACAGAGCTGCTTTTTTTTTTTTTTTGCATTTGCATTTGCACCAAATCCCGTTGCAGGAGGACCGTTTGGCTAAAATAGCATCCGACGGGAAAGAAAAAAAAAAAAAAAGAAGTGCGATATATCCAATGCCATTATTAAATGACCAGATAGAAAACATCTTCTTGCTGTAGATGGATGTGAAGTGACACAGGAGGAGGAAGCAGAAGAACAGAATTGTTCTATGCAGTCTTTCTAGGCTGATGTTCATCCCTCCTTGTGCGTTCAAATGGCTCTTTAGCCATTGATGGGGGTGATTTATGGCCAAGGATTGGGGTGTATGTGTTAGATTGTGTGATTAATCAGAAGATCCAATCCGACTGGCATCTCTTCTCTTCTCTCCCTTCTCTCATTTTCTCTCTGCCCCTCTCTTGTGATGTAACATCAGACGTGTATTCTGCATTGAGGAGTCAAGACACACAGGCAGCTCGCACACACATACACACCTACAAGTCCTGCTGGAAGCAGGAGGGGGGGGGGAAAGCAGGCAGGCAGGCAGGCTGGCTTGCTTTAGCAGAAGAATTTCCATTGACATTTGTAAATTACACTAGACTCCCAAGCTCGCTGAGTGTTGTGTGCAACCAGGCAGTCATCAGCAGTCTCTTTTCAATCCCTTTTTGCCTGCAACAATGTCTGAGTTCTTCCTTGCCTTGGTGGCTCTATCAGGATTACTGCCTATCGCCAAGGTGCTGAGTCTGGGTGCTGATGCAGGTAAGAAGTCTCTTATCTCTTGACACAACTTCAAAGTTATCTTGGTAGCTTCTTAGGATGGGGCTGATGCTCTTCAAAAAGGAGTGTGATTATTATTTTATTTTTTTATTTTTGAATGTTTGCTATGCTTTGTGATGCTTAGGCAGTACGAAAGTAGAGTATTTAAAGAAGGGGCTACCGGGTGCTGCAAGATGCTTAGCGGTTAGAAACCTTAAGGGTCTTCAATATGGACATTTAGGGATGCATGGCTGATGTTGGCTTGGTTTCGGTTCACTGGAGACAGAAGGAATTTCAATCAGAAGCTGACTTATCAATCTTCTTACCTGAGCTTGCTGTAGTGCTATGATAGGTTTCACATGTAGATGGTAGCAAGTACCAAGGAAAAGGCTTTTTTTTATAGCACATTATGGTCTGAGGCTTTATAGTTTTGTTCTGCAGAAACAACAATGCCTTATGAACTTGTGTCCTCCTGATATCTCTCTCTCTCTTGTTCAAGCGTCTGTAATTGTGTAGGATAAAAAAAGCCCCCCCCCTTTTTTTTTTTTTTTTTAGACTGTGATTTTAGCTATGGATCTTTTAAGAAAACCAATGCCAATCAATACGTTGTCAACATAGCGGCAACAGAGAGCTGTGCTGCTGTAATAACTGTGTTAGATTTGGAACTTTTGCTGCCCTCCATGCGGAGGCAACTGCAGGCATTTAAGATTGGTAGCGAGGTTCTGAGTTATAAAACATTATTTTGTCTTCTTTCTTCTGTTTCTTCCAAGTTGATCTGGTGAAATGGCTGGGTGAGGTTTTTTTGTTTTTCGGCAGGGGATGAGTTACAAGCCTGGCTCAGAGCATATTTTTACCCTACAGAAAAAGAAAAAAAAAAAGATTAAAAGGATATTTAATGTATTAATGCATGCATGTCTAATGTGTTCAGTGGCATATGCTACACCTTATGGTAAAACATACGGGGAGGTTATTTGACAGTGCAGCCTCGCTAACCAAATTCTTAACTTGTCCATTAATATGCATTATTTCAACTTGGAAAAATCCCTTTCGGGATTCGGTAATCCGAAAAATGAAAATGCAGTATGTAAAATAGACTCATGATGGTAAGGGCTCTTGTACCATATTGTGACTCCATGTATAGCATGTATCATTACATTATAAGGGCTTAACTATTTAGAGAGTGTGTGGACTGGTGGTGAGGTTATCCTCCCTTTCGTTAACCAATCAAATTTCATCTTAGCGTCATTGAAACAATTAAATATGATTTCTGCTTGGTTGCCCTTGCTTGGTTCCTATTTACCTTATTAATTGGGTGATATAGGATATGAGTGACATGTGTTGTCCTTAGAGACCTCGTGGTCTCTCTTTGCAAGATCTCATTGCCTTATACTGCCGGATTTACAAATCTGCCATAACTCCATCCGTCAGCATCTCTAAGAACATCACAGAAGCTTTATATTTAAACTGCTGCGAGTGACCGACTATCAGTGGTATTGCCTTATGCAGAATTGCATATCCAAGTATTAAAACAATCTACGGTGTAATGGTGCATATCATTGCCTGGCCTGTTTGAAAGGAATTTGTCCAAAATTTAGAGAGTCTTTTAATAGAATCCTCCTCATTATCTCACACTGTCCTTTTTCTCATTAAGAGACTGTATGGACACAGGGACGTCTAAGCCTCATTCAGCGTGCACCATATGGCATTTGGGTTTCTTTAGGTGACATTGTTATGTTTCTGTCACCCAGGGTCCAAGCACATTGCTGCTCCAAGTAATATCGGAGCATTTGTCAGAGGAAGATAGGTTACCAAGGTGATTTGTACAAATGTCTCGCAGAAGAGCTTCTAAGTTGCCTTCTGCGGTTCGCCAGATTAGTTAATACCTTCTTGTTAGTTTGCCGGCTAAATAAAACCGTCTCTAAATATATTTCTCGCAACTCAACTTGCTGGGAAATGATCCTGGGGCATCGTGTTTTATATATTTATGCTGCTTTGCAGAAAGTTCCATGAGTCATTTATCAGTTGATAAAGTCTGCTTTGTTTGGGGCACGTTAGACGTAAAAAAAAAAAAAAAAAAAACCTACACATCGCCCTCAGTGTCAGAACGTGGTTAGACACAGGTGTTACTTCTCCACATAAATTAATATAATTAAAAGGTAAACCGGAATGAGTCTATTTTACATCTCTACAGCGCTTGGCCCAAGATTAATGAGTCCTTTGGAGTCATATGGCACTTTGAAAAATATGCTCTTCAGTGTTGGTGTTTTCATTCAGGGGCTGTGATCTTTGCATGGCAATTAGTTTGTGAACAGAATGTCAATGGAAATGTATTCAAATATCCCGGACATCTCAATACCTCACCAGTGAGCGCAAGTGGGAATTAAGCTATGCCATATCATGGATGTTATTGCAACACAAGGGGTCAAGTTTGGTCTTTTAATTGTGAATATGGGTCATGCAGTGTGGTCTTTGCCTAAAACATGGTGTTGAAATATATTGGACCCACCAGCCCTCCCAAGAGTTACCATTTGGAGGCCAACCAATTTTAACGCAAGATAATATTATTGTGTTATCATTGTACTGTTTAAATTATAATACATTACATTATAATACATTTATAAAAAGGTCCTTGATTTAAACCCTTACCTAAAAATGAAGGAGGTTCATTGTTGACAAGGGTCAAGTTTGGTCTTTAACTGTGAATATGGGTCATGCGGTGTGGTCTTTGCCTAAAACATGGTGTTGAAATATATTGGACCTACCAGCCCTCCCAAGAGTTATCACTGGAGGCTAACCAATTTGAACGCAAGATAATATTGTGTTATCACTGTACTGATTCCCCTTGTTAAATTATAATGCATGTTTAACCCTTTAACCCTTAACTAAAAATAAAGGAGATTCATTGTTGATAGTTCAATGTAATAAAATCCAAATGTTCAAGTGTTTAAAACAAGTGCAATAAAACCTCTTATGCTTTTATTCACATGATGTTAACTTTTGGCCATAGCAGAAAAAGTTTACCTGGCTTTTCTTTATAGCAAAATGTTTGTTTGCTGAAATGAGCAGTAAGAGAGACAAACTCAGAAAGAACAGACTGCATCATATCTGATCTTATTTCAGTTCACACTGTTGGTTGCCCTCTCTGTGTGACGTACTTCTGCTTATCTCTTAAGGTGATTGTAGCTGTATTAGTGCACATTTGTGACAACAGTACTGTTATGCCCCGTACACACGGTCGGACATTCCGACCACAAAATCCGGCTGACTTTTTCCGATGGATTTTGTCCGAAACTTGTGTTGCATACACACGTTCGGACAAAGTTGTCAGAAAATCCAATCATTCCGAATAAGGTGACGGGACTACGTACAGGGCATTAGCCAATAGCTTTCGTCTCCAAATTCCTTCTGAGCATGCTTGGCACTTTGTGCGTCGGAATTCTCTACACACGATCGGAAAAAGTCTGATCGGATTTTGTTGTCGGAAAATTTTAGCTCCTACTCAAATTTTTTCCGTCGGAAACTCCAATGGAAAAAGCCCGCTAGAGCCCACACATGATCGGATTTTCCGACAACATAATCCGATCAAACTTTTTCCATCGGAATATCCGACCGTGTGTAGGGGGCATTAGAGATTATTAGGGCTGGGGCAAGGAGTGGGTGGAAGCGGTGGCTGCCCTTGGCACAATAGTTTATTGTAGGGATGCAGGCGCCTTCCTTCTGTTACAAGGCTGACGGGAGTAGTGGCAGCGGCAGTGTTGGTCTCTCTCTCTGTGTGACTTACTTCCTTCTGCCTTTCCCTTAAACTCTTAAGGTGATTGTAGCTGTATTAGTGGACAATTGTGACAACACAGTTGAGTACTGTAGTAATAATCATGGCAAGGGGTGGGTGGGAGGGGCGGCTGCCTTGGGCCCAATGGTTTATTGTAGTGATGGGGTGCCTTCCTTCTGTTACAAGGCTGACAGGAGTAATGGCAGCGGCAGTGATTTTGACAAGCGAGTGACTGCTGAGTATAGGATTTCCCAAGCTTGCACATCATGTGGGTAGGGGGTGCACAGTTTGGCATCTTTGCCCTGGGCACTGGGTGACCTTGTCCCGGCACTTGTGATAATATTTGTATTTGCTCTAACCATTACATTTTCAGGACAACCTTTCAAAGCATACCCCCATTTCGTTAAGGTCTTTAAAGGTAAGTTCTGCTTGGACCTTAGAAGAAGGGGGTAGTTCTGAAAATGTAACTGTTGGTGAATATAAAAAAAAAGTATCGACTGTGTGTTGCTGCCTTCATCTCTTATTCCTGCTGTAGGCAAAGATAGCAAGTTGTGAGGGTAGTGATTGACAGGTATGAAGAGCTGCAGAAACATAGACAAGTGAAGGTGATATATATATGTCATCTTTTAGAAGTATTGAAGTTCTCTCTGATGAATTGGAGGAAAAACTGTGAAGGATCTACTTCTTTAAGAAGAAACTATCCAAGTACAGTCAACTTTTGTTGCACTGATAAAACCTTAGTAAGGCTTCCATTGTTATCTTATGTGTGGATCTTCCAGGAGATGTTGGTGGGGGGTACGTTATGGAATGGGGACATTAGGTTTTTGGCATTTGGACAACTTCACAATTGTGCTTGAGGTTTTGTTTTTTTCTGTGTTAACTTGATGTAATTAAAGCAGACTTTTCTGTATAAAGAGGTTTAAAATTTAACATCTAAAATCCTGCATTGAATCTGGTTTTAAGCACCTTTAAAATGTACTGTTTAATTATTTTCTTTCCGATTCGTACGTTAAGTACTGAATATGTATGGTTGAAAAGGAAACATATTAAACGTTGTTTTACATTTCTAATTGGCATGGGGCTACCCTGTAATTTTATATGTCAAAACTAGAATGTTCTAATGATTTATTACTGCATGGCTCTGAAATAATTGTAATATGTATGTATAATGTAAAGCTTTGCAAGGGGGCAGACTTATTGAATGGATGGATTCTCTTAGTGATGTTATGTCCTCTGTTTCTACCAATTGCACAACGACCGATTTATATTTGAGGAAAACAAAAGAATATATATTTTTTATTCTTTTTCTGATCTCTCCTGCTTATCCATCTTACAATTGCAGTGTGCTAATAAATCTTGGTGTATCTATGTGTT